>BSBM01000643.1:7097500-7217500 GCA_027924585.1 Larix kaempferi
AGTGTTCTATCATGAACGTTTGTCGTTTTCTTTTGGTAGCTACCCCTCTTTCAAAAGGGGGGGGAGAGTTTGAAGGAGGGAAAAACTCTGTAGGCTGCTATTGATTTTGATGGATCACTACATTTTGAATGCTGCCATCATAGAATAACTCTACATGATGCCATCAATTTGGATGGATCACTGCATTTTGAATGCTTCCATAGTAGAATAATTTATGTATGTTGTATCTATTTGGATGGATCTTAAATGTGTGAATTTGTTAATAGATCTGCTTCTTAGAAGTAATAATGGAGTTGAATATGTTCTGTATATGTTTTCCTTAGATCCTTAACTAAGTTAAAAGCGATCTTCTTTCTTAGTTCATCAACTGTGTGAATGCGTGATGCTGGTAATGAAAGCTTGAAATTCAGTCCCTATCTTATGTGTTCAGGAATCTGTGTGAATGTCTGATGCCGGTTTTGAAAACCCAATCTTTACTCTGCTTGATTTATTGTGTTGGATGAAAACCTATGCCCTCTAATCTGAATCGAAATCATGGATCTCTGTGCTTATATATATATATACACAGCAGGGAGATATATATACAGCAGGGAGATCGCGTTTCTAGACAACCGTTATCCTTTTTGATGTTATGCATAGTATTGAAATCGTTTTGAACCTCCGTTTATTTCATTGCCGAATGAAATGTTTTCTTTTTTAATCTCTGCCCATTTGTGCCTGATTGAGATCACATGTCACATGGATCTCTGCTTATATATATATACAACAGGGAGATCGCGTTTCTAGACAACGGTTATCTCTATTTTTTACATTATTATGCAGTTGTGTGATCGCCAAGGGTATGGTTGGCTGTAACCTTAGATCCTTTTATCTCTGTATTTTACATTATTATGCAGTCGCGTGATCGCCGAGTGCATGGTTTGCTGCAACTTTAGAATTTTTTATCTCTGTATGTTACATTTGAATTTTATATCAGCATAGATCCATCTTAAATCTGTATCTATCAAGTAGCAAGAGGGATCCAATTTCTCGAGGTGTATTTCTTTTTTTAAATTTAAACTCAAGAAATTTGGTCTCTCTTCATTGATAGACCTGGGTTTAAGTTTTAAGTTTTCGTTTTATAAACTAACATCTATTTTTTAATTACTTTTCATAATATTCTATTTTATGAACCAAGTACATGGATTTTTTTTTAAATACTTTTCATAATTTTTTATTTTATGATTTGAAATGAAATTTTTTAATTATTTTGTTACAAACTTTACAACATCTCCCCCATACTTTTTTTTAAATACTTTTCATATTTTTTTTATTTTATGAGCCGACATGAATTTTTTTAATTATTTTGTTACAAAGGTTACATTAGGTTACAACATCTCCCCTATACTGGGCTGTAGAACACCTTGTTTCATTCTATGCAATTATTATGCAGTCGTTGTGATAGCTGAAAGCATGCTTTTGCTATAACTTTTGATATTTTAAGATCTCTGTCTTTTACTTTATGATGTCATCGAGATTTTCGGAGGATATTTTTCGTAATGCAAACTTTGATGATTTAAGATCTTTGTATTTTATATATATGCTGCCAATGCTTCCAACATTGGTTCTCGGTGATTCCTTATGTTGCGCAGAGTTAGGGAGGGGACGACTAGGTTAAGCCGGAACCCAGTATGTTCTTCCAGATCAAAACGTTATATTGCTGGATTCGCTTCCATATATATAATTTTTGATTAAATTTCATATGTTGCGCAGAGTTAAGGAAGGGACGGCTAGGTTAAGCCTGGTGTCTGTATGTTTTCCACTTTAAAAGAATTATATTATTATATGATAAACCCTAGGATCTCTTCTCTTTAGGCTGGAGTGAAACCCTGTTTATGATTTCTGCTTATTTCATTATTTTCGGATGAAAATACTTAGGATCCTTTCTTATAGAAAAAGCGTTGCCATTTATGTTGTGGGTTTACATATATAATGCTTGTGTTTGATCCTAATTGGAAGATCTTTTTGTCATAGTGAATTCACAATAGTCTATAAGCCGGATTACAGGTTTGGTTTTCTATTATAAAATCTAGATATGTTTCATATATATATATATATATATATATATATATTCCCTTGTGACTGGAGTTTCAGCTATAAGTTAAGAGAGAGGAATCTCTATATTAGTTGGATATTATCTTTTACTATCTCGAAAATGTTCTCTAGGAGAGAGACTTTAAGAAAGGAAAGGTAAATATTACAACCATTGTGTTGTAGAATGTAACCCTTTTACTTTGGAAAATAATAAATGATGCAACGTTTTTGTGGACGTAGCCCAGATTTGGGTAAACCACGTACATCTAGACTCCTTTATGAATGGCTTTGTTGCATATGAACAAGCATACTTATTGTCAAATGTTACTTGGGTAAAAGATGTTTCAATTATTCATGTGTTCTTGTGATGACTACCTAGTTGTATTTATTTTAATTAAGACATATCTAAGTTCACTAATAAGGGTTAAGATATTCATGAATATGTATTTTAGATGAATGGTGGGCACATAAAGCTATCGATGTATGGAAACAATTACTACTATTTAACACAATATCCGGTTGAAATGAAATTGTCCCAAATCTGATTAAAGAATTTTTATAGACATTATTCATAATGTTAGGTAAATTTACTTTGTGGGATTTTTGTAAAAGCTTAACAAAAATACGATTCAGTGATTTACTGACTAATTTAAATTTGGGTATCTGGCATATGGAATCAGAGTGCAAGTTACAACACTCAGGCCTATTTGGACTCAGCATGAAGATAATCTACCGGTAAAATGAAACAGGCCAAGAAGCAATTCATTTTCAAAGTTCCGCAAGAAGAAATCGATAAGTCGTCTGTCAGTTACAAAAATTGACCTCACATTGCAGTCGGACCTTCAATGGCCTCATCTACCTATTTACCAGATAAGTCCCTTTTACTTATATTGTATGTTGTATTTCATGTCTAGAAATAGAACATGTTTAAAGTTTCGGCTGTTTGCGCAATATGGTGATATTATGGCAAGAAGAGTATTATCTTTATTTCTTCATTCCTTGTACCTAGTAATTCATGGATGTAAAGAATATTTGTTATGCATGTTCACGAATTGTTCATTACATACAACGGATGAGATATAGATTTTGTAATAGATTCCTTTTACTTATATTGTATGTTGTATTTCATATGTCTAGAAATAGAACATGTTTAAAGTTTTGGTTGTGTGCGCAATATGGTGATATTATGGCAAAAAGAGTAGTATCTTTATTTCTTCATTCCTTGTACCTAGTAATTCATGGATGTAAAGAATATTTGTTATGAATGTTCACGAATTGTTCATTACATACAACGGATGAGATATAGATTTTGTAATAGATTCAAGTATTTATGATAAATGAACCGGTTATTCTTGGTATAGAACACTCCGTCGTTAACTAAAACTTAATATCATCGTACATTTCAGGAAAAAGGGGAAAGCTTACAATTAGAATGTAATGGTTTGATAGTAAGAAATTGTAAGTATGTGTACACCTAAACCTTCTGTCCATGAGTGACATGAATGGGATGTAAGTTTTGACTCACCAAATACTTATGGAAAGCAAAATTAATTATTCATTTTCATAAAGGTATGGGTTCACATAGAATTGTTAAAGGGAAATTATGGGATCAAATACAACTATGATATAGAAGAATATATTTTGATGAAAGAAAAATATATAGATATAATGACGTAAAGTTACTACCTACATGAAGTGAATGTTTTCTTTAGTGTAGGATCGTCATGCTACAACCAAACTTCAAAGGGCTTAAATAAGTGTAGTTATTTAAACATGATCTCATGCAATCGATATATAGCTGAAGGTTGTACATTTATGGTCAATATTAGGTATTTTGATAATGGAAAAAAAATCAAAGTAGTGTTTAAAGTTTATAGTACCTACAAGTTAAGATTCATAACTATGATTATACACCTTTTGTACATTATGAAGAAATACATAAGTGGTGAGTTTCAAGTAAGATGAGTGAGACGCTTAGCATAAAATTAATATGTTTGGTTGTTGGATGGTTTAACCAAAAAGAAACTTTACAAACCACTTCCACATATTACTAACAAGGACAATTGGGTTGTTACATCAGAGATGTAATTAACTTACATATTTCACTAACCATGACAACTAATGTATTGACTGTTTGTATCAAGGCCGAGGAAAATATTTCCACCATGTATCTCATATAATAGAGAGGTAGAACCTTATAGCAAGGTATGTTATTACCTTGACCAAGCAAATTGTGAATTCAAAACTATAAGCGTAGTAGGGATGCTTTCGTTTGTTGTAGTATTATGTATTTGGTTGACATACTAAAATTAGAGGTTGGATTATCATTCCTTGATACACTCCAGAAATAAAATGTTTCTAGAAACTTTCTTGATAGAGGGAGATATATAAATGTACATAAATTGTTTCACAATCATCTTGTAAATTTGTGAAGACAAAAGTTGAAAACATTAGAATAGTAAATCAGACAACCATTGGAATGTTTTGAAAAAGCTGCAACTTATCGGGAGGATAAACTTTCATACCTCATAAAGTTAATGAGAAGAGATTATTAAAAGCTATGTGCTGATTTTTGTTTCCATGATTATGTTCAATAGTGATTAAAGGTGATTAACACCTTCATGTACCTTATGAGTATCAAAAACTGATGTATTAGGTGGTAATACACCCCATCAAGATAGTTAAGGTTAATAAGATAGACTATACTACTTTAATTTCTTCGTAACATGATCTTGAGGTATTTGCGAATGTTTTGTAACAACCACCATCGATATACTTTATCTTATTAATCATTGTGGTATACAGAAGTATGTTTTACACCATGTTAACAAATTCAAAAGATTTTACATTTTCTCTAGTAGATGATATTTAAAATAGGTCATCATTAATAATGACTAATGTTGGATATCATTGCTAATGTTTTTTGAGTACAAGTAATAAGAGGCTAAGATAAAGTTAACTATCATCTGAAACAAAAATCCAAGAAAGGAAAATGGTTTGGAATTGTAAAGTTATTGCAATAGATCAAGAATCTTTATACAGTGTTTGTAAATACAAAAGAAAATAGTATGAGGGTAATAAAGACATGGTTCAACATTAAAAAGTCTGCAAACTAGAAGTTGTTGAACGAAATCGTGATTTCTTTTAAAGGATGACTAAAATGATTATTCTTTTATTATGGCTAGGGATGGCATAATGCAAACAACCTTACATTCAAATAAAGTGTAGTGATTTCTAACAAACCACTTGATCAGATAATGGTATGACTCCTTGGATGGAGTATGGTGTTGACGAGTTAAATGTCATATACTACATATCAATTGATTTGATTTTTGTTAAAAAAAATTTACATGGTAAAAAGGTTATGCTGACAAGGTAGTCAGGTGAGATGTATATGCACCTTATAAATGTTGATGTGCAATGGTATGCGAACCAAAAGAAAATTGAATAAAATGATTTATTCTTAAGTAATTACATCATGGATTGATGATATGATGTGCCTTGAAAAAGAGGACAATCAGTATGAAGAAGATGTATAATTAAAACAAAGTAAATTAACAAATGGTACTTTGGTTCTTTAAGTAAAAAAAAAAAAAACAAGATCCACTTTGGAAGGGATCGAATTGATGATTGAAAATTTGACTTCGATGGCACAAGACCTGGGAAAAAAATATAACACCAGGGAAGCACAGGACGTTGTGTGGTGTTGAGAAAAAGATATTAGATTTCCTGATGTTGGAAGCAAGTCTAAGACTTTTCTTCATTTATAATTCCATCACTTGATTTATTGTAGTACTTGGTGTACTATTAGCACTTGATGTGCCAATTACTAACACTTGATGTGTTTCTCTATTAAAACCCTGAATAGCACCGGTAGGAGATATGCCTGAGAGCTATGGAAAGACAATGATGGGTATCGTCCTCGTGTTGGGTATATCACACATGTTATGAATACTACGTCCCTTATAGTAATAGAAACTGTTTGAGAAAAGAAGAAGACACCAACAATTGAAATTTCGGAGGTACTTCAGAAGAACACACTGTAAGTATGGGTTTGAGTATATATTTGATTAAGATCAAATGGCATAATGAATGTGTTTACCTAATAAGAAAGTGATGATTTGAAAATACAAATCTTGATGTGTGAGGAGTACTAAAGCATTTATCAGGAATACAACATGCATATATTTTATGATGATAGAAAATGTTGTAGGTGCAAAGGGGCTACTCACAGTAAGAGGTTGAAATCCCTTGAGGTTGATATAGAAATGTATGTTGAAAGTGAACTTGTTTTGATAAGGAGATTGGTATATTATGATGAATAAAATTTACCAGTATGAAGCATGGAGAAAGAGACAAAGGGACGAAAATTGTCTAAATGTGGAAAGGTGTGAACACCGAGGATGGTGTTGTTTGTAAGGGGAGGAGGATGTAATATCCCCCCTTTTTATACCCTATTTATTTTTTAAATGTAATTATTTATTAGTATACTTGGCTATTAGTATACTATAAGATAAATAAAATTATAATTATTATATATTGAGTTAAATAAATGATTTAACATATTTAAAGATGTGTATTTATTTATTTACATATGTATATACATGTTATATACATATGAAAGATTTAGACCATGAACTCAAAGAGCATATACTCCTTGTTCTCTTTATATGTTACAAATATTTGATTAATAAACAAATGGATAAAAATATATCTTAAAGAAATTTAAGAGAAGACTAAAAGTATATCCTAAATATTTTAGAGAACTCCATGTTCTTAATACAAGATGGAAAACTCTTTTATGAATCAAATAATGAATATATATA
Organism: Larix kaempferi; assembly: GCA_027924585.1. Lineage (NCBI taxonomy): Eukaryota > Viridiplantae > Streptophyta > Pinopsida > Pinales > Pinaceae > Larix > Larix kaempferi. The sequence goes on from BSBM01000643.1 coordinate 7,104,400, forward strand.
TGTATGGTGAGAATACATGGGATTCCTATAAAGGAACACAAGGTCCGAGTGGAGAAACTTAAGGAAGTTTGTCTCCTTCATGGAGTGCCCTCTACCATCTGTTTTTAGATTAAGAACCAAGTGTTCTATCATGGACATTTGTCATTTTCTTTTGGTGGCTACCCCTCTTTCAAAGGGGGGAGGGGAATTTGTAGGCTAATATCGTGTTTGATGGATCACTCAATTTTGAATGCTGCCATCGTAGAATAACTCTACAGGCTACCATCGATTTGGATGGATCACTGCATTTTGAATCCTGCCATAGTAGAATCATTTATGTATGTTGTATCTATTTAGATTGATCTTAATTGTGTGAATTTGTTAATAGATCTGCTTCTTAGAAGTAATAACGGAGTTGAATATGTTTTGGCTCTGTTTTCCTTAGATCCTTAACTAAGTTAAAAGCGATCTTCTTTCTTAGTTCATCAACTGTGTGAATGCATGATGCTGGTAATGAACGCATGAAATTTAGTCACTACCTTGTGTGTTCAGGAATCTGTGTGAATGTGTGATGCCAATTTTGAAAATGCAATCTTTACTCTACTTATTTTATTGTGTTGGATCAAAACATTTGAACCTCTTCCCTCTAAGATGAATCGAAATCATGGATCTCTTCTTATCTATCTATCTATATATATATGTTATATACAGTAGGGAGATCACGTTTCTAGACAACTGTTATCCTTTTTGATGTTATGCATAGTATTGAAATCATTTTGAACCTCTGTTTATTTCATTGTTGAATGAAATCATTTTATTTTTGGATCTCTACTCATTTGTGCCTGATTGAGATCACATGGATCTCTGCTTATCACTCGGCGATCACACAACTGCATAATAATGTAAAAAATAATGATAACCGTTGTCTAGAAATGCGATCTCCCTGCTGCAATATATATATATTACAGCAGGGAGATCGCGTTTCTAGACAACAGTTATCATTATTATATATATAAATTTTATATATATAATAATGATAACTGTTGTCTAGAAACGCGATCTCCCTGCTGTAATATATATATATTGCAGCAGGGAGATCGAATTTCTAGACAACGGTTATCATTATTTTTTACATTATTATGCAGTCGTGTGATCGCCGAGGGTATGGTTGGTGCAACCTTAGATCCTTTTATCTCTGTATTTTACATTATTATGTAGTCGTGTGTTCGCCGAGTGCATGGTTTGCTGCAACCTTAGAACCTTTTATCTCTGTATGTTACATTTGTATTTTACATTATTATGCAGTTGTTGTGATCACCAAGGGCATGCTTTTGTTATAACCTTTGATCCTTTTAAGATCTTTGTCTTTTACTTTATGATTCCATCGATATTTTCGGAGGGTATGTTTCTTAATGCAAACATTGATGATTTAATATCTCTTTATTTTATATTTATGTTGTCAATGCTACCAACGTTGGTTCTCGGTGATTCCTTATGCTGCACAGAGTTGGGGAGGGGACGGCTAGGTTAAGCAAGACTCCAGTATGTTCTTCCAGATCAAAACATTATATTGTTGGATTCACTTCCATATATATATATATATATATATATATTTATTAAATTTAATATGCTGCGTAGAGTTAAGGAAGGGACAGCTAGGTTAATCCTTATCCCTATATGTTTTCCACTTTAAAAACATTATATTATTAAATGATAAACCATAGGATCTCTGCTCTTTAGGCTGGAGTGAAACCCTGTTTATGATTTCTGCTTATTTCATTATTGTCGAATGAAAATACTTAGGATCTCTGCTTATAAAAAAAGCATTTCCATTTACGTTGTGGGTTTACATATATACTGCTTGTGTTTGATCCTAATCGGAAGATCTTTCTGCCATAGTGAATTCACAATAGTCTATAAGATGAATTACATGTTTGGTATTCTATTATAAAATCTAGATATGTTTCATATATATATATCTTCCCTCGTGACTGGAGAAGAATTTTTTCCAGATATTAGTTAAGAGAGATGGATCTCTATATTAGTTGGATGTTAGCTTTTACTATCTCAAAAATGTTCTCTAGGAGGGAGACTTTAAGAAAGGAAAGGTAAATATTACAACCATTGTGTTGTAGAATGTAACCCTTTTACTTTGGAAAATAATAAATGATGCAACATTTTTGTGGACGTAGCGCAGATTTGGGTGAACCACGTACATTTGGACACTTTTATGAATGGATTTTTTGCATATGAACATGCATACTTATTGTTGAATGTTACTTGGGTAAAATATGTTTCAATTATTCATGTGTTCTTGTGATGACTACCTTGTTGTATTTATTTTAATTAAGACATATTTAAGTTCACTAATAAGGGTTAAGATATTCGTGAATATGTATTTTAGATGAATGGTGGGAATATAAAGCTATCAATGTATGGAAACAATTTCCTACTATTTAACACGGTATCTGGTCGCAATAAAATTGTCCCAAATGTGATTAAATAAGTTGCATAGACATTATTGGTAATGTTAGGTAAATTTACTTTGTGGGAGTTTTGTAAAAGATTAACAAAAATAAGATTCAGTGATTTACTCACTTGTTTAAATTTGGGAATGTGACAACCCCATCCTCTCTATATCTCTCCCCTCCTCTAGCTAGCCCTTACTAACCTGGGCTCTCTCAGTATCTCTCTCTTCCCTACACCTCCACCTACCTCTAACCACACCTCCCATCTCTCTTTCTCACTCCCTACAACTAACACCCTCTCTTCTCTCTCTCTCTCTCTCCCCCCTTAACCATTACTAACCCCCTCTCTCACTCTCCCCCTCGCTAACCCCCCTCCTATCCCCTTATCCCTAACTAACCCCCCCTCTCTCACTCTCTCTTCCCTGCTTCTACACCTCTCTCTCTCTCTATCTATCTATCTAAACTCCCTCTCCCTCTCCCTAACCTCTCCCCCATCCATAGCCATCCCACTCTTTATATATCTCTTATACTCCCCCTAACCAAAAACCCCCTCCTTTCTATCTCTCTCCCCTCCTCTCCCTACCCGTTACTAACCTGAGCTCTCTCAGTCTCTCTCTCTTTCCTACACCTCCACCTACCGCTAACCAGACCTCCCATCTCTCTTTCTCACTCCCTACAACTAACACCCTCTCCTCTCTCTCTCTCCCTCCTCTTCCCCCCAACCATTACTAACCCTCTCTCTCAGTCTGCCTCTCTCTCTCTGTCCCCCTCGCTAAACCCCCTCCTAGCCCCTTACCCCTAACTAACCCACCCTCTCTCACTCTCTCTTCCCTACTTCTACACCTCTCTCTCTCTCTCTCTCTCTCTCTCTCTCTCTCTATCTCTCTCTCTCTAAACCCCCTCTCCCTCTCCCTAACCTCTCCCCCATTGCTAACCATCCTACTCTTTCTATCTCTCTTCTACTACCCCTATCCCAAGACCCCCCTCCTCTCTATCTCTCTCCCCTCCTCTCCCGAGCCCTTACTAACCCAGGCTCTCTCAGTCTCTATATCTTCTCTACACCTCCACTTACCTCTAACCACACCTCCCATCTCTCTTTCTCACTCCCTACAACTAACACCCTCTCCTCTCTCTCTCCATCTCCCTCATCTCCCCCCCTAACCATTACTAATCCCTTCTCTTAGTCTCTCTCTCTCCCCCCCTCGCTAAACCTCCTCCTAGCCCCTTACCCTTAACTAACCCCCCCTTTCTCACTCTCTCTTCCTTGATTCTACACCTCTCTCTCTCTCTCTAAACCCCCTCTCCCTCTCCCTCTCCCTAACCAACCCCCCCTCTCTCACTCTCTCTTACCTGCTTCTACACCTCTCTCTCTCTCTCTCTCTAAACCCCATCTCCCTCTCCCTAACATCTCCCCATCCCTAACCATCCTACTCTTTCTATCTCTCTGCTACTCCCCCTAGCCCAAAACCCCCTCCTCTCTATCTCTCTGCCCTCCTCTCCATATCGCTTACTAACCCAGGCTCTCTCAGTCTCCCTCTCTTCCTTACACCTCCACCTACCTCTAACCACACCTCCCATCTCTCTTTCTCACTCCCTACAACTAACACCCTCTCCTCTCTCTATCTCTCTCTCCCTCCTCTTTTCCCCCTAACCATTACTAATCCCCTCTCTAAGTCTCTCTCTCTCTCTGCCCCTCGCTAAACGCCCTCCTAGCCTCTTACCCCTAAATAACCCCCCCTATCTCCCTCTCTATTCCCTACTTATACACCTCTCTCTCTCTCTCTAAACCCACTCTCCCTCTCCCTAACCTCTCCCCCATCCCTAACCATCATACTCTTTCTATCTCTATGCTACTCCCCCTAGCCCAAAACCCCCTCCTCTCTATCTCTCTCCCCTCCTCTCCTTAGCACTTACTAACCTAGGCTATCTGAGTCTCTCTCTCTTCCCTACACCTGCACCTACCTCTAACCACACCTCCCATCTCTCTTTATCACTCCCTACAACTAACACCCTCTGATCTCTCTCTCTCTCTCTCTCTCTCTCTCTCTCTCTCTCTCTCTCTCCTCTACCCCCCCCTAACCATTACTAACCCCCTCTCTCAGTCTCTCTCTCTCTCTCTCCCCCTCGCTAACCCACCTCCTAGCCCCTTACCCTAAATAACCCCCCCTCTCTCACTCTCTATTCCCTGCTTCTACACCTCTCTCTCTCTCTCTCTCTCTCTCCTACTCCCCCCCCTCTCGCTCTCTCATAATCCCCCTTCCCCTACAACTAACCACCCCCCATCTCTAACCCCTAAGCTATGAACACCAAATCTCTATTTAACCTCCTAACCCGTAGAAACTATTAAATAAACTATTGAATAAGGTTTTCATGATTACCATAACGCTAGCACGTTTTTGGATGAAGAAACACATGCTCATTTTGTGCAAGTAGGCGTTATTTAGCCATGCACCAAACATATTAAATGCCTAGGATTTTTTTCACATTCAATAAACGCACGCGCGTTTTGTGTGTCCATAACACTAGCATGTTTTGTCTGTACAAAAATTGAGCAAAATACTCTGCGTATTTCATACCCGAAATTTTCATTTTGTCTCCCCGTCTCCCCTATAGCGCTACAAAAAAAATTCAAACTCTATGTTCACAATCAACATTCAATGCAATTGAGGAAGCTTGACACTCTATGTTCACAATCAACAAGCTTGAAGAGGATTCTACAGTTAACATTGGGAATTGAGGATTCTACATTCACAATTAGCAAGCTTCAATAGGATTCTACATTCACAATTTCAAGCTTCAAGAGGATTCTACATCCACAATTAACAAGATTCAAGATGATTCTAAATTCACAATTTCAAGCTTCAAGAGGATTCTACATTCACAATTTCAAGCTTTAAGAGGATTCTACATTCACAATTAGCAAGCTTCAAGAGGATCCTACATTCACAATTTCAAGCTTCAAGAGGATTCTACATTCACAATTTAAAGCTTCAAGAAGATTCTACATTCACAATTTCAAGCAAGCTTGATGAATCTATATGAACACAATTGAAGAAGAATTTACATTCGCAATTTAAAGCTTCAAGAGGATTCTACATTCACAATTTGAAGCAAGCTTGATGAATCTATATGAACACAATTGAAGAAGAATCTACATTCACTATTGAGCAAGATTGAAGAATCTATATTCACAAATGAAGAATTTTCTATATTCACAAGTGAGGTAGAAACTTTACTTTCACATTTGAGAAAGATTGATGAATCTATATTCACAATTGATGAAGTATCTATATTGACAATTCAGCAAGCTTGAAGAACCTATATTCACAATTGAGAAAGAATTTTTATATTTGAATAGTTGAGCACGCCTCTAGAATCTATTTTCTTAGTATTGCTCATTATGGTCATGGGGAATTCACACAATCAAAAAAGGAAATCGGCAAGGAAAGAGAACCCTCAAGAAACCATGGAAGGAGTTAGAGAAAAGAAAATATTGGACATGTGGAATCGAAGGCATTCCATGGAAACTCATCCAATTCCAACCGTAGATGATGCCACGGTCGTTCCTACTCATCCACCTCAAGAAAAATGAAAAAATTACCTAGAGGGGCCCTCAATTTCAACAACATTTGATGAACAAGGACCCCATGGCACTAGTCAAGAAGTAAGACATAGGTGCTCATCAGGGGATGTTTCACGTCCCACATCAAGTCAACCTCAGAATATGGTAGCGAATGACTTGCTGGGTAGTGGTTATAAAAGCGACGAAGTTAAAGAGGCATTGAATGAAGGATTTACAATGGAAGAAGAAAATTTTATGGAGACCGTCCAAGAGAAAGTCCAATTTCCCACATCCAACTACCAACAAGAGGATGAAAGACAAGAGGCTCCTATTGAAACGCCGGAGCATCCTGGTGATGTTGTACATGCTCCAGTTCCAACACCCTTACCTCCATTAGCAACTGCACGCCGAAGAACTTTGAAACGTATACAGGTTTATGAAACTCTCATTAGTTCACTTGAAGGTACATTGTCTAAACATGCTATTTCTTATCAAAATCGACAAATACTTGATAAAAATTTTTATTCTAAATGTGATGGGGACAAGTGCAAATTATTTTTATCATTGTTAAAATCTAGGTCTATGGTTGCTGTTAGAAGAATGTTAAGGATAAAGATGACCAAAAAGTTAGAACCAAGTTCTCATATTGTTAAAAGTTTAGTAGATGCATTTAGTACAATTGAAAATAAATCTCACTCAAAGGATTGCAATGCGGCTTATCGTGTGTTGTCACAATCAATCGTGAACAAAAACACTAGGGCACCTCATTTTCTTAAACCTAGCTCCAAAATTATTTATTTGAATGTGAAGACAGTTCGTAGGTATTGTGTTAGAAGAGAGCAACTTGAAACTGGTCAAACAAATGTTTGGATTTTATTGGCAGGTTTCCATGCTCTGATATGAAGCTCATTGATTCGGTAAAGGGATTAGTGCCAGCTTTTTGGCATGACATCTCTAGACCTTCTTCCAACCAAAAAGATATATTAAAATTGAGAAGGGGTTCAAAGGATCGTGAACCACACTTAAAAATTTTCTTGATATGACACAAACTGAATTATATGAGATATTTAGGGATGAACATAACGAACTTGACTTGGGCCAAAGATCCTTTGAAAAATGCAAACCATGGTATGTTAAGATAAACACAATTCGTAACACATGTTGTTGAAACCACATTGAGTATGGTTACTATTATGACACATATACATATATTTTTCGTGTATTGCATAACACTCTTGTACAGGAATGCTCAACTACATCACCATCGATGTCATTTAGAGACTTTATTCATAGCATTTTGTGTAGCAGGCCAAAGGATTGCACATTTTATCAAAAAACTTGCATAGATGGGACATGCCCAGGGTTTGGTGGATTGGCATTATTGGAAAAATGAATACATGTGACCGACGAGCATGAACTTGGGAGGCAGAAGGTGAACTTGTAGTCATTCAAATATGTCCCGTATGATATTGATGGAGGGAACGAAAGAAAAAAAATACAATTGGTCATTTCTCAGGTTGGTAATGAGTTATTCGATACTATTTTTTCTTCATATTGCAATTTCATATGTAACAATCTATTGATATATGTCTTTATTGTTGATATACTAGGTACAAGTTTGCAACTTCATGGAGGAATTCTTTGAAAATACACAATAGTATGTAAAGCATGTACATGTGGCTCGTTGGCAAGATGACCAGTTTAGAATGTGCAGGGATACATTTCCTTTTGGGACTATCTTGTCAGTGGTTGATTTTGCAGAAAAATACACTCTTCAACCGCAAAATGAGATTCAGAGTCAATACTATCACTCAAAACAGGTCAGCATAATGGTCCATATCACCTATAGACATGGGGAAGATATTATTGAAGACAACAAGGTTATATTGAAGGAGTATCACTACTACATAAGTGATGACAGGTGTCACGACTTGGATTTTGTATAATACAACTTTCAAATGTTCTACAATCACTTGAAGGATAACAATATATAGATGGAACAACATTGGATTTGGTTGGACGGTTGTGTAGGGCAATTAAAAAATTCCCGTGTCTTCCAATGGTTGTGTATGCTCCACAAAAGGCATAAGGTGCCACATATTTGGAACTATTTTGAGACCGGACATGGAAAAGGTGAACATGATGGAGCAGGTTCGTGCATCAAGACTACATTACACATGCAATAAATGAAGTTCACAAATGTATCACTCATCCAAGATGTAAAAACCATCATTGAATGGTGTGCTTTAGTCATGGGGGAGGGAGCAAGAAGGCAGGAAGATCACTCAACCAGGAAAGCACATGTACATAGATATTTTTGGGAGGTGGTGGATGTAGATCAATCACATTTATATGAGTGAAATACAATTGAAGGAAATCATGCATTCCATTCATTTAGAATGTCGAACAATGCTATACTAGAAATGTGGACAAGGAAACTATCAAGTTTTTGTTCTCCATGCAGTAGTGGTGAATGGGACGAATTTGAATCCATGGATTGGGTTGATAGTTGGGACCGTGTATCACTCCCCATTGGTCGACGAATAGCTACAGAATTATCCCAGTTGGAGGAGGACCAATCAAGTATTTCACGAGACTATGACAACATATCAGATCTCGTACAACCATGTTCGATTAATCTTTTGATATTTTTGATATTTTTGACAACTAGTTGTGTCTAATTAGCTGTGTATATTTTTGATATTTTTGAAAACTACTTGTGTCTAATTAGTTGACTGAAACGTTGGAACTATATTTTCTCCAATGTATATATATGCAGTGGTTTCCTTGAGACATAATTCATGGTGCACAGACTATTGGCCGGAACGCTGCTTAGAGGGGAAGCAAACCCTAAATGTCCCATTACAGGACTCTGAGCCTACAATTTGTATCTGAGCCTGTCCTCTTTTTATGTATCCGAGCCTAGGCTCTCTGGACTATTCTCTTTTTTGCCAATTCTCAACATCTTTCTTTACACCATATTGTTGGTGGCTCTAAATTAACTTATAGTTGATTGGGTGAAAGGTCTGTGCTCTTTAAATGCAATGGATCTCTCATCTTGGATGGATCATCTTAATATTCGACTGCCTAAGGCCTTTCCTGATGTCTCTATCATGTATATCTTCAGGGAGTTCAATACACATGCAGACGATTTATCCAGACATAGTCTTATGGCCTTAGAGGGGTTTATTCAGTTTGAGGAGTGGTGCAAGTCGGGTCTACTTTTAATTTCCACAGGCAGTTTTCCTATTTTTGGCTCATAGATGGAGACCTTTTTCCACGTTCTATTTTTTTGTACTTAGCGGTTGTATATACCTTCCATCTTTTATTTTTGGTTTGTTTCCCCATTAATGACTTTTCCATCTATCTGCATTGTTAAATTTAGTAAAATATTGTAATTTTCCATTATCAATGTGACACAACTAAAAATGACTAACATAAACTACTAATTCACATTAATCACTGCTATCTAGTCATATTTATATTCTTGTGACTAAATTAGTCATTTATGTTAGTCATTTTTATTTAGTCACTTGTTATCTAGTCATATATTTTATCCTGTGACTAAATTAGTCATTTATCTTGGCCGTTTTTTGTTGGCTTATTTAAAATTTCCCAATTTTAGTCGTTTATACCTTGAAAAAATAGTGGTTACTAATGTTTTTAGTCGCCTAGTCACTTATCTCTCATTTTGTACTAGTGTATTAGGCATCGTTAGAAGTTTCTTTGTAGTTGCAGATATTGTGAAGGACCCTCATAAGTTTGTACTAATCCCTTGGTTCATTATTAAAGGGAAGGTTCAGATACAACACCTTTGCTGGTGTTTTGTCTCGATAGGATACAATAGTGATTGTTGATTAATTTAGCCCGCCAATAATTTTAATCATTTTCGTAAAAGAAACATGTAAATGAAGATGGGTATACAAGGTTTGTGAATCCATGGTTTGTATAGTTTTAGTATAAAAGGATATAGATTGAATCAAATGTTTCGATAAGCCTGGAATATACATAACTATGTTTTCTTTGTTAAGCAATCCATCTTCAAATTGGATTTACTTCAGGACTCTGGTTTTAGTAATTCCAATTATTTACCAATGTACATACTGTGGTGTGCATTTCACTAAGTCATTTTAGCAAATTTACACTTGGCCTTTTACACAACACTAGTGTAAATCAATCGAAGCACCTAGCTTTGATCATTACGCGTTATACCTTATATGCTGGTTAGACTAAATATCATCAATATGGTGCTCGCTGAAGGTCAAAAAAATTATCTCTATCACTACAAACAACAAACTCCAAAAATTACATATGTAATGGTTGAATATGATTATTTATCTTATGATATGGCTCTCTGATATTCCATATTGAATGATGGTATGTTCTATCTTTAATCATTAGTAATATTATGTATGAGTCAATGATGTTGTCTACTTCGATATGATATTTGTAATGGGTTTTCTCCTCTAGCTTGAATAGCATTTCTTGGTCTGTAACACTTAATATTATATAGGATATGTGAGTTCCAACCATTATAAAAAATATACATTCCTACTGAAAACATGAACTTGGATCCAATTGTCTTTGCAAAAAAGTAGATCCCTCTTAATTTGACATGACAAGTGTTAAAAGGTTCAACTGTCAATAATTAGTAAGTAATATTCGGTATGATTCAGTGATACTAAGTACTTCAATATATTTTCTCCTCCTGGTTAAATATAATTTCTTGGTCTATACTATAACACTTAAGATTATACAACATATCTGAGTTCCAAACTTCCATCAGTTATAAAAAATATATTTACCTTCTGAAAACATGAACCAAGATCCAATTGGCTTTGCAAAAAAGTAGATCCCTCTTAATTTGACATGACAAGTGTTAACAAGTTCGAGAGTCATCAGTGACGCAAGCTGGTTGATTGATCGTCTGTTTCTAGGAAAGTTCGAGCATGCTGGTCCGGGTTGTTTAAATGGTGCAGAAACTGAATTTTACGTCCCCTCATCTCTTCTTTGAAGCATGTGGTATTCTGTGAAATATGGCATCACAAGATGTTGGAGAACATTTCATAATTCTTATCCGAGGTACTTTAAACAAATTATCACCTAGGCCAACTATCATATCACATAGACATGCTTGCTAGGTGGGTTTGGAATCACTTTAACGAGGAGCTTCACCTACCTTTTTATTGATTCCGAAGTATATACCTATAGGTTATATGAAAAAGGAGCAATAAAGCCACCACATGCAGACATCAATCTATTCTCTTCACACAGCCAGAGGAGAGGTGCGTTAATCTTGATAGACCAACAAAAGATATTTAACAATCAGAACAACAAAGGATTCAAGAGAGATGGGTTAGAGGAAAGAAACTTGAGGTTAAATTACAGCATAAGCTCGGGCTGGTGGTGGAATTCAGGGTCCAATGTACTAGTAAGCTAGAAGAAGTATATTATACATTGTTTATACTGTATTATTGGCCCTGGTTTTTTATCATGTTTGGATGCATTTTTTGTTAAAAAAATAAATTGAATCATAGGTGATCACCACTACAAACAAACCAATTGCCTCAAAATTGGACCATTGACTGAACAACATCTAAAAATGAATCAAATTTGAACCCTACGAATTGGCAAATTTTCTACAATAAATCTATCATGGCGTACCTTATGATCACAACTTATCTAGAATCTAGATTAATAGGATTCAAACTTGACTTGGGCATTGGTATGTGAATCTAGATCAATACACTATTTAAATTTGACTTGGTTGGTATGTGATGAAAGCCAAAGGTAATAAATAATAAGAAATACAGAATATTTGGCTTGTGGGACATGCCATTATCCTACCGAACTTCACATGCATTCTAAAACAAAACAAAAAAACATATTAAAAAACATTCACCCTTTTAATTCAATCCATGAAATTTTTTAAATTATCTCCTACAAAAACGCAAGTCCAATTTTTTCAAGTTTCCCGCTAGATTATTGGATGGCTCAATTTTCTTTCCTGGCCAAAAGTTACTAGGATGTCGCTACCAAAACGTCTGTCCATTGTTTTTAAGTTACCCGCCAAATTATTGGATGGCTCAATTATTTTCTCCTGGCTCGAAGTTACTAGGAAGCTTAGTGGATGGATTTTCAATGCCACTCTTATCATAAATGCTCCATACCCATCTTAAATACTTCTGAATTAAAAATAATATTAACTGCTAGTTTTACTCATGGAAAAGTGGTGGTTATTTAATTCAATTTACGATTTTCATGTAAATAACCTACTTAGAATATGTTTCTAAATAATCCATGGTCGACATTTTTGTTGTCGACGTTTCGAATCCTTAGTTGGATTCATCATTAGGACAAATTATGGAAAGAAAAGTTTCTTCCAAGGTGCATAAATAGTGATGGATGCCTAATCATTTCCCATTCTGACCTATCCCTTCATCTTCTTAATTAATGATAAGAATCACAATTGATATTCAATTAAATTCTTTAATTATTATATAATTATTACTAATTATTACTAATAAATCTTTTATGAATAATCCTTTGTTAGGAACCCATGTCTTTACTTTATTAGTATGTTGTTGTTGGACGCATATGCTTTGTAAGTCGTCCCGTAGTATTTGTTGATCAATAGTTTATGTTATTGTTGTTGGCGCATATGCTTTGTAAGTCGCCCATAGTATTGTTGATCCATAGTTTGTAACGGCCCATGGTTTTGACCCATAGTATTGGTGCCTAGAATTAGTATATAAGTGCGTGTTGAGACCTATGAAGGCACCGTGAAGTTATTTGTATTGAGCTTGCTCATAGGAGGTTGCCCCCTCGAAGTGGCCTGTGATCAATATAAAAGTGATTCTGAGTTCTGTCATTTCTGCTATTTCGCATATTCGTATTAATTAATTGTTGCAGGTGCCTCACATTTGGTATCAAAGCACTTTCTTGGGCTCGCTGGGTGAAATTTCTGCCAAAATTTTTTTTCGCATCTGTTGCAGGTTCGGATTTGGGAATAATTCCTATCCGCTTAACTGTGGGAAGTACTTGGGAATAAGCCCTAAAACTCATTGTGAGGAGTACCACAGGAACCCTGAAGTAGCTGGCCCATTGAGAGGACCTGCCAGCGAAAAGGGCAACGAACCCTACCTGATTGACTAGTTCCCACCCGTGAGGTAAACCAAGAGCTATCGTTTGTGGCAAAGCGGTTATCAGTTTTATCTGAGCCGTGGAGTGAGGGGTACTGCCCCAATACGCAAGCTGTCAGACAACATTGGTGGCCGAGTGAAACCCCTGAACTGTTAGGAAGCCGCACATACCTGGGGTCCATATCTACTTTCAGCTGAACTATTGTCAATCACTGCTGCGCTGTTTCAGATCCATTTTGCAAGTCATTCCAAATTCAGCCGTTTTCAATCCATTCGGCGTTGTTCCAGATCCCTTTCGAGCCGTAGCCGCTCCAGTCTGGAAAAAAAAAATTAGTTTTTTCTCCATATCTCCCTTATTTTCATTATGTTTCCCTTGAAATTTTTGGGGAACCCCTGTCATCCCATTCTGCATATTTCAGTCCTGCGGACCCTATCCCCAATTCCCCTTCCCAAAGCCCGAAATCTCACATTTGTCTATTTTTAAGGTTTGCCATAACTTCCTCAGATTTCACCCAATCACCTTCAAATTTTACCACAGAGTTCCTTTCTGAATTCTGCTTCTTTGTTCCCCTCTGCCAAATTTTCCCATTCTTTCACCCCGCTTCTGAAATCCTCATTTTTGCTTCCCTGTCTATCCAACAGTGTCCGAAACCCAGTTAAACCCCAATTACTCTTCTGATTTTTTCCCAAGTCCAGATTTTCCTTTACTGAAGTAGTTTCTGTTTTTGTTTTCCTACCCAGTCAACCGAAAAAAAAAAGAAAAAAAAAATCCTGGTTATGGTTGTCACCCGTGCAGGAGCAAAAACCATGGAGGACGCACTTGCAACCATCCAAGCCAAACTCCAGGATCTGGATGAAAAATTTCTCGGTCTCCATCTTGAACATTCAGCTATGAACAACAAACGACAGTCCGAGTCTTCAGCAGACAATGGGTTCTCTTCTTCCAGCAATTTTCGTTGTCCGAAGCTTGATTTTCCTCGCTTCAATGGTACCGATCCAACTGGATGGATCTATCGTGCAGAACAGTATTTCAGTCTGCATAATACTTTTGATGTCAACAAAGTTCCGTTGGCCTCCTTTCATTTGGAACAGGAAGCTCTTCAATGGTACCGTTGGTACATCAAGGCTCATCCAGAGCCCAAATGGCCAGACTTTTGCCAACTCCTTTTGCAATGATTTGGTTCTAGTGCTTTTGATGACTTCACAGGAGCCCTCACTAAACTTCGCCAAACTGGCACTGTGAGAGAGTATCAAACCGAATTTGAGAATCTAGCCAACCACACCGAAGGATTGTCTGATGACTTTTACCGGAGTTGTTTTATCAATGGTTTAAAGGATGCCATCCGCTCTGAGGTCAAAATGTTCTGTCCCAACACAATGATGGAAGCACTAGGGTTGGCTAAGTTGGCAGAAGACAAGATTGCATCCCAACAACGCTCCAAGTCCACTTTTGTTCCCTTACGAAATATGGGTTCTCAGCGACCACCTATACCATAGGCTCCTCGACCGACTCCTATCAAGCGTTTGTCTGAAACAGAGATGCAAGCACACAGAGAAAAGGGGCTTTGCTATAATTGTGATGAGAAATTCACTCGGGGACATAGATGTGTTCAGCAAAAGCTCTATCTCTTGGATGTGGAGTCTCCGCCTGCCTCTGAAATTGGTGACGAAGATCCAGAAACACTGGATGCTCTGGTCGACATTCAGGAACCGCCTATTGACCCTCCGTCTCAGGATGACCAGCTAGAAATATCTCTCCATGCTTTAGCTGGAATCACCACCCCCCAAACAATGCGGCTCAGGGGTTACTTGAAGAAGCTTCCTCTTACAATACTCATTGATTCTGGTAGCACTCATAATTTCATTGACCCTCGGATCGCCAAACAAGCTGATTGTTTTATCCATCCTTGCTCCAACTTTGAAGTCATGGTTGCCAATGGGGGCACCTTACCTTGCAAAGGGAAGTGTCGAAATGTGCGTATCTCTATGGGAGATTATACCTTGCGCTTTGAGATGTTTGCCTTGCCCTTAGGCGGATGTGATGTGGTTTTGGGCGCTCAATGGCTACGCACACTTGGCCCTATCTTATGGGATTTTGCTGAACTTTGGATGCAGTTTTCCCTCAATGGACACAAACACACACTGACAGGATTACAACCAGGTTCTCTCAGCATCATCAGTTCACATCGCATGGAAAAACTCCTCAATAAGAATTCACATGGTGTCATCGCTCAGATCCGTTCCATCCAGATGCAACCATCAGCGGTCTCCACTACTCCTTTGGATATACAACAAATTCTGGATCGATATACAGGTGTCTTTGCTGAACCAGTGGGATTGCCAGCTTCCAGGCCAGAAGACCATCGTATTCAACTCCTTCCTGGTAGCGTTCCTCCCAACATCAGGCCCTATCGCTACCCATTTCACCAAAAAACGAAGATTGAAATGCTCGTTCGGGACTTATTGAAGCAAGGTATTATTCGCCCAAGCACTAGTTCCTTTTCTTCTCCAGTTATTCTTGTCCGTAAAAAAGATGGGTCATGGCGCCTCTGCATTGACTTTCGAGCACTTAATCACCTCACCATCAAGGATAAGTTTCCAATTCCTGTTGTTGATGAGCTTCTTGATGAGCTTCATGGGGCTCACTTTTTCTCCAAGTTGGATCTTCGTTCTGGGTATCATCAAATTCAGGTTCATGAGGATGATATTCCTAAAACAGCTTTCCACACACATGATGGCCATTATGAGTTTTTGGTCATGCCCTTTGGCCTCACTAATGCTCCTTCCACATTCGAGGCCTTAATGAATAAAATATTTCGACCCTACTTGCAGAAATTCATTCTGGTATTCTTTGATGATATCCTCATCTACAGTAAAACATGGGATGAACATCTCCAGCATTTGGATCTTGTCATGCAACTTTTCTCTGACCATCATCTCCGTGCCAAGCAGTCTAAATGTGTTTTTGGATAGAAGGAAGTTGAGTATCTCGGGCACATTATCTCAACACAAGGGGTTCGCGTGGATCCTACCAAAATCGATGCCATGACCAATTGGTCGCAGCCTCAGACACTCAAGAGCCTTCGTGGTTTTTTGGGGTTGACTGGCTACTACCGCAAGTTTGTTAAGGATTATGGGAAGATTGCAGCTCCATTAACTGCTCTATTGAAAAAGGATGCCTTCACATGGAGACCTGCTGCTCAGTGTGCATTTGACGAACTAAAACAAGCTATGTGTACTACACCTGTGCTAGCTATGCCCGATTTTTCCAAGCCCTTCACTATTGAGAGTGATGCTTGCGGCAATCGACTTGGTGCTGTTCTCCTTCAAGATGAACACCCCATTGCGTTCACCAGCAAAGCCCTTTCAGGTAAGAATCTAGCTGCCTCTACCTATGAGAAGGAAATGATAGCTATTTTGCATGCAGTACAAAAGTGGCACCCATACCTATTAGGGAATCATTTCTGCATCAAGACTGATCACCAGAGTCTGAAATATTTCTTGGACCAGCGTGTCTCCTCCCCGGCACAATAGAAATGGGTTAGCAAACTCATGGGTTATGACTATGAGATCACTTACAAGAAGGGTAAAGACAATATTGTGGCAGATGCTCTTTCTCGCACATTTGAGGCCCAAGGTTCTCTTTCAGCTATTTCTATGCCTGTTCCAAATTGGTTGCAATCTGTTCAACAGGGTTATGTCAATGACTCCTCCTTATCTCAAATCATCCAACGCTTGACCAACAACCCTTCTGCTGTACCACATTACTCTTGGGATGGTGCTTCTCTGTGATACAAGGGTCATCTGGTGCTTCCCCAGGGCACAGATCTTCAATAGGCTGTCTTCTATGAACTCCATGCTTCTCCATTGGCAGGGCACTCTGGGTTCCTCAAAACGTATGAACGAGCACGACGTAACTTCTTTTGGCAGGGCATGAAAAGGACAATTCAACAGATGGTGGCCGAATGTGATACCTTCCAGCGCAATAAGGGTGAAACAACACTCCTTCCAGGATTGCTTGAACCCTTGCCCATACCTACACGGATTTGGACAGATATTTCTATGGACTTCATTGAAGGGCTCCCTAAATATGGCGGGAAGACAGTGATTCTCATTGTGGTTGATCGCATCTCCAAATATAGTCATTTTTGTGCTCTCAGCCATCCCTATACAGCCTCCTCCATCGCTCAAATTTTTCTGGACCAGATCTTTCGTCTTCATGGGATCCCTTCTTCCATTGTCTCGGATCGTGATGCGACTTTCACCAGTCATTTTTGGACAGAACTATTTCGCCACACTGGCACCAAACTGAAGATGAGTTTAGGGTATCATCCACAAACAGATGGTCAGACTGAAATTATCAATAAATGCTTGGAAACTTATCTTCATTGCTTCACCTCGGAACAACAACATCAATGGGAAAAATGGCTCCCTCTTGCTGAATGGTGGTACAATACCTCTTACCACACTGCCTCTAAAATGACCCCATATGAAGCAGTCTATGGTCAGGCACCTCTAGCTCTTCTTCCATACACCCCCACCAGTTCACCAGTTCAGGAAGTTGACACGGTCCTTCGAAACCGCGATCAGATTCTTCACATTTTGCGGGACAATCTTCACATGGCAAGAAATCGCATGAAGCAACAAGCTGATCATCACCGTTCTGAGCGCACTTTTCAATTCGGCGATATGGTTTTTCTTCGTCTCCAGCTGTACAAACAATCATCCTTGAAACTCAGAGGGCGTCATAATCTCGCTCCAAAGTTCTATGGGCCATATCGGATTCTTCAGAAGATTAGGTCCGTTGCTTATAAATTGGAACTTCCTCCTTCTTCCCGCATTCATCCAGTCTTTCATGTCTCTTGTTTGAAGAAAGTTCTTGGCATCAACATCAGTGGACAAACAATTTTAACCAAACTGGATAATGAAGGATCCATCCTTTTGGATCCAGAGGCCATCCTCAATCGGCGCACACGTCAGCTTCTCTCTCGCTCTATCACATAGGTCTTAATTCAGTGGCACGGCATGCAACCAGAGGATGCTACATGGGAACCACTCCTTCATATTCAACAACAATTTCCACATCTAAAGCTTTGAGGACAAAGATTTTTTTTAAGAGGGAGGGGATGTTAGGAACCCATGTCTTTACTTTATTAGTATGTTGTTGTTGGACGCATATGCTTTGTAATTCGTCACGTAGTATTTGTTGATCAATAGTTTATGTTATTGTTGTTGGTGCATATGCTTTGTAAGTCGCCCGTAGTATTGTTGATCCATAGTTTGTAATGGACCATGGTTTCGACCCATAGTATTGGCGCTTAGAATTAGTATATAAGTGTGTATTGAGACCTATGAAGGCACCGTGAAGTTATTTGTATTGAGCTTGCTCATAGGAGGTTGCCCCCTCGAAGTGGCCTGTGATCAATATAAAAGTGATTTTGAGTTCTGTCATTTCTGCTATTTCGCATATTCGTATTAATTAATTGTTGCAGGTGCCTCACATCCTTCATACAAGATTATTATTAATACTTATTACTACATAAACATTAGTTCGATTGATAAGTATTAATGCTAAGAGTGCTAATCATTAATCAAGTTAATCAATAATTAATCATTATTAGTAAGATAGAATAAGGATCATTATCCATCAATTTGTGAAATTATGAATATAAATAATTATTAATCCTATTGATCCAACTTCATGCTATCAACATTAATCATTAATCCTATCCAACATTATGAAATTCATTAATAATTGTGAATTCATGAATAATTATTAATTATTAATAATTGTGAATATAATTATTACTAATACCTAATACCTAATTATTAATAATTATTAAAATAGAATCTAACTTCATGCTTCATTGATAATCATTAATAATGATTATTTATGGATTCATGAAATTTGAGTAATAATCCTTATTATTCAACCATTAAGTACTCGTTTTTCAAAATGATAATTTTTGCATTTATAATTATTAATACTAATCATTATGATTAATGATTAGTCCTAGGATTATTCATAAATAATAAGAGATAATTCATAATTCATAAAAAATTTAGTGATACTCGCAAGAAATTGTGAAGGAGGGTTCCAAATCATACCTGGTTTTTAACCATTACCTTCTTTATTGATCAGAGGTAGCCATCTATCGCTAATTTCAATTCCCCCATCTCTATTCAGGTTGTTTGGGTGCTTCTTGATTTCTACATCCTCTCTCACCCTTCGTTTGTAGTAGTGGTCTTCAACTACAAGCAACTCCATGTTTTCTAGGCATACATGGTGTTTTTTTTTGTGAGAATGCTCCGCAAGTGTAGAAGTATTTGTCCTCTCTCTCCTTATGTCAACCCCATGCTCCTTTATCCTTATTTGCAAAGAGTGACCCATCTCCCCAATATAGCTCCTTCCACAGGAACTATCTACCTTGTACACTCCTTTATATTGATGCCAATCAATCTTGTCTTTCACCAACCTCATTTTCTATCTAATGGTTTCCATTGGCCAGAAAGATGTCCATACTTCTTTCCTCCTCAATACCCTTGCAATCTTGTCTGTTACTCCTTTGATGTATGGGAGGAAGGCCTTAAGATTCTTTCTCTCCTTCTTATGCTGAGTCTAGTTTTTTGCTTTTTCCATTGCCTTATTGATGTCCTTAATCCTGTATCCTAGGCTTCTAAAGATATAGGTCAAGTGGTCAATTTATTTTTCGAGATTTTCCTTGTCATATATGCGGAAATCCCTCATGACTAGGGTGTTGATTATCCCAATTTTTTGAGATGGGTGGTTATCTGAGTGAGCATGAAGGTATTTTTCCAAGTGATTTTCTTCCTGTAGACCTCATGGCTGAGGGTTCCATTGTTCTTTTTCTTGATCGATACCTCAAGGAAGGGGATGCTTCGATTCTCCTCTCTTTCCATGGTGAATTTTATGTCTTCTGAGAGCTAGTTAAGATGTTCATGAAATTTGTTCAACTCGATAGACCCATGGGGGCCATCTCACATTGGTATCATCCACATACCTTTTCCATCTTGTGGGATGTAAGGGGAATGAGTGAAGGGCCTTATTTTCAAAATATTCCATAAAACAATTAGCCACAATTGGAGACAAAGGGTACCCCATTGCTACTCTGCTAGTTTGTTCATAAAATTCACCTTTAAAGCTGAAGAAAGGGGACCAAAGACATACTTTAGCCATCTTAGTTGTTCCTAGATCCACGACTTCAAATAATAACTGCACTGCTTCATTGAGGGGGATCTTGGTGAATAGGCCCACACCATCAAAGATTATTAGTAGGTCACGTGCTTCTAATTTCTCCTCCTTGATGATCTTAATAAAATCCTTGGAATCTTTAATAAACGAGTCTGTTTTCCCCACCAGTGGGCTCAATACATTTGCTACAAACTTGGCGAGGTGGTAGGTTGGGGAACCAATTGTATTCACAATCAGTCTGAGAGGAATCTCGTCCTTGTGAATAATTTGGAGGCCATATATTATGGGCGTGATCTCGTTGCATGGCATGAGGCATTTCTTAATCCTCTCTTCTATGTTTGATTCTTTAATGGATTTTTTCACCTGTCTTGTAGCCCTAGAAATTGGATTGTTAGGTAACGTTTAATAGCTCCCACTAGTTTCCAAGTGTGCTATCATCTTTCTGTTGTAGCCATCTATGTCCATCACAACCATGGCCCCTCCCTTATCTTCCTTGAGGACTATGATCGCCTCATTCTTTCTGAGGTTTCTGAGGGCTCTACGCTCATCACTGCGCATGTTATCCATTGGAATCTTGGCCTTTTTCAGAATCATGGTGCAGTCCAAACTCACACCCTCCTTTTCCTCCTCCGATAGCATTTGAATGCTATCCTCCACGTTGCAAATGATGCTCTCCAGTGGGACATGTTTGGGGGATGGGTCCAATCACATACCTTTCTTCAGAAGGTTTATCGTGCCTCTTTCCATCTCTATATTGGATAGATTAACCACCAATTTGCTATCATCACGGTTATGGATTCTGTTTTGGCCACGGTTTAGGTTATGGTTCTCCTTAGCGCCCTCATTTCTTGCTAGGTTTAGGTTACGATTAACCTCATCAACGCCCCCGTTTCTTGCTAGGTTATCGAATTTCCTACCTTGTTTAATCACAGTCGCACGCCCTTCATTCTCAGCATTAATAGTAGCGCATGCATCCACTATTTTCCATATGTCCCACTTAATAATTTTCGACAACTTTAGGTGGAGGTTTAACACTTTACGAGAGCAGTCATCTAACACAGCTCTTAACTGACTAATTTCTCCACGGATTAGGGTAAGGATGAGCCTAGTGAATAATCTGGCATTTCACTTGTTTCTGAGATGGTGATGCATAGCAACGAACTTGGGTATCACATAGTTCTCTCTACATCTCTTTAGGAATGCCAGATCAACAACTTTTTTCCCAATTTTAATTCCTAGTATTTCCATCAGCTGGATATAATCACAGGTTTACCTTCCATATAGGTTTGCGATTAGAGATTTCATATTTCTGTGGTCTGCTACGTTAAACGCAACATTTTTAGAAATTTCCACTAGATAATTCATGTTAAACCTGGTTAGTTTTGACAAGCAGTTGGTTAACTCATAGTTTTACCTGGAAATGGTTTGTATTTTAAATGTTTCCGACGATACTATTTTTCATTTCTTGACTCTCCCACTTACTTTTTAATAAAAAATAATGTTTCCAAACCAACCCACCAATTCTAGCCAATAAAAAAAGCATTTTTTTGGCATCTTTTATATTCTATAATTCTAGCCAATAAAAAAAACATATTTTTAGCAATTTTAATCAATTACGATACATGCTACAGTTGGATAAAATGTTATGATGTGTTGGTGGTGGTTCTTCTAGTAACCATCACCGTATTTTTACTTTCAACCTTCCTTGCTAATATGAAATCCTTCTCTAAGGATGATGGTTAGAAGAGGCATACCTCATGTTGGATGTTATCCTTCAAGATTCCAATAAAGAGATCCAGCAATTTATCATCTAGTATTCCTTTCACTGTGAGACTCAAATTTTGAAACTGTTGAATGTGCTTGCTTGTTGGACCCTTTTTCCTCAGATTTATCAATTGGTTAAAGAAGGAATTTCTCTTAACATCATCATGATATGATATAAATTCTTCCCTAAAATGGACCAAGATATAATGGAGTTCTTTTTGTGTTCACAAAGCCATTGGTACCACACAAACTGCTCAAGTTCTAAATATAAAGATGCAACATGTACCTTTTGGATATTTGGCAATTGGTGTTTATCAAAGAATTGCTCCATCTAAAATATCCATGTTATGGGGTCCTTTCCATCAAACTTCCTCATGCCAATCTTGGGGATTTGGATATCCCTTGGGGACCATCCCTGGTTACTTCCATTACTAGAATCAATTCCTCTTGGAATATTCTTATTAATGGAATTTTTCTCAACTTGGACCTTATAGTTATCTTCCTGAGCACCCTAGAATACATGATCACCTGCAGGGGGATTATCCTTTGAATTTGTATGAGATTAGAAATTATTTTAATATTTTCATCCATCATATTATCCATGTGTCCCATCATAGTATCCATCATCCTTTCCTCTAAATTAAGTAAATCAACCATTTTCACAAACCCTTTAATCATATCTTCCAACTTTGACATTAAAAAAGATAGGTCTTCACTTTCATCGTAGGTCAGGGATGGACCTTTAGGTGGTTTGATTGAAGTGTGATTTTTTATACTACCTTTTGTATGCATTTTGAACAATATAAATAGATATCACACCTTGGTTTCACCTTAAATATATATTTCAACTAAAAGTTATTCAAATTTAAAATGGCGTACCTTTTTCACACCCTGATTTAAAGACTGAGTTTTTGTCTGACCTTCAAACTGAGATTAATCTGAACATTCAGCCCCTATGAGTCTGAAATATAAGACCGTATTATCCTGATATGTCCTCTTTCCAATGCCACATATTTCATTGAATTTGGATGTGACAATTTTCCCAACACTTGTTATTTTTTTCCTTTTTAGAAGAGAAAGAGTGTATGGCCTGCCACGTGTCCAATTTTTCAAGTCTAATTCTGAAAGTTCTGCCCAAGATAGTGTGGTCTATTTTCTTTTTGAATGGGTTTTACTCAATTTGTACCTTGCATGCTCCATATATAATTGTTTTCCCATAACACTTGTTTTATACTATTTTTTGGAATAGTTAAAAACCCTAACTTCCAAAGGGTATATGTCCGAACCTATAATGAATCAAGATATGAAACACATACCACATATATTTCTCTATATCCTCTACATTTCCTTTGTTTTTAAATGTTTGAAACTTTGTGTTACACAGAAACCTTCCACCCTGTGAGCATCAACATTCTTTGGCCTGTAGGATCCATTTCAATGACTCAGATCCATTTTGATCCTTCAGTGATACCAGTTTATCCTATTTTTGTTCCTACCCACATGTTGCATCACTATAGCATGAGTACCCACTAGTTGCAACTCTATATCCCGCGGGTATCAAGTAAAATGGTAAAAACCACTATTTTATCACTTTTTACTCCCAAAAAGAGGTCATTGGGTGACCTTTGGCTCTCCATCTGCCCAAGTAACGTCTCGATGAGTCCTTTCACCTACCTTTGAGAGGACTATATATTGAGCACATATGGCTTATGGACGGGAGGAAGAAGAGAAGAGTAAAGGCACTCTAGTGGATTTTTTCCCTATCTGGAGTCTGCACTTATTGATCCTTGTAGTTGTGAACCATTTATGTTCACCTTCCAAACTCCTTTCTAGTTTGAGTTTGCCATTCATGGAGGATTGAAGTAGTGGAGGCACAAGTGGATTGATCTAGATCTTGGTTCAGATTGGTTGCCAGTAAGAGGTCGTATCACTTTGTACTTCTTCTTGTTCATTAATAGAAATACTCATATTCTCGTCCATTCATGGTGTGAATGTCATTTATTATACATTGGGTTGCATTTGCTTATGATATTATGGACCATTGTTATTGACAATGTTAATGCTATTTATATATCACATGCACTTGTTAGATATTGGTTTTCGAGACTAATTTGCAGATTACAAGTGCTTGGATGTGCACGGATTGAAAGCTCCAACAGGGATCTACATCAAACGTTGGATCGAGGTTGGTTACATTTCTCCATTATTTTAATATTGTCATTTATAATAGCATTGCTTTGAGAATTGAGTAGATTTCTGGTAGTCATCTGTCTGTTGTGGTATTCCCAAGCCATAGTGAGTTTTCTCCAATATAGAAATGTCGACTCCACTGGGGAAAGCATCCATGTTTGGGAAATTTTTTGAGCATTAGTCCATAATTAGAGTTGTTGTTTATCGAAGCTCTATGTCACTAATTGGCCGTTAAGATACACTATAGAAAACTTGCTTTTCTAAGCCTCTGGACTCTCTGTTTGACCATTTGTCGTTCCTCACCCGCGGGCTGGCTTAGTTCTGACCGCGTATACCCGCCTCTGTTTACACTACTGCTCGTGGGTACCCGCAGGTATTCCTTCGACAGTAGTGTGTAACTCCGGCTTTTGTTGGTTTATGGCTATTGGTTTTTGTTGGGTGAGTTTGGTTTATTCCTGAGCCTTTGTTGGCCTCTTTCTTGATTGTTTCATGCCTTGGTTGTGACCAAATCTCTTCGTTTCTCTTGGTTGAGCCTTCTTGGTTTTTTACCAATCTTTTGTTTTAACCTCTTGGTTACTTCCTTTCGAGCTCCTCCTTTTGGATGAGTCTTGCTATTTAGGATCTGCTGGGTTGTCTTAGTGATCTTCTCGGCACTTCAGTGACTAAATAGTAGGATTTTGCTTGCATTTTTTCATTCCATATATATTGAAAAAATACAAAAATATTCATTTAGTTTTTGCATTTTCCTTTCTATTTATAAGAGAAAATACAAAAATATTTTATTTCCATGTACTTCATTTTGCATTGAGTGCTTGTTGCCTTCATTTTAGGTTATGCTTGTGCATTGAAAAGATAAAAGTTTGCATATTTATTTCGGAATTGTTGGTTGATTTTGCATATTAGTGACATTGTTTTATTGGATAGATGAGTCTAGGATTGGACGATGTTGTATACTATTGAGTCTACACATCACTAGTTTCACGACCATATCCCTTGAGTAATCATAGCCAATAAAATTAATGCTTAATCATAAAATTGATTAGACTTATTTTATTTATAGGGTACACCAACTAGCATAGGTTTAGAGTCTTGGAACAGATCATTGTGAGTTAACAATCCAAGACTACTGAACGAAACATTAGGTTTCTGACCAGGGAGTGGAGGAATCCATGGTATAGATCGATGTTCTCAGGAAAGCTCTACTAAAACCAGAGTTAAGCACGAGGTCATGGGAAGTTGGTTGAGGAGATATCCCTCTGACACCGACTTAACGTGGGAGATATATCTAGGATTTGTTCGTATCTGGGGGTACTAGAGGTTCGTCCTCTTGTGCTTTGGGCTTAGCTACCCTACCCATACGACGGGTCCCACCTATGACTTTCCCCTTGAGCATTGGTTATATTGCAGTAGACATAGTTTCCTTACCTAGGTACCGCACAGGGTACTTGTAGTGGTTATCTTGTTTGTGTCCTGAGTCAGATAGGGATTGGACAGCACAGTTGTGTTCATGTAGTGGAATTGAACCTATCAACACAGTGAAGCCCGGGTGTCTCTATAACTGATTCTGTTACCTCCGGCTATAGTTCGGGAATCTCAAGCCTCTCCTAGGCGAGACATACCGGCTCTAGTGTCGGGAGCTCATTTAGCCACTCTGTCTATCTACTCTTGGCTATAGATTCTCTAGGTGTGTGCTTTTGATTTACTGTTTTTGATCGATAGTTGGCCTTTAGGAGACGCTATGTCTCTCTCCGGAAAGAATGTGGCACGGAGCCCTACTCTCCACCAGTCCTGTCGTTTGGTTGGTTTAAAGCCAGCTTTGGTTACACATCGTATTACTAGAGGATGCTGGAGGGATCCCTCTGAGTCTTCAGATTCTTACGCGACTTACGTTGAGGACTATATGGCTACACATCCTGATATCGGGCAATACCTTTCTACACCTTCGGGTAGAGTTGAACATACTTCTGATTCCCAGACTCCTTGTGAGGATTCGGGAGGTGATCCACCTGGGACTCAACCTGGTTCTATTTGGCCTAATCCACTTGACCGGGATCCATTTGATCCTTCGAATCCGGATAATTATTTTTACGGGATGCCTGACTTACCCGAGGAGGGAGAACAGGATGAGCCTTTCATTCCTTCATTTCTATGCGATTTTAGATATAGGAGGCCTGAGACTCATGATGATTCTGGCCCTATGGTCAACCCCAATGCACTCTCTTTTGGTATGCCTAGTCACAATACTGTCGAACCTTCCACTGTGGTTTGTACTCATGCTGGCACTAGTCAAAGTGTTAGCCATACTATACCCACTGGGAGCACTACGTTGTCCACCCACTCACATAGTATGGGGACTGGTCAGATTCCTAACCATGCTAATGTTGGAACGCGACCACCTCCTAGGAATACCCAACCTAGTCAGAATGTTGTCCGGAACATGACTCGCCATCCAACACCTAATACACATGTCGCTACTCGTCAACCTAGGACCACTTTTGCACATGATACCATTCCTCCCAACCACGGGGGTGGACACATACTGCATACTTTTGCGTCCACTGCTGCCACTAGTAATAGTAATGTAGGGGGTGGGAATATTTCCTATCCGCATGGACATCACACCACCAACCCTGCTACTGGTCACACCCATATTGGGCATAGGAATACTTCTCATGCTTATGGTCATCACACGACTAATCAAGCTAATCCTAATATTGGGGGTGGGAACATACCATACCATTACGGTCAATACAACATGGTTCCCACTATGAATAGTACATACATGCTCCATACCTATGGTGGCAACCCTTACTACAACACAGTCGGTGCTGGCCACCAGTATCACCCACCACCCCAATATGGGGCTCCAAATGCACATATACCTGCTTACTCTCAAATGGGTCAGGCAGGGGGAGGTTATCCATCTGATGGGTCGTCAGGTCCTTAGTATCAGCAGTTTAATCCTCATGGTCAAGATTTTGGTCCTTCGTATAACATAGTTCCATTCAACCAACCTTTTATGTGATCTTATAATCAAGCTTTCCAGCCGCAGCTCCCGTTCCTTGCATGCTTGAATCTCTTGGATCTTTCGAAGCTCACGAATGATCCGATGTTTCATGACCCTACTTGGCCCCCGGTCCCTACCAAGCTCCCTTCGGACATTCAAAAGTTTGAGGGGAAAGGTGGTGAGGACCCGGTAGATCATGTCACGACATTTCACCTTTGGTGCTCCTCCAACTCTTTGAATCATGATTCCATTCGATTACAACTATTTCAACGCACCCTCATGGGGGCAGCCACAAAATGGTATGTGGAGTTGCCCAGAAACACCTGTAGGGGATTCAACGAGATTGCTTTGGTTTTCTTAGACCATTTCCAGTTGCCGGTTCGTTATGATACTCGTACTGAGTTGTTGTCCACCTTCCGTCAGAATAAGGCCACACATATTTTTGACCAAGTTCAAGAGTGGCGTCGGTGGAAGAGATTAGTGAAGCCAACATTCCTCCAGAGTTCCTGTTGGAATGGTTCCTCAAGTCTTTATTTCCATATATTGCTAAGGATGTTTCGATGTTCGGCATTATGACTGAGGAACAAGCTATCTTGAAAGTCCAGTAGTTAGATCTACTTTATTCTTAGTCTTCCATTTTGTATGACATTATTCCTGACGCACCGAGAACAAGACATGAGCCCACGTCAGTTCCTGGACCACATGTCGATGGCATCGTGGGGTCCGCATGCACTCACCCCGTAGACTTGGTAGCTAATCAAATGAAAAATTTGTCGCTAAACCATTCTGCACCCGGACAGGTTCACACCTTGTCCACTTCCACTCTGTCGTCTGATGTACACAATGTGCAATCAACGAAATCGTCGGGTAACCAGCAACTTGGTGGTAAGAAAAAGGGGAGAAATAATCATAGGGGTGGAAATAATGGAAGTAACAATAATAGAAATTGTAATATTCCTCGTAAAGAGAATTCCAACCCTTCGTGGGAAGGCGGTAATGCTAGCGAGGATCATAAACCTAGGCATAAGGTGAAATTCCCTTGCAAGCTTTGTGGGGAGGATCATCTTACTCACTTATGTCCTCGTATTGAAGAAGCATTGAAGAATTTGGAACAGAGCCTAGCTATGTTGAAGGATCCCCTTCCTCATCATCAAAATATGGCTTCGCATGCTCCCACCATTGGTTATGGTACTAATGAAATGACAACGTCTTCTTCCAATACTAGTGGTTATGGATGTGTATATATGGTTCAGTCGGAGGTTTGTGTTGCTACTAGTCAACGTGATTATGGTGCACCACAACCAAATTTGGGGAAGGAGCCTCCCCCTCCTCCTGATAATTCCTTACATATCGAGAAGCCTTCTATTATGCCGCAGATACCGAAAGGTGTTCTCAAGCGCTCCATGCATAATCCTAATGCTCGAGTCGCCCATAACTACTCCATCATAGAAGATTTGGGCCAAACTCCGTGTGCCATGTCGGCTCTTGAAGTTTTGCAAGCTTGTCCTTCTCAGAGGCATGCCCTTTTGAGTGCATTAGGAGTTCAGGATGGGGGAATTCCTAGTGTTATCAAGTTCGATACTACTGATGTCCAACCTCGCTTGCCTTACCACGTGGCTTTTCAAATCCAGGTGGTTTTCCTTAAGAGCTTCGTCAAACGTACTATGGTTGATGAAGGTGCTTCCACATCAGTAATGTCGTTAACTTGTTGGAAAGCTCTTGGCTCTCCTCCTCTACTCGCGTTTAGAACTACACTCACTGCATTCAATGGTAGATCTTTTATGCCACATGGAATTATCCCTTCCCTTGTTGTCTCCTTGGGAGGTAAGTCCGTGCCTATTGAAGTCGAAGTGGTTGATGCGCCCATTGACTACAACCTTTTACTGGGTCGAAACTGGATGTACGCTTTGAAGGCTATTGCATCTACTGTATTTCGAGTTATATGCTTTCCCCATGAAGGTAATATTGTGACGATCGATCAGCTGGATTATGTTGGCACTCCTTCCACAGCATCTACGAGATCAGTAGTCCCGCAAGTTTTTGATTCTCAGTCGGCAACTAGGAACATAGGTGTTGGAATGTACCCCTCGTTTATGGGAACTTTTAACCATTCTACACCTATGAATTTTATTGGAACCATTTTTGATAGTGCGCCTCCTCCTTCGAATAGTATGCCATTCCGAACTTCCTATTGTGGTGATCCATGGATTTTTCCATCCGCAGATTCTATGTCTGGAGACATTGCGCACATCGGGATGTCTATGCCTTTATCTGTAGCAGAGCTTACTTATGATCACATCCAACAAACCACTACAGATCCAGATCTCTCTTCTCCCCAGACAGTTGAAGAAGATCTCATTACGCTGCCAGTTTGGGTAGCCAACTCATCTTGCTCTCACAATTGCCTCGATGATACTCTTCCATCTAATGAAGCTATCCTCGAAGCCATGTGTGGTAGTGAGAGGCCTTGGGAAGATATGCACCATCGATATTATTTCCTTCCCAACCTTGAGCTCATTGAGCAGGAGGAGTTTAGGATGACTCTAGTTGAGATGGTTGGTCGCACTGTGGCTCTTTTGCAGTCGCATGATGTTTTCTTGGAGGGGAATATGGCCAATATTTCCCCAACCACTTCGATCAACATCTCCTGCACTCTCGGAAAGATTGAGAATGTTTACGTCGGTGCCGATTGCACTCCTGAGGAGATTGCTATTTACACTGATTTGTTTACTGAACTCCTGGAAACTTTCGCCTGGTCATATGAGGAGATGCCGAGAATAGACCCCCGCATTGTTGAACACGAGATTAAAACGTATCCTGATGCTAAACCGGTTCGACAACACTTACGTGCTATGAACCCTAGGAAGGCAGCTGCTATTAAGGCAGAGGTGGAGAAACTGCTCAAAGCTAGTTTCATCTACCCTGTTCCCCTTACCAAATGGGTGTCAAACCCCGTTCCTATAGATAAGAAGCAGGGAACGATCCGTGTATGCACTGATTTCAGAGATTTGAACCGTGCATGTCCGAAAGACAACTTCCCCATGCCATTCATAGATCAAATATTGGATGCTTGTGCGGGAAGTGAGATTTTTTCATTCATGGACGGATTCTCGGGTTATAATTAGATTCAAATCAAACCTGTGGACCAACATAA
The DNA here is from genome assembly GCA_027924585.1 of Larix kaempferi. Lineage (NCBI taxonomy): Eukaryota > Viridiplantae > Streptophyta > Pinopsida > Pinales > Pinaceae > Larix > Larix kaempferi. The sequence continues at coordinate 7,134,879 of BSBM01000643.1, forward strand.
AACAACATTTATTTGTCCATGGGGAACTTTTGCATACCGAAAAATGCCCTTCGGCCTCAAGAATGTTGGAGCTACTTTCCAGCAAGCCATGACCTGTTCCTTTCATGATCTTAAGGAGATTATGGAAGTTTTCTTGGATGATCTTGCTGGCCATTCTTGCAAGAGAGTGGACCACCCCAAGCACCTTTGTATGATTCTCGAATGATGTATCCACTACAAAATTCGATTGAATCCGAACAAATGCATCTTCGCTGTTATGACTGGTCGCCTTCTAGGATTCATAGCTTCGAAAGAGGGTATTAGAGTCGATCCTCTCAAAGTTGAGGAAATACTTCAGTTGCCTCCTCCGCGTAATCTATTTCAACTTCAGAGCCTCCAAGGGAGAGATGCTTTTCTGTGTCGGTTTATAGCTAACTATGCCAGTATTACTAAAGGTTTTGCACGCCTATTGAAGAAAGACACACCTTTTATTTAGGATGAGCAAGCCCAGTAGTCTTTCGACACCCTTAAGAAAGCTTTGGTATCGGCCCCCATGCTTAGTCTTCCGGACTTTATACGAGATTTCAGGCTTTATGTGGCCGCATCTCAAGAGACTATTGGCATGGTCTTGGGTCAGGTAGATGATGCGCTCATCAAGCATGTTATCTATTATCTTAGTCGAAATTTAGTAGATGCTGAACTAAGGTACACCCACGTAGAAAAGTTGGCACTTGCGACTGTTCACGCAGTCCAGCGGTTAAGGCATTACATTTTGCTTCGAACAACCACTGTTGTAGCTCATATCAATTTGTTTCAGTTTGTACTATCACGATGCCTTATCGGGGGTAAGTATAATAAATGGATTGTGATCCTTCAGGAATTTGATCTCCAGTTTGCTTCTGTAAAATCGATGAAATCATTGGTGTTCGCTGAGCTTATGTCGAAACTTCCACGGCTTGATGAGGATGTCATTCATGAAGATTCCTTTGTGGATGAACACTTATTTCTTATCTTGTTTGAGGACCCTTGGTATGGGGATGCCATTAGATATCTCCAAACTTTGAAGTTTCCTCCGCATTATTCACGACACGAGCGACGACATGTGAGACATCACAATAAAGATTATACTATCGTCGGTGACACTTTGTATTGCCGAGGAAACGATTCCATTCTTCGTCCTTTCTTGACTCACGAAGAAGTGGAACGGGTACTTAATGATTGCCATGCGGGGGCATGTGGCGGTCACTTATCTGGGCTTGCTACAACCCAGTGTATTATGTGAGTGGGTTATTTTTGGCCTACTATCTTTAAAGATTGTATTAACACTGTGAAGAGATGTCACCCTTTCTAGGTGTTTTCTCAGAACATACACTCCCATCCAGCGCCCCTCCATCCAGTCATCACCGTCGGTCCCTTCACTAAGTGGGGGGTGGATTTCATGGATTGCAAACCAGCTTCGGTTGGGGGGAATCATCATATTATTGTGGCTGTGGATTATTTTTCCAAATGGTCTGAGGCCATGCCTACTGTTAAAGCTAATGGTGCTACTGCAGCCCATTTCGTGTTCAACCAGATTATCACTCTATTCGGTATCCCGAAAGAGATTGTCACTGACCACGACAGTCACTTTCAAAATAAGATGATGGAGGATTGGTCTTGCAAGCTTGGGTTTTGTCAGGAACACTCATCTTCCTAATATCATCAAGCGAATGGTCAGGTTGAAGCAGTAAATAAGTCTTTGAAGACCATTCTCCAACGTACCATCCAACAAAGCAAGACCAATTGGCATATCATGTTATATCCTACTTTGTGGGCTTATCGAACCGTAGTTAAGACTACCACTGGGTTCTCACCATTCCAGTTAGTTCATGGTGTGGAGTCACTTTTACCGATTGAATGCGAGATCCCTTGGCTCAAGCTAGCCATAGAGCTCCTCCCTGATACAACAGAGACTGAGCAACGTTTAGTACACCTCAAGCAACTTGACGAACACCGTCAAGATGCCGCTGTGGCCATTGATGTTAACAAGCATTATGTCAAGGTTCAATATGATAGGTTTGTCCATCCCCGGAAATATGCTGAAGGTGAATTGGTACTCTTGTATGACCAAGATAAAGAACCCCTGGGGGTAGGCAAGTTCAATCCCATGTGGCACGGTCCTTACATTGTGAGGTGTGTCCTTGAAAAAAGAGCTTATGAGTTAGAAGATTACGAGGGATTTGTCTTGAAGGAGCCTAGAAATGGGCTCTACCTCAAGCGGTATTACACTTGAACCTTTGGTTCGGGATGATACTTTTGTATACTATTGTATAGTTTTTCTATACATAGTCTAGGTTGCATTTTTGGTTGTCGAGTCTACTGATTATCCTCTGTTTGATTGACAGATGTTAGTAGGATGTCCTACGTTCTTAGGTTTTGCAGATGGTGCTAGCCGACATACGCAGCAGCTTGCTTCTGCTGCCTGGGTTATCTTTTCACCTGACCATCTAGTTGTGTCCTCAGGAGGTGCTTGTCTCGGTCCTACATCTAACAATGCGGTTGAGTATAGTGTCATTGTTGAGCTACTTCGGGATGCCATTTCACATGGTATCCAGTCTTTAGAAGTCTGCCTGGATTCACAACTAGTTGTGTCTCACCTGAATGGGCAGTACCATGTACGAGACCCTACATTACTACGGATATTCCTTAAGGTATGACTCTTGGAGAGACATTTTGTTTCTATTACATATATTCACATTCAGAGAAGTCATAATTATATATCTGATGCATACGCTAACTATGTATTAGATTGGCATTTGTCACATTCATCATGAAGCACATAAATACAAAGATATTCAAACATTTGTACCATACACACATATAGTAGAACCAAGAACCAAAGTTGTATATATATATAAATATGTCCAAAAATGGTAGTGTCATACAAGACTGGAGCCCATAGCCCTAAAAAATATACATATCTATACAAAAAATGATGAGACCCTTGAATATCTACTTCCTCCGAGGAGGTCTAGCTGCCACCTCGACGGGATGTGTCTCATAGTAGTACTATACTGCGTTGGCCATCCGCTGCATTAGCTGCACCCACTCACCAGGAACACCCACTACCTGGCGCTCCATAGCCTCAGGTAGTCGGGATACCTTTATCAGTGGTACTCATGCAACCATTCGTGATATGTTGTGTCGCAACATCTGTAGTGTGCGCCCTACTGCAGCATCTGCTGCCACCTCATCTCTACCCCGACGACCATGTCTCGGGAATCCCTCAGGTCTCACTGGGCCTTTATCTGCGAGCAAACAGTCACCCATTAGCACATGACATTACCACCAAAAATATTTTTTGCATTTCAACTATAATAAAAAAAATCCATAAAAATTTAAAAAACACAAAACCAAAAGAGTACTCACCGATGTCTCCGAAGGCTGCACCTGGTGGGAGTGGCATGTCACGGTCCTGTCTGAAGTCTATCCCCGCATAGGGGTAGTCCTTGATAGCAATCACCTGCCGGTTCGACCAGCGGAAGAACTCCTCAATATATGGTGACGCCAAACGGCCACCACCCTGTCATGTCAGTATCTCAGCCCACGGGGTTAGGGCTGGATCTTGGAGACTGTGAGGAGGGACATCCACCCTCGGGCTAAGTCCTAGAATCCTCTCAAAGAAGAAACTGCAGAGGATGCTACCATACCCAAAGTTTTTGGCCTTCTCCTCTTTGCATTCTGTGAGTTGTGTCTTCATAGACACCAGCAGAGTAGTAGACCAGTCGAATATAGTAGGCTGCAAGCATTGTGATTCATACAACATCACCAGTCTGGATGCCTGATGTAGTGCTTTGGATCCCATGATCTGCACCAAAGTTGCCACAATGATCTTTGTACTCAGATCCACTATGGCATTCACCGGCACTTGACTTACCACTGGTCGTGTGTTGGCGGGACAATACAGCGCTATGTAGTCTTGCACAGTGATCCCACCACCCACGATCTGTGATCGAAGACTTGCCACCTTCCCTCTACGGGACAAACCAGTAATGAAATAGATATCCTGTACTTCTAGTGTCAATGTTTTCCCATTGAGGGGATGAAGTGTTGAGCATCCACATCCCAGTAGTTGATCAAATGACGGAGTAGTAGGTTTTGGGCCCTTAAGCCCCTGACACTCCAGTATTTATATAAGCCACATGCTTGCAATGCTTGTTGTGCTTGCAAATCATTGCGCACGGCCTCATATACCTGGTCATGCTCTCTCTCCCTCCACTCTAGAACCATCATGGAGTGCAAAGCAAGAGATTTTTAGTCAGTTTCATGCTTAAAAACTTGTTCACAGCCGTACCCGCGGGCTATATTGTAGACAGGTGCGGGTAGACGCGGGCAGTCAGTTTTTTGACTGCACGTTTGATGCCCTACCCGTAACCTGCATACTTACAGCCCATGGGTAGCGCCGAAGCCATTTAGGGCTTGGCCAAACAAAATATACCACCGACCAAAATTGAAATAAAAACACTTAAATGAAAGGTATGGCAGTGACCACTAACCTGCTCCGGACGGTTCGCTGAATGATTGATCGTAGCTCCCACGATCGACGCTTGAAGTTTCAGGTGCAAACTTACCAATCAACTCCAAAATGGTGAATAGTGCAAATGAATTGAAAATTATTAAATTTTATTACTATTTATAATTTTTTGGACCCACTTTTCTATAGTTTTTTCCATTTTGGGCCGTTATGAACTAATATCGTGTCATGGAGTAGTGTTTTTCAACAGACTTCCTCAGCGAGAGTTGTTCTGATCCATTTCACACCTACGACAGGTATATTTCACACCTGGCATATAGGTTAGATGCCATTTCCACATGCATTATGCATTTGACCTATTGACCATTTTCATAAACCCTAGGTGCGACCCCGCTTCATGACTGACACGGAACCTTCACACTATTATAGAAGTGTCTTCATGAGGCGGTAGGGCTTTCTCGAACATGGGTACCCTAGTTAGAACCCCCTTATGCATTTTGGTGCCCATGACGTTGTTTGTCCTCAGGATTGGGAGTCCTTTGTAGTCACGCCATGACGTTGCGATGAAGACTCATACTCTACTTCTTATGTTGGCCATCTCCCTTAAGGACTCCCCTCAATTATATCATGTTGTGATTGCATTGCATCATCCTGCTTGCCGCTTGAGCCTTGTGCCGGCTCCCGCTTACTCAATTGTTAGCTTGGTGCCTGAGCACTTTCCCTGTCGAGCCCTGCAGAGCTTATATATTTGCCCTTCACAATTTGATGACCCTTTGACCCTGAGGGAACACACCCCCGAGTGTCCACATCCTGCACACACTTCCTTGCATTGAGCATAGGTATGTTCCACTGCTTGAGACTAGTCTGCTAGCTATTTGACACTCATTCCCTCACTTGTTGTACTATAAGCAATTTCATTATTTTTCAAGCTTTTCACAAATATGAAAAAGACAAAAAAAATCAAATATTCCAAAAAGCCGGACGGGATTATGGTCACTATTTCTTGTTGACAGCTGTTGTGTCGCCTTTGAATAGAGCATTCATTCCACTCCATACATTATGAGTGGGGACTATAGTTGGGCCTTAGGAGCTGTACTTGTTTCTCATTTTTCTCCACCGATTGGTTAAGCTTCCAGTCATTATGGAGCCCTTTGTAATGCCTCCTGCATTGCACAGTTTATGTCAAGTCTATGCTGCCTGAGTCTATCCATCTGCTCATGCTCTTGTTCAAAGGAAGTCTTGAAACCAATGTCGGCCACTCCTTAGATATCTTGACTATTGCATGTCGGCCATCCTTATTGAGTCAGTCTATTTCACCTGAGATCTTCCAAATCATTTATCATTGTTGGTACCTCATGCTGGTTTATGGGGGATGCCTTAATGCCCTCCTTCCAGCGAGTCTCGTTCCGTCGACTTCAACTCATTTATTCTAAGACTTGAGGCTTAGGGTTTGGTTGAGTACCTTGAGGCTTGCAGTCATTAGTGGCAGGTTCTCTCGTCATCGACATTTTTGGGAATACATCAATGTCCCTTGATCAATGGATTCATCCTAGTGTTTGACTTCAATCCATTTATTCACACTCTGATGATTGTGCTCTATGCCTTGATGCCCATTTTCATTATCGGTGGGTCATCTCGTGTCTGTTAATGGTATACATCAATGACCAGTAATCAGACAATGTCTCATCAGGTTCGACCCCAACTCCTTTATTCACTTGATGGGACTTGCACCGTCGAAGACTTGTGTAGAAGACCCCAGGCGATTGTGGCATTCAGTATGCTACATATGACTTTGACTTTACATCTAAGATATCACTTCTCAGATTTCAGCAGTTTGTACCTCTAGTTTGCACTAGTTTTCTTCTTTTCAGTAGAAAACCATATCTTACTATAGAGGGATCATGGATATGATCACTTATGACATGTATCTACTTATGTACTATCTATTCATGGCCATTGTATCAGATTGTTGTACTATACCGACATGTATCCAGAGATACTATTGTATTATGACGAGTGAACCGTTCTTTCCACTTGTGTCTCCATCACTCCACTTCTGAGTTTTATAATGTATTTTGGCCATCGTAGCATTTCAGTCTCTGACCTCACACATTAGGGGGCATTTGTTACACAGAAATCTTCCACCCTATGAGCATTAGCATTCTTTGGCCTGTAGGATCCATTTAAGTGACTCGGATCCATTTTTATCCTTCAATGATACCAGTTTATCCTATTTTTGTACCTACCTGCATGTTGAATCACTATAGCATGCGTACCCACGAGTTGCATCTCGATATCCCGAGGGTATCAAGTAAAATGGTAAAAACCACTATTTTATCACTTTTTACTCCCAAAAAGTGGTCATTAGGTGACCTATGGCTCTCCATCTGCCCAAGTAATGTCTCAATGAGTCCTTTCACCTACCTTTGAGAGAACTATATATTGAGCACATATGGCTTATGGACGGGAGGAAGAAGAGAAGAGTAAAGGCACTCTAGTGGAGTTTTTCCCTATCTTGAGCCTGCACTTATTGATCCTTGTAGTTGTGAACCATTTATGTTCACCTTCCAAACTCCTTTCTAGTTTGAGGTTGCCATTCATGGAGGATTGAAGTGGTGGAAGCACAAGTGGATTGATCTAGATCTTGGTTCAAATTGGTTGCCGGCAAGAGGTCGTATCACTTTGTACTTCTTCTTGTTCATTAATAGAAATACTCATATTCTCGTCCATTCATGGTGTGAATGTCATTTATTATACATTGGGTTGCATTTGCATATGATATTATGGACCATTGTTATTGATAATGTTAATGCTATTTATATATCACATGTACTTGTTAGATATTGGTTGTTGAGACTAATTTGCAGATTACAAGTGCTTGGATGTGTGCGGATTGAAAGCTCCAATGGGGATCTACATCAAACGTTGGATCGAGGTTGGTTACATTTCTCCATTATTTTAACATTGTCATTTATAATAGGATTGTTTTGAGAATTGAGTAGATTTATGGTAGTCATCTGTCTGTTGTGGTATTCCCAGGCCATAGTGAGTTTTCTCCAATACACTTTGTAAAAAACAATTATAGTGAAAATGCCAATATGAATTGCTTTGGAAGCATCCAAGCTCTGATACCAAATGTTATGCAACCAAGTCCCAGGAAGAGCATGAAAAAGCAAAAATAAACCAGAAAGAATAATCCACACCTTAATAATCAAGAAAATAGATTAATAGAAAGCCTCTTCGAGGGGGAAACCTCATTATACAATGTACTAAGTAGACAAGACAAGACAAGATGATTCAAGTGAAAAGGTCTCCTCCATATATGAAGGAGATAGGGATACAATTATAACTAATAGACCCAAGTTGACATAACTAATATAATAAAATTAAAGACAATTACCACTAATAGACCAAAGCTGACATCAAGAATATGTAATGACACACAATATAGGGGGTAATGTACTAACATTTAGGGATTAACAAGGAGTCTATGGATCCAAGAATGTGACAAAAACACAACTTCCTTTCATTCTCAAGATTGTGCTTGAAACCTAAAGAAAAGTGTAACTAAAATCATATTGGATGCTGGTATTGTGTAATGTCCCTTATTTGGAATTTTATTAAAATGGCAATTTTCCACTTTTTTTCCCTTGTTCGACCTTTGACTAGTTTTGATCTCTAGGTCCCAAATTTGCCCCAAATGATCCCAAATCTTCTGAGAAGGTATATGAATGATATTAGAACATAAATATGTGTTTCAGGGATGCCTTTGGACCTTTAAAATACTTCTGCAAATCCTCTTTCAATTCTGATCAATGTAGGTAACTTTACTAGTGATTTTCCTTTGACTAGTATTGGTCTCTAGGTCTCAAATTGACTCCAAATGCCTTCAAATCTTCAAGGAAGGTGTATGAATGATATTAGAACTTGAATATGATGTTTATGGATGACATATGGCCACCAAAAGACCTCTGCAAACTCTCTTAATATTCTGGACCAATTATGCAATTTTACTAGTAATTTGGGGTTCAAATCCCCCTGGGGTAAACAATGAAAATGGCTTCCCAAATGCCTCCAAACCCACTCAAATTTATGAACAGAGGTATGTAATGTGTTAAGTATGTTATTAAAGTCTCATATGCACCATTAATGGATTATTACAACTGTTCTCACCCTCTCCCATTCGACTGCAAAAATCCCCAATTCGACCCTTGGGGAAATGTCACTATTTCACCTCCCAATGCAACTAAATTGAGTAAAAATGCTTCAAATGCTCAAGTACAGTACATGAAACTTGTAGAAGACATCCATGGCAGTATATTTATCACAAATATATCAGAGAATCATCCATTCATTCGAAATCATCATCAACACATTGGCTCACAACAAGGTAGTGGGGAAATGGCATTGTTCTTCCATTAAAAATGAGATTTATACATTTCTACTTGGAATTTCGACCTGAAACTTTTTGGAGATGAAGAACAGAGTATTTACTTCATATTACAAAAGAAATGGGGCATTAAAAGCTTCCCCAAAGAGTACAATAGCTCACCAAAAACGCCCTCCCTCAAGGATCAAGAATATGCCATCAAAAATGGAAATGGTTGAAGGAGTGAGCTGCAATAGAAGAAACCATGAGCTGCCCTGTAGCTTACACCTGCAAATAAAGAATCCATTAAAGCTCCAAATGAAAGGTCTGAATGGCCTTTCCAATTACCAACTTGGATGGGAATCTTTCACCCTCGAAATTGGCTAAGGCAAGAAACTAGTCATCCACTAGCTCTCCCTCTTCACAAATGCAATTGCAAATTCTACAAATGATCAAAAGCTGGTTTCATTCTTTGTTATTGACATTTATAAAGTTCTAATGGCCTCCATGGGTCGAATTCCTTCCAAGAGACTCATGCCAACTCAAGTTGGGAAGAGATTCCAAAGAATGCCACTTGTACAACAATTCCTAGTCTCCCACTTCCACCAAATCACATGTGGAAGCATCTTAGCTGCCCTAACACCCTTGAGCGCCCTCTTGGAGTCTATTTTTAGCCCTGACATGTCATATATGTCATATGTCAGCCTTCAGGTCTGATTTGTGTCATAGGTGTCATAGCATCTTCATCATTGTTGTCATAGAGCTAGGGAATCTAGCCCAAGTGTCTCACTAGCTCCAAATTGCCTCTTCCTCTTCCATGGGAGTTACTCTTCCTCTATATTTCGACCTTGGATGAGTTATGCCATGAATAATACCTTTTGGACTTCCCCAAGTATGTTACCATTCACCTTGAATTCGAATTGGTGAGAGAATGATGCCAAATGTAGTGGGGAAATCTAGCCATATGTGGGTCCCACTTCCTCCATGTGTCTTCATGATGAAATGACACTTTGATTTTCACTTGTATATATTTATTTAGCTCCTTTATTAAATATTTATGCCATTCTAATGTTCAAACATCATTTATTATCCCCATTATTCCAAATCCCAAAGCTTCCACCCCAAACCTAGGAAACTAGTAATTTTCCTCCTTGGCAATTATTTGACCCTTAACATCAACTTTGCAAACTCTAATGAATATGGCTAATGTGATTAGGCCATTGTGACCCAATTCCAAATTTGGGACATGACAAATCCTCCCTTCCCAATATTGCTTGTCCTCAAGCAATTTCAAACATGGGTGTTGAAGAACCTGCTTTCTGTATAATTCTTTGAAGTTGCCATTGAATTGCCAAACCTTGAGTCTTTGAGTTTCCATGAATATTTTAGAGAGGAACCAACATGCTTGCTGCTGCACTACTCTGATAAAAATCACTTTATTAAGTGGGGAAATCCATCTCCCATACTGCTTGTTTCCCCAAAAAATTTGAAACCAATGAGATAAAAATTATTCCAGGGTCCCATTGCTTGTATTGCACCCGAACAATTAAGAGTGCTCTCCAACCCATACCATCATATAAGAGGATTCCTGGATCCCATTTTCTTGTATGCATTCTTCCAAACATCATGAGTACAAAATATATATCATCAAAGTACATAACTACATAATGAAAATTAATATCAAGGAGGTGCTTCATCAAAGAATCATGAAAGTGCTTATACCTCCAAGCAAGTAGACCACCGTTTTCCAAGTGCATACAAGCTTCAAGTGACCAATCAAATCTGCTCCAATGACATAGGTGAGGATCCCATGTCCTATAAAGCTGCTCCAAAAGGATGTGATATGCATCAAAATATTCAGCCATGTATTCTTTCATCCAAGAAGTGAATGAAGAATCTCCACTAAAATCTGAACCAAATAATGAGCAGAAAAAACAAGGAGACTTCAAATGACTCAAAGAAGTCTCACCCATACATCCCTGAATGTGATTATCATAAAAATATAACAAAGTATGTGGCTTCCAACAAAAATGTTCTCCAATCATAAATCTATTCACCCAAGTGTTGGATGAAGTTCCTCCAACATCAAATGAATCAAGTGTTGAGCAAGAAAAACCATGAGTCTTCAAGTGACTCAAATGCATATCATAGGTGCATCCATGTAGATGTGCATCATCATAAAGTAATAAAGTATCCTGCTGCAAATGTGAATAAGAATGTGCTCCAACCATATCATACTCCTCATGTGGCACCATCAAAAAGAACCCTTTCACCCATACTTCATTGAGACTAATGTTGCAAAACATGGAATTGTAGGATGTAGGAGAATGAACCAAATCACCCAAATGATCAAAAAGTACAGAAGTTTCATCATGGGGAGGATCCATATGGGTAGTATCATGCAGCTCCTTCAAAAGTGTGAACTCTTTGTCATAGTTTGGTTCCAATGTAGATGAATCATGCTCTTCTTTAAAAATTGCACAACCTTCATCAAGAGGCAATTCAAATTCTTCTTCCACCACATCAAGTGTTTGGATCTCTTCAAGTTCATCTCCAAACACATCAAGAACATTCAAATTTTCACATTTCTCATGATCCACCATGTCATGAGAATCCTCCAAACAATCTACCATTTGACAATCTGAAACATAGGAGGAAAAACAAGTATCTTGCAACTTTTCAAGAAGTTGCTCATTTTGAATTGTGAGCTTATGAATATCCTCATTATTCTTCAAGTATGAATCATGTAACAATTCATTAAGCTCAAACAAATGGTTTCTATCAAAAAGCAAAGACATGAAATTACCTTTGATGTGGCACATTGCTCTTTGAATCTTCTCCATATCTTCAAGGAAGGATGTTTCCTCCAATGAAGTAGCTCTCCAACAAGAATTTGACACCAATGCTTGAGTCTCATGGAGAATGCTGAGGGACTCTTGGATATTATTTTTATTCATCTTTAAGGACCCTTCAAGAAAATGAGGCTCTTGCAAATGAACCTCCTCATCTTCTTCAATTTTGCTTGGACCAACTTCATGAAGCTCAAGTGGTGATGGGGAAGTTGATCTTGGTTCTTCTTCAACCGCTACAAGGTCTTCATTATCATGCTTAATGAAACTTGTACTTGTAGAAACACTTTCAAACGTGATCTCTATGTCACCAACATAGAGGTGTGAGCACCCATCAGTAGGTACTCCTTCATAGTTTAAGCATCCATCAGTAGATGCTCTTTGGTTCATGTCTAAGCTAGAAGGTGTCTCGAAATGATCTTCCATATTTTCAATAGAATCTTCTTCATGATCTTGTGATGTCTCTTCCTTTTGCTCCTTCAAGCAAGCTGATGCATTTTGCCCCTTGGTTTCCTTAAAATCAATAATTTTTTCCACAAGTTCGATAGAAAACAATTCGAATCCTTCCTTAATTTGCTTGGTCATATCTTCGAATATTGTTTTCATAATTTTTATATGCTCCTCACCATCATATGAGGCTCCCTTTTCATCCCTAGTCATAGTTTCCTCAAAAAATTTGCTCTTCTTCTCCTACTTTTTTTTTTCTTCAACAAAAGCACTTTTGGTTTCAATATCTAATGGTGGTACCTGAATTATTGTCCTCATGAATATTATACCACATCAGGTGCCAAGATCATGCTCTGATACCACTGTAATGTCCCTTATTTGGAATTTTATTAAAATGGCAATTTTCCACTTTTTTTCCCTTGTTCGACCTTTGACTAGTTTTGATCTCTAGGTCCCAAATTTGCCCCAAATGATCCCAAATCTTCTGAGAAGGTATATGAATGATATTAGAACATAAATATGTGTTTCAGGGATGCCTTTGGACCTTTAAAATACTTCTGCAAATCCTCTTTCAATTCTGATCAATGTAGGTAACTTTACTAGTGATTTTCCTTTGACTAGTATTGGTCTCTAGGTCTCAAATTGACTCCAAATGCCTTCAAATCTTCAAGGAAGGTGTATGAATGATATTAGAACTTGAATATGATGTTTATGGATGACATATGGCCACCAAAAGACCTCTGCAAACTCTCTTAATATTCTGGACCAATTATGCAATTTTACTAGTAATTTGGGGTTCAAATCCCCCTGGGGTAAACAATGAAAATGGCTTCCCAAATGCCTCCAAACCCACTCAAATTTATGAACAGAGGTATGTAATGTGTTAAGTATGTTATTAAAGTCTCATATGCACCATTAATGGATTATTACAACTGTTCTCACCCTCTCCCATTCGACTGCAAAAATCCCCAATTCGACCCTTGGGGAAATGTCACTATTTCACCTCCCAATGCAACTAAATTGAGTAAAAATGCTTCAAATGCTCAAGTACAGTACATGAAACTTGTAGAAGACATCCATGGCAGTATATTTATCACAAATATATCAGAGAATCATCCATTCATTCGAAATCATCATCAACACATTGGCTCACAACAAGGTAGTGGGGAAATGGCATTGTTCTTCCATTAAAAATGAGATTTATACATTTCTACTTGGAATTTCGACCTGAAACTTTTTGGAGATGAAGAACAGAGTATTTACTTCATATTACAAAAGAAATGGGGCATTAAAAGCTTCCCCAAAGAGTACAATAGCTCACCAAAAACGCCCTCCCTCAAGGATCAAGAATATGCCATCAAAAATGGAAATGGTTGAAGGAGTGAGCTGCAATAGAAGAAACCATGAGCTGCCCTGTAGCTTACACCTGCAAATAAAGACTCCATTAAAGCTCCAAATGAAAGGTCTGAATGGCCTTTCCAATTACCAACTTGGATGGGAATCTTTCACCCTCGAAATTGGCTAAGGCAAGAAACTAGTCATCCACTAGCTCTCCCTCTTCACAAATGCAATTGCAAATTCTACAAATGATCAAAAGCTGGTTTCATTCTTTGTTATTGACATTTATAAAGTTCTAATGGCCTCCATGGGTCGAATTCCTTCCAAGAGACTCATGCCAACTCAAGTTGGGAAGAGATTCCAAAGAATGCCACTTGTACAACAATTCCTAGTCTCCCACTTCCACCAAATCACATGTGGAAGCATCTTAGCTGCCCTAACACCCTTGAGCGCCCTCTTGGAGTCTATTTTTAGCCCTGACATGTCATATATGTCATATGTCAGCCTTCAGGTCTGATTTGTGTCATAGGTGTCATAGCATCTTCATCATTGTTGTCATAGAGCTAGGGAATCTAGCCCAAGTGTCTCACTAGCTCCAAATTGCCTCTTCCTCTTCCATGGGAGTTACTCTTCCTCTATATTTCGACCTTGGATGAGTTATGCCATGAATAATACCTTTTGTACTTCCCCAAGTATGTTACCATTCACCTTGAATTCGAATTGGTGAGAGAATGATGCCAAATGTAGTGGGGAAATCTAGCCATATGTGGGTCCCACTTCCTCCATGTGTCTTCATGATGAAATGACACTTTGATTTTCACTTGTATATATTTATTTAGCTCCTTTATTAAATATTTATGCCATTCTAATGTTCAAACATCATTTATTATCCCCATTATTCCAAATCCCAAAGCTTCCACCCCAAACCTAGGAAACTAGTAATTTTCCTCCTTGGCAATTATTTGACCCTTAACATCAACTTTGCAAACTCTAATGAATATGGCTAATGTGATTAGGCCATTGTGACCCAATTCCAAATTTGGGACATGACATATTGTTAACAACATATTTGTGGAAATCAAAGGGGTATCCAGGTGGCATTTTGAAAAGTTATGTGTGTGTGCACAAAGATGCTCCCCAAAAGTATTGCAACAGAGCTGCACTAGCAGGGATAAAATAGAGGCACGCACATTCCTAAGGACGCGCGCACGCATTATTAGGTTCTATACCGAACTGGGGCGTGTGCGCCTTTCTAGCACGTACGCGCTCAAAAGCGCTCACACGCTCAAAAGCGTGCATGAACTCCTATTAAGATAATTAAAAAAAGCAAGGAAGAGTTCTTCTATTTTCATCCAACCGGCCGAGCCTCACTCACCCATCGCATGCGCGGAGCAAGAGAGCACCATTTTCACAATTTGCACTAAAAAACTCCCTCAATCCATCCACCAAGTGATCAACAAGTGCATTGGATAGGTAATATCCATGTTGATCCATGTTGTTCGTCATCATCATCATCATCCTCATCTTCATCATCATCATTATCATCCTCATCACCATCATCTTCATGGTCTTCATCATCATCATCAACAACAACAAAATCTTCATCACGATCTTCATCATCATCTTCTTCATCACCATCATCATCATCATCATCATCTTCATCATCATCATTATCATCCCCATCTTCATCATCATCGTTATCATCCTCATCACCATCATCTTCATGGTCTTCATCATCATCATCATCAACAACAACATCTTCATCACGATCTTCATCATCATCTTCTTCATCACCATCATCATCATCGTCGTCATCATCATCATCATCATCATCATCACACTAGTACAAAATGAAAGATAAGTGACCAAAAAAACGACCAAAATCCGCATATAAATGACCACTTTTGAGTTGGTGACCACTGGTAGCAAATTAGTGGCCATATATCATGTGACCAAAAATGTGGTCATATTTAGCTTGGTCATTTATAGCTTATCTTGTGGTCATATATTTGATCGTATATTTGGTCATTAATTTGGTAATATTTTTGGTCATTAATGGTCATGTGATAAATGACCGCTAATTTGCTACCAACGATCGCCAACTCAAAAGTGGTCATTTATATGCATGTTTTGGTCATTTTTTTAGTCACGTATCTCTCATGTTGTACTAGTGGTCATTTATATGCAAATTTTGGTCATTTTTTTAGTCATTTATCTATTTTTAGTGGTTTCAAAATATAAATAGGGCACAGAGGAATCGAACCACCAACCTCTTGCCTATAAGGCAGGTGCTCTACCATTGAGCTAGCACCCTTAAATAGAATTCCTTATGGATTGGTATGAGAATAAAATTTCCAACAATTAACACCATCTTGCCAAATTCTGGAAAAGGGTCACATACCTAGGTAAGGGTCAATAGTTTTTATGTGACTAGAATTGTCATCATAATGAACAAACCCAAAATCATGCTTTGGCTGTAGACCTTGCCTAATGAGAAGGCCTCTCATCTTGAGGAGCAATTTACTTGTCAACAGACCTTTCCTCGTGAAAAGATGTAGGGTTTTCCATAGTTTGGGGCTTCTTATAACTGGAAGGTCTAGCTAAATATACTGACAGCTCTCAACCTAGAAATCAAAAAAACCCTACAAATCTTAACATATTTTACAATCAAAAGTATGAATAGCAGAGTTTCAAGAAACAATTGTCAACGTTGCTTCTTTTTCTTTTTACCTTCAATAACATATTTCTCTGCTTTTTCAATAGCTTTTATGGCACTAGAATGGTCAGCATAATGAACAAAGCCAGAATCATGCTTTGGCTACAGACCTTGCCTCATAAGAAGGCCTCTCATCTTGAGGAGAAATTTACTTGCAAACCAACACGCCCATCTGGAAGTATCATGGGTACCATCATAAATATAGTAAACTAATCTTTTGATAAGTTCTAGAAACTGAAATATATGATGATCCTAAAATGACAACCATTGTTTGGGACTCACGTGCAACTTTAATAAACACATCTTCTAGATTTGTGTCTGCAAGACCCCAGGTCTAGATGGTAAGACAGGTCCTAGAGAGACTGTAAACTTTCTTTTCATTTCTATACAAATCTTGTACCAACTTCATCACCTCTTCCTCCTCAGTTTGTGATGTGGTTATGGTCAACACATATGATCCTCCATACCTTGCCTTTAGCTGCATTCCAAAATATTATTAGCATTAATGAGTCATGAATAAAAAAGATCGAACAACCATTTCAAGAGCCATTCTATCCTGCACTTTCACAATGTTGGATTTCTAACTTATGAAGCATACACAACGTAGTAACTAACCTCTTTGGAGTTTCCAATGCACTGCAGTTGGCCATCTACAAAAATGCCCATACAATCACAGAGCACCTCTGCCTCTTCCATAGAATGTGCTAGAATCACAAAACATATTTTAAAGTCAAATTTAATTTACTAAATTATTTGCTGAAAGAAAAGTAACAATAGCCACATTTCTCAAGTTATTTGGAGGGAGTAAGAGTCTCTTCTATAGAATTTTGCATCAGTCTTGACAAAAATATCCTTAGAGTTAAAAAGAGACTGAATTTCATGCTCAAGCCTGAGAATAAAGACACTGCATCAAATATAGCAGCAAAATCTACAAACATAGCTTTAAGGTCAATACTTGTCAATTATTGCTTAGATTTCCTTTTCTTGCTTCACAACATTCCAAACTTTGTTTCTTGAAGCTGGATCCAACCCTGTATTGGGCTCATCCATATACACAACCTAGTTCAAACAAGCAGGAACAATAACCTTAGTCCTAAGTTACAGATTTTGCCCATCCCCCAACAAAAAGAAAATTGATTCACTAAAAAGTTTAAATGTTTTACTGAATAGCTTTCACTAGAATGCTACAACAATATTAATGGCATCTGTGAAGTTTTAAACTTTCACCCGCCTGAGGATCTCCTATGAGAGAAATGGAAACACTAAGTCTGCTCTTCAAGATACCACTGTATTTTCTCGATGGATTATCACCCACACCTCCATTGAAAAGATCCACACTTTTTAGGGATTCGTTTACCGCCTACAAGATCAAGGCCAAAATACAAAACCATTTACTGATAATTCAAACCTAAGTAATGTAAAACCATGCACTTACTTGGGAACAACTAAAGTGAATGTTTAATTGATGATCTTACATTTTGAAGAGAGATGCCTTTTAGGTTCTTCAGCCTACCATAAAACAATAGGTGTTCCCTTCCTGTTAGAGTTTCCCAGGTCAAGCTGTGAAAATTTAAATAACACATTTTGTCAGAAATGTTCACCACAATAAAATGAGCATAATTAATTGCACCTAGTAAAGAACAATAGTTTTCATCCAAATCTAGTTGCATATTTTCACATTCCAAATAGCACCACAAAATGCACATCATCAAGGGAGTTCCTGAGGGCATTAGTAATTACTCATGCTATGGAAAAATCCCCATGCTTGTGCATATTTTATCCATATCTGTCCATATATCCATGCCCCCTATGTATGTCGTCCCTGATGTGGGAGCCAAAAGTCCAATCATCTACAAGATACAACACTTCACCTCTTTATTTTGCACATGAAGTATTCTATGTTAGATAAGCTCCACTGAAAAGTATGACCCTCGTCACAAGACAACTTCTGTTTGACTATTTCAAGCTTTACCCAGTTTTATGAAAAGGCTAACTAAGGAAACAATAAAGTACTCCTTCCATAAAGACCAAATTCCGGAGTAACTAAAATCTCCTCATATTCGCATTCCTCATATTAAAAATACACAACTCATACATTGAATTGCTATTATTAGTGGGTATAAACTATAACAAAAAACATTCCTAACACTGATAAATCCACATCAATGGGAATATATCAGATATGAAGAAAACATATAATAAGTTTAACTCATCAATGCATCCTTTATTATAGCAACAAAATAGGAAAATATTATTTATAAATGCTTCAAAAATTATATTTTCCTCGGGAGTATGTTTATGATACATGAATTTTACTTGCTATTACATTTCTCACAATTGCAGCTCTTCATGTTAAACAACATAAACATAGTCATCATTAAAGTTCACATGTACTCCACAAAAAACAAATTTAGTTGGGTATTGAATTGTTTAATCTGTAGCTGCTCTGTAAAAAGATAGTTGAGTATTGAATTGTTTAATCTAAGGATTTAGTTGCTCCATAAAAAGACAATTGTGCATACTGAGCCCAATCCTTCCCTGGAAGATAGATGGATAATTTCAACTTAGATGAGATAGCTAAAGGAAACTAGGTTTGGTTGGAGCAAGATGAGTCATTACAAACTAGGAAGGCAAAATTCTACCCCTTTTCTATGAAAAAAAATAATCAAGTAAAAAAACAGGCTGAGATAGGGGACTTAATATGAGGAATTAAATGAATATCGAGGATGGATCATGGGAGTCAGGTGAGGTTCCCAGAATCTGGAAGGGACTCAAAACTTCTAAACAATATTTAAAAAATAGGAGCAAGGATCCGTCATTAGAATTAGACAGCCAAATCTCATGGGTTAAGTAGGCAGTGGGGATTCAGGGAACATGGAAAGAGACAAGCTTCTACATCTAAGAAAATTATCCATCCATGTAACAAACTAGTTCGATAACAAAGTAGTAACTGAAAATGTAAATGGCTAGAAGCTGGCACTCCAATCCAATTTTTTGAACAAGACATATGAAAAGAAGATATATAGTATAGATAGTTTTTTCATGATCCTAGATTACATGTGTACCAAAGTTCAAGAAGATGAAGAAAAGAAGGAAGACAATCCACTATCACCATTGGAATTATCCATGCAATGAATTGTTAACTTGTCCATCCATGATAGCTCATCCACATTACGCTATCCTGTGTGTCCACAATGAAAGTGCACATGCAAGGGAGCATGACAGTGTGTTAGCAACTTAGCACAACCGAACATTGGAACAACGCACCCATGTCACTACACTACAACTATGCAAGTAAAATATTAGAACATCCACAGTCAAGGGAGTCAAGTCTCTAATTTCAAATTTGTATCCTCTACTTTGTATTTCAATAACATGTAAAATAAGTTAAAACAGAAAACTAGGAAAACCAAAGTACTGACTAACAATCATCTAAAATCCAACTTGTGTATATAGTCTTAGACTAGTATGCAGTTACTATCCAACATATGAAATTACTTTTTCAATGCTTGCTAGTAATTCCTTCTTTAACTTCTCTAACCCAGATCTACCAAGACAAACACATCCCAAAAATAAGATTCCTTTTCAAATTGAATGTTGAAAATATATTTAGATGTACCAATGCCTGCATATAAAATCATTTTCAGTCAGTATTCACTGAACTTTCATATGCACTCAATGGTCCTAGAGGGAAAACTTCTTCAGCACTAGCACGCCAGTCTTACTTTTGAAGCAAAAAATGGTAGTTCAGTTACCTATTATCATCAGCATTGCAATTTATACAAATGTCAATAATCATCAAATAGGAAATAGCATTAAGAGTCAAATATTTTCAAGCAAATATTTATTATTGCCGTGATTATTATATACCTCTGATGCAACAAAAGCACACTGTACAACACTAGCATAACCCCACAAACCATGGAGACAAACATCAGCAAATTTAGCTATTGCAAAAGCCTGGATTCAACATATAGTTTGCCTTTGATAATTGAGAAGAATCACAGAGCAGAAATTATGAAAAATCAATTGAAAAAACAATGATTGTAAATATAGTTCAGAAAATCCCACCATTGACAAAGTCGCTCATTTCCTACATCCAAAATAATCGAGTCTATACCATGAAGACCCCTAGCAGTCCAATGACATCAATGTCATTCCTACCTATGCATTATAAAATAAAATATGCCAGAGAATGTGCTGGTGACAAATACTGAAAAACAACATATAAGCATGTATCCATCTACAGCTTTGCATGCTGCATTACATAATTTACCCCTTCACTGTTCACACTTGGACTTGAGGCATTCTCAACTATAACTTTGCATGTTGTACTCCATAATCTTACCCCTTTAGTGTTCCCACTTGGCTTAAAGGAATTCTCCTTTTCTATACCAAACTAGCATATTTGATAATATACTCTTCATTTCCATCATTGCTTACATATAGTAAAAATATGATTGCAGCTTATGATCACTACAGCCTTTGTCTCACCAATTCCATCTGATAAATAGTCAAATTATAAGCTTTAATGTTTTTCCTTTTGAAATTGGGATGGAAAATGCTAATGCCATATCTACAGCCAGACCTGTTGCAGATGCATAGAGGAATTTATCTACTTCAGAAAGTCCCCTCTACAAATTTGGGCTCAGCCACATAACTGTAGCTAGGGTTTTACCCCTAGCTTGTGCAAATGAGCACCTACTAAGGAGAATGGACTCCTTAGTAGCAGTTCAGTAAGTGTAAATAATTAAGCTAAAACAACAATTAAATTACTTCTAAAACATGCATGAAACATAGACATCAAATGAAAAGAATGACTTTTTCTATTAATGTTACCTTTAATGTAAAGGTTTGATGAAGCCCCTTGCAATGTCCAAGAGGGTTGCTCCAAGCTCCAATGTGCTCCTTCTCTTTCTCCAATGGTGGGAATGGGCCAAAAGAGGCACTCAAGGTGAAAGTAGCTCAAGGGTGAGCTAGGGTTTCAAGAGTGATTTTGGCAGAGTAAGGGTGCATATGATTGTGGATATGGAATAAGGGATCTCCATCACCTATTTATAGTTTTTTGGTGGTGGAGTGCTGACCCATGGTTTTAGGAAACACATGGTTTTGTGCAGCTGTATAGGGTTTTTTTTCTCCTTTTCCTCATTATTTTATATTTTTTATTCCCTTTTTAGGGGATTTTTGCTATTTTTGGAGGAAAAGGGGGTTTTTTAGCCTTTTTTAGGCTATTTTGATGGTTTTGTGGCCTTTTGGAGGCATTTTAGGCCTTTTTTGGGATTTTAAGGGAAATATGGTAGGAAAATGGACAAATGAGCCATATAATGTGGTAGATGAGGTAGTGAGCACTTTTTGGGTGTTAACAGATTGCCCCCTGATGTGCGAGGTCAGGAGCTCATCGTATGGCCGATGGACATCATAAGTCATGAATGGTTTTCCTGGGATGTGGAGAGAAGAGAAGAAACAAACTGAAGCCCGGAACAACGATCCCGAACAACTGCAAGAACTAAAAGTACATAGCCTCAATAATGGATGAGGAATCATCTGATCATATGGACGAGGCGGGCATTCCCATGCTCGTATCAGGATATAGCATAACAATAACAATGGGGTCCAAAAATGGGGACCTGAAATATACATGACCTCAAATACTGACTGAGGAATAATCTCAATATATGGACGAGTCGGGCATACCCATGCTCGTATCAAGATATATAAACAGAACTGTGAGGCCCGAAAAAGGGGACCTGAAATATACATGACCTCAAATACTGAATGAGGAATAATCTCAATATATGGACGAGGCGGGCATACCCATGCTCGTATCAAGATACATAAACAGAACTGTGAGGCCCGAAAAAAGGAGGACCTGTAAGATACATGATCACTGTGTACATCATAAGAGTCCAGAGGGGATACAAATCTGGGACATACTGCTGAGCTGATCATGTGTGATCTGGATAAATGGTGCACTGGAACAATCAACAGTGCTACTGAGTGTGGTACCAAAGGAACTGATGAGCTGCTGGATGAGAGTGACAAGGGGTACACTCGCAATGGTACACTGAACTGGAACTGATCTGGGTACTCAAGGAAGCATAGAACTGGATTGCTTCCGAATACAAACGCCAACGCAGCCCGGACATCCACAGGAACATACAACTGGGCGTTCCGAAATGACTCACCAATGTGCTAGAGTCGGGGGAAATCCGGGGTCTTCGACTAAAAACTGATGGGATATAATCCTACGCGATCCTCAACGATGCGATCAAGGCGCTGAAGTCGAGCATGTGAGGAACAACCACTCAGAGAGGCAATGATGATTCCTCTCGGAATGATCCGTAGGTACTTACCACAGATGGTGATAAGTCCAAGGCGTAGGGACCTCTGGGCCTATCCTCTGGAATAGAGGAGCTGTCGTCGACAGAGGGAGACCTGCAACTATCAAGGCAATGATGTTTCCTTGACAGGAGCGTGAGGTACAAGACCGAAATGTGATAGTGCTGATGGCAGGACTGATAAACTGTGGGGGGATAACTGGGCAAGTAGAGTGGATGGACTCAAACTTCCTTTGTTCAGAGTATGATAATGGGAATGATCTGGCAGCATATGAAACTGACTGAGGGGACAGGGATCATAGCTGTAATGGATCTGGGAGGATTACTGGGCTGAGGGAGACTCAAGCTGGGGTACAATGGCAGGAGACTGCAGAATACTCTTAACAAAGGCGACCTGATTGGGGGTGCTGCCGAGATGATAGATCAAAGTGCCAGGAGGCACGAGGGAAAACTTCTTCATGGGTGAAGGAACTAGAAGAAGTGTCTGTAAAATGGTACTGTCGTGTGGATTTTACGAGCCCAGGACAGTTCATGCTCGTGGTTGCTTTCAATTTTAAGGAGTCTGAAAGCGATAAGAAGACTCTGAAATGATGGAATGGTACTGTTGTGTGGATTTTACGAGCCCAGGACAGTTCATGCTCGTGGTTGCTTTCAATTTTAGAGAGTCTAAAAGCAAGTAAGAAGACTCCAGGGGGTTGCTTTTTCGTAGATTTAGTCTCCAAGGCCCAAAGAAGCATAAAAGGATGCAATGAAGAACTCTTCTAGCCGGTGTGACTAGAGTATTCCTTTTTCGTAATTAGTCTACCAGGTCCGGAAAAGGGTTAAACTTATACCAGATAGACGCCCTTTCAGGTACTTTAACGAGCATGAAAGGAAGCAAGATTGCTCGGCGATCTTTTCATTCTTTTAGGAGTCAGAAAAGAGCTTAACGGAAACTCCCTAAGTGCCTTTTTCGTAAAGGACTTGTCCGGCCCGAAAAAGGGATAAAATTATACCGAACAAAAGGAATGGCCAGGCAAGGAGGAAGTGTTCAATCAAGGATCAATAATGGTGACCAAGAACAAGGGTGTTGGGGAACACTGATGGGCCTCCTTGCGGGATAGATGAGATGGTGGCAAAATAACAAGACATTTGCAGTATGACAGGAGTGAATGGCTCATGTACAAAAGTGGAACAATCCGATAGCGGCCGATGTGGCACGCAAACCGAGGCAGCAACGTGTCGGGAGACAATGTTGAAATTGGACCTAGTGAGAGCGAGAAATGATCTCAAGCATCATCACGAGCTTGGAAAAATGAATCCGGCGATATAAAGGATGTCAAAAAGGGGGTAACGGCCGATGTGGCACGCAAACCGAGGTGACGGGGGCATTTTGGGAAAAACACCCAAAAAATCGGGGGGTGAGAGCGAGAAATTATCTCAAGCATCGTCACGAGCACGGAAATATGAATCCGGCAGTGCAAATGGTGCGAAAAACGGAGGTTATAAGGACTCCGGAATGGTCAAAGGAACTAACTAGGTTAAAAAATGGTTGCAAATAAAGGTGAGCCCACCAAGCCAAGGATGCAGTGGTGGGGATAAATGATGACCCGTGGGGGAAGAATACTAGGTGTATCTAATCACATCAAATCTACAAGTGGTATGTGACCTCAAAAATGGTTGAGATCACAAGTGTGAAAAAGTGAGCAGGGTTAATGACTTGCCCTCATGCTATGTGCATGGGGTTTGCAATTATGGATCACATATGTGTGGGTCTGAACAATGGGTTCATTGACGTGCTGAGATAGATGTGATGGGGAATGTTCAAAGTGATTGATCGTGCCCCCTATTCCAGGTTCGAGGTGATCTATTATGCCCCTTGACTTAGAGGTGTCAAGGTGGTGCTCTATAATGGTGGGGTCGAGACTGGGCATCTCAGTATAGGTCCAGGCAAAGACATCACGGAATTCCTGGAAGAGTTTTGTGTATTCCTCAATCTCTTGCTTACTGCAGAAGGCTCCTAAAGTGATGAGTTCAGGGGAACTCCCGGGGGGTAGCGATATCAATTTGGATGATAGGTGAGATGTTGGCCATGTTACCTTCCTCGAAGGCATCAGGAGCAGGAATAGGGTCCTTGAACCAGTCGACCTTGGTGGGGAGGAAGTCTTTGGACTCAACTGTGAATTGGGTAGCTGTGCTAGAGGAGGATTCTTCTGGGATGAAATAGGAACGGTGGTGCATTTCATCCCAGGGATAATCTGGAGCGGTAAGGGCCTCTAGAATCTCCTCATCGGTACGGAAAGTTTGCGTCGTCAAATCGATTGACGAGGGGGAAGTGGTAGAAGAAATCATATAGATGGTATTAATCTCTCCAGAAGGGGAAGAGTCTGGGGGGTAGATCTCCTCAATGGTAGGTGGTGCCGTCTCAAGATCCAGATTGTTCATCTCATAGAGAGCCGCTCTGTAATCCGGGAGATCGGGACAATGATGTGAATAATGCCCGTAAATACCGCATATGGCGCAGGAGTGGTTGGTACGTAGGGACTTATCTTTAGGCTTGGGAGTGGGGTTTAGTTCGACAGTTGGGATGTTAGGGTCATCGTCGAGCGTCTGCATATGCTTCTGCAATGCTGGTAACTGTGGGCATTGGTGGGTTGCATGGCCTAACTCGTCGCACAGCGAGCATTTGGGAGGAGCGCGAAAGACTGGAGGGTTTTTTACTGTCTTTGGAGGTGGTACAGCAGTGTAAGGTTGTGGTCCTCTGCCCCCAGTGGGTCTGGGAGTAGGAGGGGGTGTCGTGGAGGACGAAGGGGTAGAGACACCAGGAGGTGGCTGAGAGGTAGTAGCCATGGGTTGCACCGGTTGGAGGACGACATCTGGTGTCGGCGGGTGAACGGGAGGCGAAAGATACCAGACAGGTAATCCCAAGGTTAACCCCGGGAGGCTAAGGGTAGCCATAACCGGGGTGCTTACTACTCCTGATGGAGGGACTAGAAAGGGGATGGTATGGATCGGTGTAACACCAATGTGGCTAGGTACCAATGGTGGTTTTGGCAACAAGGGTGGTTGATTATTAGTTGGTAGGTTGTCATGGGACAAGGTACATAAGTCAGACATTTCGGGCGTAGATGACGGCGGAGGAATGGATTGAAAGGTGGAGGTCATCGGCGCGTCTGAGTAGACTCCAGGCCCCGTAGAGGAAACAAACGAGGTGGTGGCAGGAGAAACAGGTTGTTCAACCATGGGGAGAACATTTTCCAGTGCCGCGGGAGCACTGGGATCATAGTAGGTGAGCTGGTCAATCTTAACCACGCGTCCGTCATGGGGGAACATCATGGTGCGAAAGACAGAAGAGGCAACTGCCCGCATGGCATACATGTAGCTGCGGCCAAGTAAAAGGTTATAATCCAATTGGGCATTGATTACCTCAATGTCAATGAGTACAGTTTTGCCACCTAACTGGACGGGGACATTGGCTAGGAGGCCTTGGGGCTGAGCCGAACGACCGTCGTAGGCGCGTAACGCAGTGGTGGACTGCTGGAGAGGAGGGGATCCCAGCTTCTGCCATACGAACGTAGACATAACGCATGTGGAGGCACCCTCATCGATGATGCACCGATGGATGACAAGATTCCTTACGGAGACAGTAACTTGGAATGCTAAGCTGGAAGGTAGGCGTGGTTCAGACTGGTCTAAATCAAATGCCATCAAATGCGAATCGGTTGGGTCAATCCCCCCAATGGCGGAAAGTAAAGTCTTGCGCTGGGAAGGGCAGTTCTTCAGGACTTCTAACGCAGACATGGCTGCGGGAGATTGGGCTAGGTCGTCTACGATGTTGTAGTTTGACGCAGCACGCGCATTAGGGTTATTGTTGATTCGGCGAAGTGGCAAACGAGGTGCTTTCGCAGCGCCGTCTATGGGAGGCGGAGGTATACGTAACGCCTGATCGGTGGGATGGGCGTTAGTAGGTTTATCCGTGGGAGTGGCTTCAGAGGTGGAGCCATATTGGTTCCGACGGGTCTGTAGGTTGACGTCATCAGATGACATCATCAGCAAGTGGTGGGTACCTGAGTCAAACATGGGTTGATCAGGAGCGGCGTATGTGATTTGTTGTTGTTGGGGTTGCGCGTTAGCTTGAGGGGCCAACGGCTGAGTGTTCACCATGCCTTGGGTTGGTAAGGGATTTTGCAGCACCAAAGGGGGTTGTTGAGGTTGGGGAGGGTTGGGCGGTGCTTCGGGAGCCGCATGCCCTTGGCGATGGGCCTCGTCAACCCAGAGTTTCCGAGCTCGCTCTAAGTGTGGACAAGCATGTGTGTAATGGCCATAGACCCCGCAGATAGAACAAGGGTGGTTCGTTCGCAAATTGGGGTTTTTAGCCTGCTTGGGCGGGCGATCAGGGTTTTGATTAGCGGGGGCCGCATTGTTGTTATCTGGAGGATTAGCTGGTTGACCAGCTTGGTTTGCAGGTTGGTTGTTCCCCCGATTACGGCCCTTGCCGCGGTTCTGTTGGCCCTGGTTGCGTTGGTTATTTTGGTTTTGCTGCGGGTTTTGTTGGGCGTAAACTTGCCCTTGGGCAGCAGGGGGATTCTGAGGTTGCGCAGGTGCGGGAGCAGGCTGCGATGGATGGTATGCAGGTTGAGGCTGAGCAGGTGCAGCAACTTGAGGAGGTTGCTGATATGGCTGCGGAGCGGGTTGTGGGTGTGCCGCAGGGGCTTCCTGGGGTGGATAATAAGCGGGTTGGGCTTGTGAAGGCGCAGGGGCCGGGGCAGCCTGCGGATGGTAGTAAGACTGAGGTGCGACTGGGGGAGCATAAGCAGGAGTCGCATAACCGAAGCATTGAGGTGGACATGAGGGTCCATGGGAATGGTGGTGTGTCATGGGAGCATATGAGTTGGTTGCTCCAGACTGTGAGGTAGCCCGCGACAGGTCGGGGCCAGGGGTAGGTCGTGCTATAGAAAATGGTTGAGGATGCGAAGAAACACGACCGATGATGCCGTCTGCAGCGTGGGATGCCCCCGGCGCATCGTGCTGGGAGGACTCGCCGCGAGGGGCGTCAGGTATAATGGTATAAAGGTAACCCGACTGGGCGTAAATGAGGTCGAACTGCTGTGCCTTAAGGATGGCCTCTTCTTCAGACTGGGGTCTTTCTGAAGCTACATCCTTAGCAATAACAGGAAGCAGGGACTTGAGGAACCAATCGAGGAAGATACGGTCATCTAGTTTAATCTTGCATAAGCTACGGCGTCGACGCCACTCATGGATGTGGTCCGTGATATGGGTAGCCGTGTTTTGTCTACAAGAGAGAAGGATCTCAACGCCCGCGTCATAGCGGACAGGAAACTGGAAGAACTGCAGGAAGGTCGAGGCCAGGGAAGCAAAGGTGGCGTGGGTCCCATGAGGCTGCTCAATATACCACTTGGCTGCAGAACCAGTGAAGATGCGCTGTAAGAGACGGAGGCGAACAGAGTCATCCACGATGGAGTTAGAAGAACACCATAGGTGGAAAGACATGATATGGTTTTGTGGGTCCTCACCGGCCTTGCCCTCGAACTTAGGGATGTCCGAGGGGAGCTTGGTAGGCATATGAGGCCACGTAGGGTTGTGTCGAATAGGATCGTTGGTCAGTCTGGCCAGCTCAGGTAGGTTGAGGCTAGCCATGAATGGCAAACTGGAAGAAGGATGTGACACAGTAGTGCTTTGGACCAAGTTGGGTCCAGTGCCCCCAAGTGGAGGGACAAGATTTGGGGTGGTGCCCCCAAGTGGGGGAACTGAGGTAGTGGAGGATGGTCCAGCACCACCATAGGTAGTGTGAGCCACTGATGTAGTGGGGATAGGTATTCCCGTTGCGGGAATAGGTACCGTGAGGGGTACGGTAGATGAGGGTCCCATGGAGGGCATACCCAAAATAGGTGTAGTAACTGGTGTAGTGGTGGATGTGCCAACAATGGTCCCTATAACAAACGGAGTGGAAGTCGTGCCAGCCATGGGGCTAGTAGGGGCCGTGTAAATAGGGTTCTCAGACTCTTCGTCAGAATCCGAGGTAAAGTAAGGGGCGTCACTATGTGGTGACGGAGTCCTACGTCGCTGACGAGTGGAGTCAAGTGACAAGGCTCTAGATCTGTGATGAGTGGTATCAACGGACAATGATCGGAATCTATGACGGGTGGTGTCGAGGGAACCGTGTTGTGGGGGCTTGCCCCTGAGGCGCCAAGAATGTCTCAGGGACTCAATGGTGACAGATGGTGTCTAATCTCTATGGGTTGAGGTGAGTATGAAAACATCTCAAAAAATCCTAATGCAACCGTGTGTGCAGAAGGAGAGCTTAAAAAGCAAGGCACTCAGGCCAACAACCAACTCAAAACACCCACTGCAACAGCTGTGCTACAATAGGTGGAGTAACAACAAAGATGGTCAGAATACCAACAAGCAGCAGGTTTCCTAAAAAGAAAAAATGGTGGACTCACTAGACCAAAGGGAGGTAAAGGAGCATGCAAACACCTAACTAAAGGTATTCTGACTCAACTAAACATATCCTCTGCAAGGTGATGAAATCCAAGTCAGACAATATGAGTAGGAAAGCCAAGTGGCTATGATATCCCCCTACCGGGAGGGATACCGGGTAGTCAATCCTAGAAGAATGGCAACTAAGATACCCCGTTCATGACACGTCCAGAAAGGTGAATCTGTCGTTTAGTTCGTTGACCGCAATACCCCTATACAGGGATATCCCGCGAACCGCGAAAGGTAGCCCTTCGGTTACTGAATGGAGTGCGGTATTCCACTCAGGCCTCCGGAACCAGTCTCCCGACTTCAACCCTCCTAAGGGAGAGGCCCTCTGACAAACTGGTCGTGACCGTGCCAAAAAGTACTAGGGGATTTTGGTTCCCTATTTGGACAACAACTATGTCTCAAGTGAAAGTGACCGAGGGGTGTTATTGGAAGCCTATCCCCCCGACCCTACCTAACTACAATGATTCTTTTGTGTTCCCCAAGTGGGGTTAGAATGTTGGTTCAATTAGGTACTTTTTAAGGCTCACTTGATTTATGTGACAGAGTGTGTGCGCGTGAGGTGATGAACCCAAAAAATAGAAGTGCCACAAGGGGGGCAACTTCCAACTATCAATAATGCTGAAATTGAAAGTTTAACTTGCAAAATTTTCTGAAAATAAAAATACTGAAATTTTAAAAGAATTCTGTAAAGGGAACAGAAATTATGTTGCAGAAAGGCTGTAAGGAAGTGAGGCTGCAGGTAGGACAGAGGGCTGTTCAGATGCAGAAAATATTGCAGCAAAAAGGGGCTGGGCTCAAAACAGGGAAAGAGCAGAAATCAGACCGCGGGTTTGTGGCGAAACAGAACAGGCAGACCGCGGGTTTGAGGGAAACAGCGGCGGTCATGTCGTGGCTTTCGGGCCAACAGACGCAGTCAGGACGCAGAAAATAGGGAAAAAGACGCAGTCGGGTCGCGAAAAAAGGGCTAACAGACGCAGTCGGGACGCACGAAAGAGGCAGAAAGCCGCATTCGGGACACGGGAAAATGGCCGACAGGCGCAGTCAGATCGCGGCAAACAGGCTGATTAGCCACGGTCGGATCGCAGGTAACAGACTTGAATCCGCCGGCGGGGCGTCGGAAGCAGTCTGAGAGCCGTGGTCGGATCGCAGGTAAAGGCAGGAAAGGCGCGGTCGGGACGCGACTGCAGAGAGAAAAGACGCGGTATGCGGCGGCCGAAAGGGACAGCCGAAAGTAAAAAATTCAAAACGGAAACCAGAAATTCAAAATCTAGGGGAGTCGCCAAAACTGTAGCTAGGGTTTTACCCCTAGCTTGTGCAAATGAGCACCTACTAAGGAGAATGGACTCCTTAGTAGCAGTTCAGTAAATGTAAATAATTAAGCTAAAACAAAAATTAAATTACTTCTAAAACATGCATGGAACATAAACATCAAATGAAAAGAATGACTTTTTCTATTAATGTTACCTTTAATGTAAAGGTTTGATGAAGCCCTTTGCAGTGTCCAAGAGGATGCTCCAAGCTTCAATATGCTCCTTCTCCTTCTCCAATGGTGGGGATGGGCCAAAAGTGGCTCTCAAGGTGAAAGTAGTTCAATGATGAACTAGGGTTTCGAGAGAGATTTTGGCAGAGTAAGGGTGCATATGATTGTGGATATGGAATAAGGGATCTCCATCACCTATTTATAGTTTTTTGGTGGTGGAGTGCTGACCCATGGTTTTAGGAAACACATGGTTTTGTGCAGCTGTATAGGGTTTTTTTCTCCTTTTCCTCATTATTTTATATTTTTTATTCCCTTTTTAGGGGATTTTTGCTATTTTTGGAGGAAAAGGGGGTTTTTTAGCCTTTTTTAGGCTATTTTGATGGTTTTGTGGCCTTTTGGAGGCATTTTAGGCCTTTTTTGGGATTTTAAGGGAAATATGGTAGGAAAATGGACAAATGAGCCATATAATGTGGTAGATGAGGTAGTGAGCACTTTTTGGGTGTTAACAATAACTCACCAATTTTCATCCATAATTTCCTTTTACCAGTTACATTAGTTGCGTCGTGCATGTCAGTTCCAGCCAATCCTTTCAATCAAATATCAAGGTTAAAGGAGAAATTGAGCCATGCCCCATATTTTGTAACAATGGAAGGTCACACGACTACAAAAGACAAACAAAATCAAAACACAGCTTAAATCTAACATTTTGGTGTCCTTCCATCATCTGTAAACTTCTCAAAGCCCATAAAACTTTTGCAAACCATAAAGGCTATCTATTCACCTATGTTTCAAATAGTAAGTGTGACCTGGATATATAACAAATTGACATATATGGTAGACATGCACCAATTTTCACGCTACAAAATTTTATTTAATTCAATTACATAGTGTGTGTGTGTGTGTGGTGAAGGCCATATCACCAAGAGGTGGTATCTAATACTAGTAAACATTCTATAGTATACACAACAACCAACAAGTTTTTAGCACTATTATTTTCCAAGAATTCCTAAATTATTTTCATTGGAAGCTTCAATAAAACAACCCAAAGGGGTCAACTGCATAGCACAAACTTCCTTCAGATAAGCTGACAAGTTTGAGGGGTATCTATTCTAGGAGAGGTCACTAAGGAATTGCACCCAACCTCATTCCATATGGGCTAGGTAACCAGAATGAGAAAAATAATTTCCCTGGTGGACAACTTACAATTCCTCAAGCCCACCTGTGAACCAAAGCCCCAGTCAAAGGTTCTAGACTATTGAATGACACCAAGCTTTGAAAATGCTAAATATTGTGTTACCATATGCAATTTGACAAAATAATCAAATTTAAACCATTCTAAAGTTGATAAAATTTCTCTGCACCTGATTTCATTTCAATCATACAAAAAACATTAGTAACCTGATCTATGTTCAACAACCATGAAGTTCAGAAAAAAAAAAATCAGTACTGCAAAACAATGTGATAAAATTCAGCATTAAGTTAAAGGAAATATATATTCAAATTTAATCAAATTTATTCAATCTTTTCCAGTTTGATTCATCTTAACAAATTCGGCAAACTTAATGAATGTGTCTGAGAAATTATAAAATTCATGAATCGAATTTGGAATTTTGATTAAACCAAGGAGCATTGGATTTAAATTTAAAATTACTACTTTAGTTTGAAAAAATCCTTGAATTCAACCTCTACTACCCAGGGCTTTCTTAGGTGAAAATGGTATGATGGAAATGGTATTACCTCATGGGAAATTTTTTAAGACACTGTAGAGGACAGTAGCAGACATAATGCAAATTGTTTGAAGCCATAGTACAACTCCATAATACTAGGGAAATAAACATCTAAGTTCTCACATCTAGAAACATAAATAATACAGTTCATTGATAAAATTTCCTTGCATATGCATTCCCTGGCCAAGTTTTCTTTCCTTATTTCATCAACAAAGTTCAGGGACTGCAGTGACTAAGCATATAACTTCATTCAGATCTGTTGCACTTGTATTTCTTGAACTGTGGAAATGAAATGTGAATTAAACCAAAGAACATTGGATTTAAACTCAAAATTACTACTTTAATTTGAAAAAGTGCCTTGAATTCAGCATGTACTACTAGGGGCTTTCGTAGGTGAGACAATGATTAGTGGGGGATGGTATTACATCATGGGATATTCTTTAAGATGTGTCAGAGGACAGCAGTAGACCTACTGCAAATTCACTGAAACCATAGGGGCTGAGGGAAACTCCATAATACTAGGGAAATAAATATTCCCTTACATCTGAGACATCGTCAAACAATGGATACAAAAAATGGTATAAGTAGTAATAATATTTATAATAATAATAGAAATAATGCGACAGACAAACAAATGCAACTTTTCCTTGAATGAGGTGCTTTTCAATTGTTTTCAAAATGTTAAGAGATTAGCCTAAACCCAAATTTGGGAGCAGTGGGACTGAGAGACTTGGAATATCTTAGGTTTTGGAGGACGGATTTTTCTGGATTAAACATATATTTTTTTAGCCAAGAAGAGATATTTAGACTAAGATTTTTCTAGACTAAAAAATGATTTTCCTGAGCTGAGACTTGATTTTAGGAATGAACATATTTGAAACTCTGGAGTCCCAATAGGAGATATTTTTTTTATTCCAAAGATTTTCCATTTTGTAGATCATGGAGTCCATTTTCTACTGCTAGCCCAGCCATTACAGGAAAGCAAAGCCGAGAGATCTACTTAGGAAATTTATTGTTGTGAGAGGCGAGATTGCAGGGGGCTATAGTTGATCATGGAGCCAATTTTCCATTGCTAACCCAACAACTGGAGAAAAGCAAAGCCAAGTTGACAAAGCAATAAGGAATACAATATCCTAAACACCAGGATCAAATCCCATCTCTGTGACATGCTCAATGATAAGGCAATGACGCAATAAAATCAGTGGGTTCAGCTAATGTTCTCCAAGCCATCATGGATAATGACAAGATTTTACACATGTATTTATCCATTGCCACCTCACCAAATTATAAGGAGTCTAGCAAGACATGGAAAATATAACCAGAGTTACCTAATTTGGGCAAGGACATATCCTTGAATGCAATTCCTCAGCTTTATTTTGTAGAAAACAAAAACATAACATAGGTTTTACCCATGTTAGTTTTTGTATTCAGATCTAATTCCACTTACCTTGCAACATTCTCATAACAACGGACAACATTAATGATGTGGAACTTCAATTCCAAGATGTGACAACAAAAATGTCCAAGATGCTAGTAACCTCTAGCACTCCATGTTGAATAAATTCAAGAAAGTCCCACTAAAATCCAAGAACAACATAGGCTCCTTTTTATGTAACAAAAGCAGTTATGCCTAACTATTTCATATTCCACCTCATTTGTTGGCATTTCCTTACAGCCTATATTTCCTGGATAATATTTTTAACTCTTGTACATCTAAGACATCGTCAAACAATGGATACAAAAAATGGTATAAGTAGTAATAATAATTATAATAATAATAGAAATAATGCGACTGACAAACAGATGCAACTTTTCCTTGAATGAGGTGCTCTTCAATTGTTTTCAAAATGTTAAGAGATCATCTTAAACCCAAATTTGGGAGCAACGGGACTGAGAGACTTGGAATATCTTGGGTTTTGGACGACAGATTTTTCTGGATTAAGGAGATATTTTTTGATCCAAGAAAAGATATTTAGACTAAGATTTTTCTAGACTTAAAAAAATTTTCCTGAGCTGAGACTTGATTTTAGGAATGAATAGATTTGAAACTCTGAATTCCCAACAGAAGATTTTTTTTTAATCCTGAGCTTTTCCATTTTGTAGGTAATGGGGTCCATTTTTTGCTGCTAGCCCAGCCATTACAGGAAAGCAAAGCCCAGAGAACTACTTAGGAAATTTATTGTTGTGAGAGGGGAGATTGCAGGGGGCTATAGCTGATCATGGAGCCAATTTTCCGTTGCTAACCCAGGAACTGGAGAAAAGCAAAGCCAAGTTGGCAAAGCAGTAAGGAATACAATAGCCTAAACACCAAGACCAAATCCCATCTCTGTGGCATGCTCAATGATAAGGCAATGACGCAATAAAATCAGTGGGTTCAGCTAATGTTCTCCAAGCCATCATGGATAATGACAAGATTTTGCACATGTATTTATTCATTGCCACCTCACCAAATTATAAGGAGTCTAGCAAGACATGGAAAATATAACCAGAGTTACCTAATTTGGCCAAGGACATATCCTTGAATGCAATTCCTCAGCTTTATTTTGTAGAAAACAAAAACATAACATAGGCTTTACCCATGTTAGTTTTTGTATTCAGATCTAATTCCACTTACCTTGCAACATTCTCAGAATAGCAGACAACATTAATGATGTGGAACTTCAATTCCAAGATGTGACAACAAAAATGTCCAAGATGCCAATAACCTTCGACACTCCATGTTGAATAAATTCACGAAATTCCCACTAAAATCCAAGAAAAACATAGGCTCCTTTTTATGTAACAAAAGCAGTCATGCCTAACTATTTCATATTCCACCTCATTTGTTGGCATTTCCTTACAACCTATATTGCTTGGATAATATTTTCCAAAACAATAACCAGAACCGTATGTTACAAAATTTCACATTAATTCCCACAAATTGGAAAACATGAAAGCATGTTACTCTTAAATGGATGAATAAATACCAAGTGCCAAGTCTACAAAAGAGGATCAAGACAATAATCTAATTATGGCAAAATCCTCCTACAATGGTATTTGCTTGTCACCTTGCAACAATGCAATGAATTTAGACCTGAGTACGGATTTCTTCAATCATCTCTATGGTGTGAATGCTGCCAGAGTGTGAGCTCATAGCTCAAATGACAAGGAACATGCTATATGAAAAGCAAGCTTTGCAAAGGGCAAAATGTAGTGCCATATAAAAGAGTAGCAAATGAAGAATATATATTTGGCAAATTCAATGGTGACCTTTAGTTTGGAATACTATGAATAATTTACCATGACAGCTTGTTATCTTTCATTATATAATAGGGTATACTGAAAGGGAATCCAGAATCAGATTAAATTAAAAAAATTCTTTGGCAAAGAATCAACTTTAAAATTACTAAACTTTTCTATATTGCCTTAATCCGGACCATACTTTCCTTCATGAAATATAGTCAACTCTGCGTTGAGCAAGAAAATTATAAGATTCAATTCAAGTTCCTGTGGTTTTCCATATACATAATCTCATGGGACAAGAATGTCTAATTCAGTGGAATAAGTGTTCCACGAAAAGAAAAAAAACATTACATCAGCAGAATCATCATTCCTGTTGGGATCCTCCCTACGGGTGTAATAGGGGCCCATGGGCCCATTAGAAATGAGAATAGAATAGGTATGGTGGCCATTTAATGTAATGTGATCCAGGTCGACAATGTTAGTTATTATTAATAAGGGCAACTAAGCAGTTAGCATGCAATAAATGTAATGTGGCCTCATTCAAAAAGACCACTAGGTAGTTAGCAGTTAGTAGCTCTAAATGAGTAAGGAATCCTCCTTATGTGATCATGTATTGGAGCATAGCTCATTCAAAGGTTGCCCCCTCAAAAGGTAGGTGAAAGGATCCTTGTAAGTGTTTCCCTACCTAGATGGTATTTTGATATATGAAGTATTGAAGTATTTTCTTCCCATTATTGTACATCTTATGTGTGATTGCATTTCAGATCTAAGGTACATTGCAAGTGGTATAAGAACACTTTCCGGAGCACAAATAGGGAAACACATTCTACTTGTTTCTTTTGCAGATTTGGAGCCACAACACTTAGATCAGCTTCTAAGCATTTTCCTGCATAATTTCCAGAGTCTAACAACAGATTTGTATTTTCCTCACAAACTTACATGATTTAAAAAAAAAAATTGTTGGAACCAGAGGTCGGACAAAGGATATATTGCAGTTTGAAATCTGCTCCTTTTTAGGGCTTTTAAATGATGGCCAAGAGTATTGCAGAGGCAGATATCTTTTGATAAGTGTGCCCAGATTGTAGCCAGACCAATGCCACTTGGAAAAAAAAATTTGGGGCTTCCATTTGGTATATTATATAATATACTTTCGATCAATATGGAGCCCGCTACAGCCCTTGGAAATTTTTTCCCCCACACCTTTGCAGAACCGCCAAATGGCCTTGATGGAAGTTTTCCAACAAGAGAGGAGACTCTGTAACTAACTGTTGGAGCTTGTCTAATAAATGTAGATATAGTGCCCTTTGAAGAGGATTATACCATTAATCTACATGACTATTGTAACGAGGAGGCTTGTATGGACTGGTAAATGGACAGTTGTCATTTATGGAAAGAGTCAAGACAGCTACTTCCAGTTCTCTTTGATACAATGAATACTATGAGAAGTAAATATTATATTTCATTACTACAGTGATCATGATTTCAAAATCCTAAAGACTCAATCCCATTGCACGAATAAGATGTGTTTAATGGTACATTCGGAGCAACAAAGAACAATGATATGGTGTTCCTCAATTCTTTTTCTTGATTTATTTTCTCTTTGAACAAAAGTAAAATGCACGAAGGATCCGATTTCCCCTTTAGAGAAAAAATGAATGAGCTGAAACTTAAAACCCTTAAAACCCTCGGTGTTATATTATTCTCCACAATCCTTTAAACAAAATAAATATAATTAAATTCTAGAGTGCAGAGGCTTACCTGACACCATCATCACCGACAATTGCAATCGCCATACCCGTAGTAAGGCCCAAAATCCCACAAGCCAGTCCAGATGAAAGATGCGCATAGTCATCAAACAAATAATAGGACTTTTCCTTTGGGTTAATTCCTGTGTTGATAATCACAACAATAATCAAACCATAAATACCAAGCACTCCAGCCATGATGACTGGAACAATCGATTTCATCACAATATTAGGCCTCATCACACCCATGGAGGCCACGTCCACGCCACTCTTGGCAGTCCCATACGCAGCTCCCATGCCTGCAAAATTTTACAATAAATCCGTACCTTCAGATTAGATCTATTCCCGGACCCGAACATCTGACCTCCAACACAAGTAATTACGTAACAAAATCAAAAGAGGAGAAGAAAAAAGGTCTATCTAAACATGGAGAAGGGCCAATTTAGAAGGTTAAGGAGAAAACACGAGCAGCCCCAAGGAAGCCGAAGAATGGAGTAGTCTCATCGCCATTGAATGCCTTCACCATTTTAACCGAGATCTGGGACAAGCTTCTCGCTAGGACTTCAGAAGTTTCTCAAAGCTACAGAGCATCCATAGGAATCAAAACCGGAACCTGCAAGTGCCTTGGTTTATCCAAATGCAATCACAGAGCATTAAAGGAGAGGTGATCATGAAATCATGTCTAAGAAGCACGACATGTCATTCAGCAGGTTGTCGATAACATACAACCGCCAGTTGTTAATAAAGTGGCTGTAATTTTTTTGGGGCATTGAATCATTGCCTCTCATAAGTGGCCCTTAACTGGTATGGATTGTTTATCTATCCAAAAATATTAAAAATAAATAATAATACTATGTGATATAATTAAATAACATAATTTAGGATAAAGAGGGGTGATAGGCATGGGATCATTATAGCCCCAACAGCTAGCTGAGTTGGTCGGGCCTCAGTTGACAAACCATTTCCAGGCCTAGGCGAGAGGTCAGGGGTTCAATTCCTGGGTCTGTTGGGGTCAGGTTTCTCCGTCGGGGTAGCTGATTCCTCGAGGTTTAGGTGCCGACAGGGTGAGGCCCCTTTGGGTGCACCTCTTGGCTTTCTTCTGATGAGAAAAAAAGGCATGGGATCATTATTGATCTTTGATGAAACTCATATAGATTCATATTAAATATGTATTTATCAAGCAATCGAGCAAATCCAATTTCTTAGGGTGTAAATTTTCTCATTAGGTTTAAGATGGATCTATGATGGTTTGATTTTTTTATTTTATGAGCCTATATGAACTTTTTTATTACTTTGTATACATTACATAATGTTACAACATCTTCCCCATACTGGGATGTAGAGAAATAAAGAAAGCAGTTATGCTTTAGGGCTACAAACGAAGGCTTATGTCTTTTTTAAGGCATTAGGATGGAAATCTCTACTAAAATAAAGACCTTGCTTGTGTTTGGAGATTCCTAATCATCATACAACACCTTGAGCACAACTCTCCTCCATCATATGAGGCCCTTTCTTGCATCATCAAAAGAATAAGGAGAGAAATCTAAGCACTTAGGATGTGCAATTATTAATAGCCTAGCAAGCCATGGCAAAAGGCTTGAAGGAGGAACAATGATAAAAAAAATGGAGAGTTGGTTCTCCAAGCCATCCCAAATGGTTTTTATCCATTTATTTTATTCATGGTGAAAGGACCTTGTAGTGGGTGCATTAAACGATCCTTTATGCAAAGAGATAGGGCATTCAACTTTGCCCAATATTCACACACATCATCATCTCAGTTGATGCAAGTTTTTGAAGCCAATAAGAAGACAATGTGGAGTGCATTTGGTATTTTCAATTTGGGATTCCAAGACTAGAGGTATGTAGTCACCAAGGCATGGCTCACTCTTCTCATCATTTGTTGCATTGGTATGAAACTTAAGCCTAAGGACAAAGCACATGACATGGTTCAGCCCATCAAGCACTATAGCCTCATCTCTATAGATCTTTGGGAGGTTAGTTCAAGCCATTACTAGCAATAGGTAAGCATTCCCTCTATGTTACTACCAAGTTGAGTTTTTGGTGCACTATAGATAAGCAGGCCTCCCAATTACTTATTGTTGTGGTAGCTCACAATATTGCACTGTACAGTGAGCTTGAAAGAGCACATCAGCGCAGTCTCCTAAATTATTGGTTCGAGACAAAAGGTAGGGAAATAAAAGGAATTGACACAAAGGACCAAAACAAGAGCATTGTTCTAGGCTATAATTGATCCCCTCATTATTTTAATTTGAAATGTTGGACCCTTGCTCTGTGTTCTTTGATAAATGAGAACTCAGGTAGTGCTTCCTCTGTGCTTGTGAATTGGGTTGCTTTGGGAAATGAAAATTTGTGCTTCGTGCTCTCTGAAAATTGTTTATAATTAGATACTCCTGAAACTATAATCACAGTAAATATCCACAGAGAAAAACCCCATGCTCATAATTATATTCAATGTTCGCCTGAGTATATGTTCCAAGACCAAATCACATAGAAAACAATTTGCTTGTGGATTGGGTTGTTCTAGATAGCGAGAACTTGGCCTTGGTGCTCTCTGTGAATTGTGTAGTGAGAACCCCTGAAAATATATTATGTGCCCACCTCGATAACAATATTTTGAAACCAGAGCACATAAAAATAATTGCTTTGACTAAAGGATAACATGGATAATCAAGCTCAGAACTATTAAAGAGATATCCAAGAGATTAGAAGATTTTTAAGGAGGCAAGTGGATCTAATTAATGGTAATAGAACTTCAATAATTTATGTTACTACAAGGACATGTGAATTAGAACATCAAAAAGTCTCCCAAAATGCCATCATAATGGATGCTTCAATTAAGCAAAAAAGACAAATGAAGGATATATAAAAACTATACAATATATTAATATTATATATGGGTGAAAAGATACAGGGAAAAATAGTTTTTGATAATTTATTTATTTTATATGTGAAAGGAGAAGGGTTAGCTGATATTATGGGGGTATTATTATTATTATTCAAGGAGATGGGAACAAATGGATTTTTACGAAAAAATGATGAATTATTTTTTCTTCAAAATGGAGGATATTGGCTATTTCTTGTAAGGGAGGGACACATGGGGACTTTAAATATTTTCGAACTAAGGTGAAAAGAGAACCATGGTGAATGAATGTATATGGAGAATTAATGGAGGTTGTGAAATTGACAATTTTTAGCTAACATGACACAAAATACATGAACTTGTCAAAACTTTAACAGACTACTGAGATGGTCAAACGACAATGGTTTTGTTGAAACAAAGTATGAACAAAACCAGTACAACAAGCTGAACGGAGTGACACTAACTTTAATCCATGACAATTCCAAATGGGAAAGACGACAAATATATAAGACTCGACTCAACCACATGTACTAGAAAAACTCATATATCACTTGATAAACTATATGCAATACATGATGTATTATCTAGATATCAACTGACGATGCTTAAGGCATTAATTAGTAGAGAAACCCCTAAATGAGCATCTCAATGATTCATCTGCAGTGTTAAAATTTAGTAAATTGTACAAATTCATTATCAAAATTATAATTTTCGATTGCCGGAATGACACAACTAAAAATGACCACATAAATGACCAATTGTTATGTGGTCATTTTTAGTTTAGTTCTTATCTCCTGACCAAATTGGTCATTTATCTTCATCATTTTTAGTTTAGTTCTTATCCCATGACCAAATTGGTCATTGATATTAGTCATTTTTAGTCACTTGACTTAAAATTTCTCAATTTTGGTCATTTATCCCTTGAAAAAGTTGTGGTGACCAGATGTTTTGGTCTCCTGGTCACTTATCTCTCATTTTGTACTAGTGTCATCAGCATCATCATCATCACCATCATCATCATCATCATCGTCGTCATCATCGTCATCACCCTCTTCCTCATCATCATCATCATCATCATCATCATAATCATCATCAACATCTTCATCATGATCCTCCTCCTCCTCCTCATCATCATCATTGTCATCAACTTCATCATCATCATCATCATGACCATATTCATGGTATTCATCATCATCATCATCTTCATTTTCATCATCATCATCGTCATCTTCATCATCATCATCATCATCATCTTCATCTTCATCTTCATCATCATCATCATCATCATATTCATCATCATCACCATCACTATCTTCATCATCATCATCGTCATCTTTGTCGTCGTCATCACCACCACCACCATCATCATCATCATCATCATCATCTTCATCATCATCATCATCATCATCATCATCATCATCGTCACCATCATCACCATCATCATCATCATCATCATCATCGTCGTCGTCTTCTTCATCATCATCATCATCACCTTCATCATCTTCATCAGCATCATCTTTATCTTCATCATCATCTTCATCATCATCGTCGTCGTCGTCATCGTCGTCATCTCCCTCTTACTCATCAACATCTTCATCGTCATCTTCTTCTTCATCATCGTCTTTATCATCATCATCATCATCTTCATCGTCTTCATTATCATCATCATCATCATCATTATCATCATCATATTCATCGTCATCATCATCATCATTATCATCATCATATTCATCGTCATCATCATCATCATCATCATCGTCACCATCTTCATCATCATTGTCGTCGTCATCACCACCACCCCCACCATAACCATCATCATCATCATCATCATCATCATTGTTAACACCCAAATTGATCCCCAAGGTTGTGGGAGAGGGACAAGCTGGGGTAACCACAAAACCGCTTTAGATTGTGTTACTAACCCAACACAATCAGAGAGGGATCTCTCTTAAAAAGGGACTGAAGACAATAAAAAAGAAACGCAAAGCCTTATTACTCAAGATAATCATTCAAAGCATACTCAGAAGGTCAGATTTCTGCTAGGACAAATCGTTTAATGGTTTGGTGAGATAATCATGGGAAGAAACGTTGGGCAATGGATTCAAACATAACACATAAACAAATTCACAGTGCTACTGCATGAAATATCAAAATAGAGGCAAGGTAGCCACCCATATACAGTCAAAATGCTTTGTCTAGTGATAGAGAAGAAGAAATGAACAGTCCATCAGCAGGGTGTTGATGTATATGTAACTTCGGAATGTATTTCATATATATTTATTGTACCCTTATTAGAGATGTGTTATTCCTCTATAAGGAAGTGTCGTCATGTGGATTGACAAGTGTCGCAAGTGTGTGTACTTGCTAATGGGTTATTAGACCACCATGTGTGGGGTTGGCCCTGAAATATATATTATATTATGGATGTATATAGATAGACAAGTCGGCCCCGTAGTGTAACTGGGCAAACAGGTTAGTATAAATAGAGATCGGGAGATCTCTATTTGGATCATTCAGAAAGTCACACTTCACTCACTCAGAAAGTGGCGCACTAGTGAGGAGGAGGATCATATACTTCTAGGAGACTATCTCAAGTGTATTTTGGTTGTAATTTGGTTGAGCCATCGCTCTCTCTATCTTTGAGGAAGTTGTGGGGTTTTTCACCTTAGGGTTTTCCCCACGGAAACTCTATGTCTCTTGTCTCTCATGCTTTTGATTCTTGTGATGCTTATTGTGATTCTTATGCATTGATATACTGTATATGTTATTTTTTCAGTAAAGATCCAAGAGTATTGTGAATTAATGCTCAAAATTTAACATGGTATCAGAGCTAACCTGAGAAGAAGACATTTTGCAGTGACGGAAACTTGAGTTTCTTGTTTATTGGGTTTCTCTCCACATATTTTGGAAAAGTAGTATAGTAGATTGACTCTAGTCATCAAGGAGAATCTATCTGTCTAATCATAATTCAATTCTGAGCTTTTTCGGATTTTGCCTTAAAAATTAGGGTTTCCACAAAAATAGTAATTTCTGCAATCTGAAGACATAGCTGGAAGCTCCTTGCAAAAATCGAAGTTTAGAGATTTGGATCAAGATTTTTGGCTGGGTAGATCTCTGGGAAACTCAAACCCTAATTCAGGGCTCTCCCCAGTGAACCCAGGAGGACAAAAAGTCAAATCTGAAGGGTAAAACTTTGTTGATCTCAAATTCTGAATGCACCAGGCTTATCAGCTCATCAAGGCACATCTTTCTATCCTTTCAGAAAGTTGAAATTCACATTTTGAATTTTTAGGGTTTTTTTGACAAATCCTAATCTAGGACCAGATCCAGTTTTCAGAAATTCAAGTGGTAAGACCTAAATATTTTCTATTTCCCTTTGAAGTACTCTTTAAGATGTCTCACCACACCAAGCTTGAGGATAATCTTGAAGGGGATAATAACTTCCGAGCTTGGAAGTATAGGATTGGGTTAATCCTAGAAGAGAATGAGTTGGACTCATATATAAAAGAAGACATCCCTATCCCAGAGGATGAAGAGGCCAAGGTATTGCATAAAAAGAACTTGGTCTCCTCTAAAAACCATCTCATACCCCATGTGTCTTCTCTAAAGACACCCAAGGAGATGTTTGACTCTTTGACCAAGCTATTTGAAGGGAA
Source organism: Larix kaempferi (assembly GCA_027924585.1). Classification (NCBI taxonomy): domain Eukaryota; kingdom Viridiplantae; phylum Streptophyta; class Pinopsida; order Pinales; family Pinaceae; genus Larix; species Larix kaempferi. Next base: position 7,178,628 of record BSBM01000643.1, read on the forward strand.
GAACATAAATCGGCAAATGACCCTGTGGAACCAATTGAAAGGAGTAAAGTTTCAAAATGGAGAAACCATTCAATCTTATTTTTATACGGTCTCCCAGATTAAGGAACAACTGAAAGTAGTAGATGAAATGGTGGAGAATGGTGAAGTTGTCATGACCACTCTAAATGACCTACCCAGGTCATGGGATTCCTTTATTCAAGGAATCTGTGCAAGGAAGAAGTTGATCTCCTTCAACAGATTGCGGGAAGAATGCTCTCAAGAAGAAGCTAGACTTGTAGCTCGTGAGGAAAAGATGGGAGGTGAAAATCAAGCTCTGCTCAAACCAAAAGAAGCAAGCCCAAGAAGTGTTCAGGTACACAGGGTACTACCAAAGGACCGAACACCAAGAGCAACCACTTCACACAAACACATCACAGATCAACACACCGATGTTTTGACGTGGTTTAAACCCTCTTGAGGGAAACACTCCACGACCCCGGCCAAATAGCTTCTATGCGACAATTTATTATGCAAAGAAAGATAGTTACAAATGAGCTTCTCATAATCGATCAACTAAACAATGACCCTCCATGCTCTTTAAATAGAGATCATGGACCAATTGGGTGTTAAGCCATGGATCAAGGTTAGGTTTGATCTAAGAGAAGTTGAGCTGTCGGATCACTCTATGTCAGGAACATATCGTGACCGTCGGATTAAGTATTTACAAATGCATACTAATGCATACTAAAGAAACACACTATCCCTAACGGATATATTACACAAGTTGATCTTAACTAACTCCTAAGTGTCTAAATATCCTAACATCCCCTCTTAAGAGCAACTTGGGATAGGATTGAAGGATTTACAAAAGTGACACTATTAGGAGAAGGAAGGAGACATTAGAGCCTATCCCCCCTTAATGACAAGTTCTTGAACTCCTAACATAGATCGAAGTTTAGAAAACTTCACTTCTGTAAGAGACTTGGTGAAGATGTCTGCAACTTGATCATCTGTAGGGAAAAAGAGCACTTCAAGAAAACGATCATGAACAAGATTTCTGATGAAATGCATATGTAGCTCAATGTGTTTTCTGAGTTAATGTAGAACTGGATTTTTGGCAATCTTGATGGCACTTTGATTGTCGCACCAAAGTGGAGTAGGCTGCTGCTGCTCGAATCCAAACTCTGAAAGGATCTGTCGAAGCCATAAAGCTTCCTGATTGGCATTAACTACTGCTTGATATTCGGCCTCTGCTGAAGAAAGAGCAAGAGCTTGTTGTTTCTTACAAGCCCAAGTAATAGGTCCAAATCCCAGACTGAAAACATAACCTGCAGTAGACTTTCGATCATCAGGATCGCCTGCCCAATCTGAATCAGTGAAACCAACCAACAAAGGTTTCCCCCCTGTACTATAATGAATCCCAAACTGAACTGTACCTTGAATATATCGAAGTATTCTTTTAGTTGCTTTCCAGTGACTTTCATGAGGTGTCTGCATATAACGGGCAACACGACCAATGGCAAAGGAAAGGTCAGGACGGGAATGAGTCAAGTATAAGAGACAACCAACAAGTTAACGATACAAGGTGGCATTGACTTCAAGTGAAGTACAAGTGGCAGAAAGTTTGACTCTAGACTGGAAGGGAGAAGGGGCTGGTGTACAATATTCCATGTGAAAGCGATGAAGAAGGTCACAAGCATACTTAGACTGAGAAAGAAAGATTCCTTCTTTGGTTTGCAAGACTTGGAGACCAAGAAAATAGTGCAAATGTCCTAAGTCTGACATTTCAAAATTTTGTTTAAGACTGGATTTCACATGGGTTATAAGCTTAGGGTCACTACTAGTAAGAATAAGGTCATCAACATATAAAACAAGTATGATGAGATGGTTTCCTACTTTCTTGGTATAGACATTGGGGTCAGAATGGCATCTAGATAAACCAGTGTCAAGGAGAAAGTTATCCATTTTGGCATACCAAGCTCTAGGAGCTTGCTTAAGGCCATATAAGGATTTATTCAGGCGGCAGACAAGGCTAGAGTTATTCTTAACATAGCCAGGAGGTTGTTCCATGTAAATTTCCTCATGTAAATCACCATGTAAGAAGGCAGACTTGACATCCATTTGATTGACTTCCCAGTTGTGTAAGGCTGCAAGGCAAATGGAGTTCATTTTTGCGACGGGAGCAAAGGTTTCATTGTAGTCAATCCCTTCAACTTGGGAAAAACCTTTGGCAACTAACCTTTCCTTAAGTCTTTCAACACTTCCATCTGATGCATACTTAGTTCTATAGACCCATTTACATCTGACAAGTTTTCTTCCTTTTGGAAGAGGTATAAGATCCCAAGTATCATTCACCATTAAGTAACGATATTCTTCATCCATGGCTGCATCCCAATCTGGATTCCCTGAAGCTTCTGCAAGAGTTTTTGGATCATGATTTTCGGAAACTTGAGCCAAAAGAGAAGAGGCTCTCTGAAACTGAGAACGTGTTCGACGTTGATCTCTAGGATCACCGGCAAGATCACCAGCTGCTTCACATGTTGAACGGACCCATCGAGGAAGCACTTGTGCTGGTGCAACTGGAGGAACATGAGCAGGCGGAGGTGGATTTTCATCCTCACTGTCATCATCAGAAACTGGAGTTGGAAACCTGTCAAGGAAGTTGGAAGAAGAATAAGAAGGCACAAACGCCGAATTAGGCTCGCAGGCCAAAGATGGCACAATCGTCGAGTTAAGCTCGCAGGCCAAGAAATTTTCATCAAATTTAACATCTCTTCTAATGATTATATCATGAGAATGTGGTTGAACAAGTCTATAACATTTTACATCTTCAGAATATCCAACAAATATGCACTTTGTACTTTTAGGCTGTAATGCTTTCCGTTTTTCATCCGGAATGTGAGCCCATGCTTCACTACCAAACATGCGGAAGTGACTTACATCAGGTTTAGTTTTATTCCATGCTTCTTCTGGTGTTATACCTTGTAATGCTTTAGTGGGGGTGCAATTAACTATGTAATTTGCACAATTAATGGCTTCAGCCCAAAATTGAAGACTTAGACCCTTAGATTGGATCATACAATTAACCATTTCTTTTAAAGTGTGGTTCTTCCACTCAGCTACACCATTTTGTTGTGGTGTATATGGAACAGTGTGCTGTTGTTGGATGCCTTGTTCAGTGCAGAAAGTAGTGAACTTATTGTTAACATATTCTCCTCCATTGTCAGATCTTAACTTAATAATTTGATGACCAGATTGTTTTTCCACAAGGGCCTTGTAGGCCAAGAACATGTTAAATACTTCGCTCTTAAGTTTCAGAAAATAAACCCAAGTGCGTCTAGTGTAATCATCAATGAAAGTTAGGAAATATTTGAAACCAAAAAAGGAAGCAGATGAAAGAGGACCACACAAGTCACTATGCACAAGCTCCAAGGGAACTGAGGCGTGCCAAGAGGCACGTTTGTCAAAACTGTCCCAATGATGTTTTCCGAGTACACAACCGGAGCAAACACCATCCCTACAAGATACCATCGGAAGACCTATCACCATATTTTCTTTACATAGTTGTTGTAATGAGCGATAATTTAAGTGACCAAATCACTCATGCCAAAGTTTGCTCAAGTTATCACTATGAGCAACAAAAATTGAAGGAAAAAGTGATGACCCAAAGTTGTTAAACTTGTACAACCTGGTAATATCATCAACAATTCCGGTATCTAGGACCTGTTGAGGATCTTTAAAATCCTTGATTACAACTTGGTGAGGTGTAAAGGTCATTGTTTTACCTTTACTAGAATGAGTGATCTGATAGACTGATAACAAATTGCAGAAAATTCTTGGAACACATAGTACATCACTAAAATGACCATTATCTACTGGAACTATTCCAGCTCCTACAACACTTAGAGATCTATCATCACCAGCAAATATTTGTTTGGTGTTACATTCATGCATAGTAGAAAAGATGGCTTGATCCTTAGCCATATGATAAGATGCTCTAGAATCAATGAGCCATTCATTTGAAGTAGAAGAAGAAGATGCATTACAAGAATAACCAGAAGCACAAAGTGCATGTCCATGAGAGGCAGATTCTGAAGACAAATCTAGGATGATGTGGTGCTTCTTCATTGCTGCTTCCAAGGCTGCCATCTTCTTGAAACACTTAGATTCATCATCATTATCTTTCCCGCAATAGTTGCAATGACGCTTAGTCTTCTTGCCTTTTGGCTTGGATCCTTTGTCATTTTTTAAAGAAGGAGCTGACTAAGAGGGTTTTGGACCCTTGTTTGACTTATTATTGCGAAAATTTTGTTTCTTGGGAGGCTTGGACTTTTCTTTCTGTTGGGACAATAAGGCTTTCCCAGATGTATCTGCATTGTTGAATATTCCAAGATGAATGAGTTTATCTTGTTCTCTAATCAAGGAATCACAAAAGGATTCAAGACTAGGCTCTTGATAGCTAGCTGCATTCAATGATGCTTTCATGGAGTAAAATGTAGATACAAAAGCAGAATATGCAGGCCCAAAGTTTGGAAAGAATATGATAAATGCATTGTTTGTCTTCCCTTTCAATCTTACATTCTGCACATAAGAGTTTAAGAGTTTTGTACTTAGATAAATAATCTTGAATGCATGAAAAGTCACTTGGATTTAAAGAAATCAACTCATTTTCGAGTTGGTGACCTCGCATTTCATTTTGTTTACCAAACACAGATTCCAACTTGTCCCAAGCAGCATTAGGTTCATCAATTCCAGATATGTCGAATCGCAAATCAGTAGAGATTGACATCCCAATCAATCCACGAGCTTCATCACATCTATTTGCCCATTTTATTTTCTTATCATCATCAGTGGGTTCTTTTTCTTTCCCTGAGGTAATTCTGAAAAGTACCCTACTTCGTAGAACATCCTCCATACGAGATTTCCATGAGAAATAGTTGGAACTGTTAAGTAGAATATCACAAGGGGCGGCCATATTTGTAAATTAATGGCTGTAAAAGCAGAAACCAATAGTCTGGATGTGAAGAGCTCGAAAAAATATGCGGTTTCAAAAAAAATGACACTGAAAACTGACTCTGTATGATGAAGTTATGTTTGAACAAAGAAACTGTTGAAGATGTCCCCAATAGTGACGTGGCAGCGAGAGAATGTCCAGCAAAAAAAAAAGAACCTCCCTCTTCCCAAGATGAACCTTTTGACAATCACATTACAAGAAAGTTGTTTTAAGTGAACCACTTTTGTAAAATAAGTGATTTCACTTTTACAATTATATTACTTTTAAATAGTGCAACAATAAAAAAACTTAAGCGACTCACTTGTATTTTTATTTATTTTTATTATTCAAGTGAGATGCACTTTTACAATAAAATAACTTGAAAATAGAAATTGCATGCACTTTTTCTTTTAAAAGTAACTTCCTAAGACTTGAAATCAAGACCTATTAAGGAATAAAGAAACTTTGAACCAAGTGAACTAGATTAAAAGGTATGTTAAATATGAGAATGAGGAAGGGGGCTTTTTTTTTTTAATTTTTTTTTATTCTTCTTGCTCGGTTTGCGTGCTTGCCCTTTTTCCTGCAAAACACACCACAAAACGAAACAAAAAAAACTTTTCGTGACACTTGTGGAGTTAGATCTTGTTAGCTTGCCCGGAAACTCTACGTTTTCTTTCTATTTCTGATTTGCCGAGATCGCGTAAGGTGCACTGCGCAGCCGAGAAAAACCCTTTCCCTTTCTGTTTCTGATTTGACAAGATCGCTCAAGGTGCATGGAAAAGAGCATACGCAGACGAGAAGCAACAATCCGAACCCAAAAAAAATCTAACAGTAAAAAAGGATGAAATATGAGATTTTTTTCCTTTTAAAAAAGAAAATAAAAAAATGTGTCACTGTAACATTATACCTTCAGATCTGATGAAATACGCATTTCTGGAGCAACTGAGAATCGTTTTCGATCAAACGAAAAATATTTTCCAATGGAAACAATGCTCCGGACGCAATGGAACACCTCCCATAGCCCATAAATGCACAGAAATACTAGAACTCGAAACCCTTTCAAATTTCAGCAACAACAGTTCAAGATCTAGATCATAACCGAAAGCGGCATTTCATAAAAGCTTTGATACCATGTTCAGGTACACAGGGTACTACCAAAGGACCGAAAACCAAGAGCAACCACTTCACACAAACAGATCACAGATCAACACACCAATGTTTTGACGTGGTTTAAACCCTCTTGAGAGAAACACTCCACGGCCCCGACCAAATAGCTTCTACGGGACAATTTATTATGCAAAGAAAGAAAGTTACAAATGAGCTTCTCATAATCGATCAACTAAACAATGACCCTCCATGTTCTTTAAATAGAGATCATGGACCAATCGGGTGTTAAGCCACGAATCAAGGTTAGGTTTGATCTAAGAGAAGTTGAGCCGTCGGATCACTCTATGTTGGGAACATATCGTGACCGTCGGATTAAGTATTTACAAATGCATACTAAAGAAACACACTATCCCTAACGGATATATTACACAAGTTGATCTTAACTAACTCCTAAGAGTCTAAATATCCTAACAAGAAGGAGCACTCTCACTACAAGAGATCCTATCAAAAGAATAAGAAGGATCTAAGATGCTTCACATGTGAGAAAGGTCACTTTGCTTCAGATTGTCCCAAGAACAAAAGGGATAATAACAACAACTCCAGCAAGAAGAAGAAGGGCATCAAAAGAAAGTTCCATGCTCATGCTGCCGAGGATGATGAACCTCCAAAGAAGAAAGCTAGGGCAGAAAGTGATGATAGTGATGATGACTCATCAAATGAAGAAGAGTATGTTCTAATCTATGCTCTCACAGGTACTATCTCCCATGGTTGTAATGATTGGTTGATTGATAGTGGGGCTTCCAAGCACATGACTGGGTTTAAGGAATCTTTTGTGAATCTATCTGAACATGAATCACCCCATAAGGTGAAACTTGGGGATGATTATCAATACCCAATCAAAGGAAGTGGTGAAGCCTCCTACAACCTAGATTCTGGAAAATATTTGAAGATGAAAGAAGTCCTTTATGTACCTGGGCTCAAGAAGAACTTACTCTCCATCTCTGCATTGGATGCAAAAGGTATGAGGGTTGCATTTGTCGATGGCCAAGTCCTAATGTGGCCAAAGGGAAAGACCATAGATGATGCAGTGGTGATTGGAGAGCAAGAGGGAGGTTTGTATAAATTGAAGGGCCAACCTGAACATGCCATGGTGCATGAATCCATGGAGCCAAGTGAACTTTGGCATAGAAGACTTGCTCATATGCACTATAGGGCACTTCCAATTGCAAGCAAGGCTGTAGAAGGTCTTCCTGAAATCAAGACCAAGCATGAAGGTGTTTGCAAAGGATGTGCAAAAGGTAAGAACATTAAGAAGGCTTTCCCAAGCAGTGAAAGTAAGGCAAAAGATATCCTAGAAATCATCCACTTAGATGTATGTGGTCCTATACCATCTAATTCTCTTAGTGGGTATGTTTACTATGTCTCATTTATTGATGAGTTCTCTAGGAAGACTTGAGTATAATTATTGAAGAACAAAGATGAGGTGTTTGATAAGTTCAAGGAATTAAAAACCTTGATGGAGAATCAAACTGACAAGAAGATCAAAACATTCAGATCCGACAATGGTGGAGAATTCACCTCAGGTGACTTCAAGAAGCTTTGTAGTGATTCAGGGATTAAGAGGGAGTTGACTGATCCTTATAATCCTCAAAAAAATGGAGTTGCAGAAAGGAAGAATAGAACAATCATGGAAGCAGCAAGGGCAATGCTGCATGACCAGGATCTACCTATGCACCTATGGGCAGAAGCAACTAGAACAGCTGTATATGTGCAGAACAGAACACCACACAAGATATTGAACAACAAGACACCAGAAGAGATCTTTTTTGGAAAGAAACCTGAAGTCAGCCATCTCAGAATATTTGGTTGTCCAGTATACACTCATGTCCCAAAGGAAAAGAGGACCAAACTAGATCCTTTAGGAAAGAAGGGTATCTTTGTGGGTTACAGTGAAAGCTCGAAGGCTTACAGAATATACTTTCCAGGGTTCAAGAAGATTGATGTCAGCAGGGATGTAACATTTGATGAAAAATCAAGATTCATCAAATCAAGGAAGGCACCTATCGAAGTTTATGAAGAACCTAAGGAAACTAGATTTCAAGACACTACCATGACTGAAGCAATTCCAGAAGTTGTTCGTGAGTTTGAAGATCCGCAAGAACCTGTAGATCCACCCCGTGAGGATAACTCTCACAAGAGAAAACCTGCATGGGCTAGAGAGATCATTCAAGATGCAGAAATATTTTGCATTCCAAAAGAAGAACATAGAGCAAAAAAGAGAAATAGATCTCATACCAGTTATGTTGCTTTACTTTGTGACATTATGAACAAAGAACCTTTCGGTTATGAAGAAGCAGCGGAAAAGAAAGAATGGAAGGATGCCATGGTTGAGGAATACCAATCAATAATGAAGAATGATGTTTGGGATGTTGTCCCAAGACCTAAAGAGAAGTCTGTTGTGACTTCCAAATGGATCTACAAAATCAAGCATGCTGCAGATGGCAGTGTAGAGAAATACAAGGCGAGATTGTAGCTCGTGGCTTCTCTCAGAAAGAGGGAGTAGATTATGAAGAAACGTTTGCACCTGTATCCAGGTATACTTCCATCAGAACAGTACTCGCCTTGGCTGCAGCAATGAAATGAAAAATACACTAGATGGATGTCAAGACTGCTTTCTTGAATGATGTAGTTGAAGAGGAAGTATATGTGGAGCAACCACTCGGTTTTGAAATACATGATAGGGATTCATATGTGTGCATATTGAAGAAAGCCTTGTATGGCTTGAAACAAGCTCCCAGAACCTGGTATGGTAGGATGGACAGTTTCCTATCTAGTTTGGGATTTACCAAGAGCAAAGCGGATTCCAACCTCTACTACAAGGTTGAGGAAGGGAATCCTGTGATTCTACTCCTGTATGTGGATGACTTATTTGTAACAGGAGATGACAGACTGATTGCAGATACTAAGAGGAAGCTTGTTGCTAAGTTCGATATGAAAGATTTGGGAATGATGCATTATTTCCTAGGTATGGAGGTGTGGCAGAGTGCAGGTGGGATCTTCCTTGGTAAAGGAAAGTACACAGTAGATATCCTAAAGAGATTCGGGATAATGGATTGAAAGGCCATGTCCACACCTATGGCATCGAATCTGAAGCTTCTATGTGATGCTTCATCTGAGCCGGTTGATGTCTCTATGTATCGTCAGATGATTGTGTCCTTGATGTACCTAATGAACACGAGACCAGATATTTACTTTGTTGTGAACACATTGAGCCAGTTCCTAACGGATCCGAGGAGTGTTCACCTGGTTGTTGCAAAGCATGTTCTGAGGTACCTAAAGGGTACAGTGGATTATGGGCTCAAGTATGAAGCGAATCAAAAGTTTAACCTGTAGGGTTATGTTGATTCAGATTGGGCTGGCAGTGCTACAGATAGGAAGAGCACATATGGGTGCTGCTTCAATATGGGATCAGGTGTGATCTCTTGGTTTAGCAGGAAGCAGTCCTATGTATCACTGAGTACAGCTGAGGCAGAGTATGTTGCAGCCTGTTCAGCTAGTTGTGAGGTAGTATGGCTACGAAAGCTACTGTCTGAGTTATTTGATCTCTCGTTGGATGCTACTGTGTGAAGCTGTCCGAGAACCCAGTGTTTCATGATAGGTCAAAACACATAGAGATCAAATATCACTATATCAGGGATATGGTGCAGAGAGGATCTGTGAAGCTCCTATACGTTGCGACAGACGAGCAGATTGCAGATGTGCTGACGAAGCCACTAGCCAAGGTGAAGTTCGAGTACTTCAGGGAGAGGCTTGGTGTTCTTCAAATTGATGACACTTCGAGGAAGAAGTGATGGACACATTTGCAGAAGCCATTCCAAGCATGTTGGAGGGAGGATCCTTCACATGGCTATGGATGTAAGCACTGGCTGATGAGCATCAGGATGATGTTCTAGTTTCTTCTTTATATGATCAGTTGGATCACTTATATATGTGTATGTATGCATTATGTTGGATGTTGGATATGATCAGTTGGATCACTTATATGTATTTTGTGTACGCATCATGTTGGATGCTGGATATGATCAGTTGGATCATTTATATGTATGTACGCATCATGTTGGATGTTGGATATGATCAGTAGGATCATTTGTATGTATTTTGTATATGCATCATGTTGGATGCTTGGACCATGTATCTGTATATGTGTCAGGTGGATCATGTATGGTGATATGTATCATGTATTTGTATTTGCATCAGGTAGATGCATTGTATGATCAGGTGGATCATGTATGATGATATGTATCAGGTAGATACTTGGTATGAATCAGGTAGATGCATTGTATGACCAAGTGGATCATGTATAATGATATGTGTCAGGTAGATACTTGGTATGCATCAAGTAGATGCATTGTATGATCAGGATGATCATGGATGACGAGCTTCAGGATGTTGCTCCAGATGATATGCAGCAGGATGTTGCAGTGATGATGATTAGGATGATCATGTGTACATTAGGATGATGTATGGTGGGTATCAGGTTGATACTCTATGGCCGTGGATCAGGTTGTGTAGATGAGCATATAATTTGGCCTTGGGAGATTTGCAGATAGTCTTTCGAGGTTTTACTTATGGAATATAATTTGGCCCTGGGATATCTGGCAAATGCTCTTTCGAGGTTTTGCTCTGGGAGGACATATAATTTGTCCCTGGGAGATCTGTAGATAGTCTTTCGAGGTTTTTCCTATGGCATATAATTTGGCCCTGGAATATCTGGCAGATGCTCTTTCGAGGTTTTGTCCTATAGCATATAATATGTCCCTGGGAGATCCGATAGGTTGGGCTGTGTGCCCGTAATAAGTCCTGGGATGCTATTGCGAGGTTTTACCATGACCACATATAATCTGTCCCTGGGAGATCCTATAGGTAGAGCTGTGTGCTCGTAATAGCCTGGGAAGCTCTTGCGAGGTTTTGTGGTGAGGTCACATATAATATGGCCCTGGGAGATCCTAAGGGTAGAGCCGTGTGCTCGTAACAGCCTAGGATGCTCTTTCAAGGTTTTGTGATGCATGTAATAAGTCCTGAGGATTCCACAGTATGGCTAGTGATGACAAAGACCTGTAAGTGGTGGGCCTACATCCAGTATGAAAAAGGACTAGCTCTGTAGAACTTCCTATGATGAGTAGAGTCAGGGATTGGTTGAGATAGCAGTAGCAGTGACGATGATGATGACGATGCATCGATGACGATGATCCTGAGAAGAAGACTTGTCTAACAGATCTGTGTCAAGAAATACCTTCCTAGTTAAGAGGGAGTGTTGATGTATATGTAAGTTCAGAATGTATTTCATCTATGTACTTCATATATATTTATTGTACCCTTATTAGAGATGTGTTATTCCTCTATAAGGAAGTGTCGTCATGTGGATTAACAAGTGTCGCAAGTGTGTGTACTTGCCGATGGGTTATTAGACCACCATGTGTGGGGTCGGCCCTAAAATATATATTATATTATGGATGTATCTAGATAGACAAGTCGGACCCATAGTGTAACTGGGAAAACAGGTTAGTATAAATAGAGATCGGGAGATCTCTATTGGATCATTCAGAAAGTCACACTTCTCTCACTCAGAAAGTGGCGCACTAGTGAGGAGGATGATCATCTGCTTCTAGGAGACTATCTCAAGTGTATTTTGGTTGTACTTTGGTTGATCCATTGCTCTCTCTATCTCTGAGGAAGTTGTGGGGTTTTTCACCTTAGGGTTTTCCCCACAGAAACTCTGTGTCTCTTGTCTCTCATGCTTTTGATTCTTGTGATGCTTGTCATGCTTATTTTGATTGTTATGCATTGATATACTGTATATGTTATTCTCTCAGTAAAGATCCAAGAGTATTGTGAATTAATGCTCAAAATTTAACACATGGGCATCTAACAAGGATGAATCCTATGCTAACTTTAGTAGAAATAATTGATGGATGTCTGAAACAATAACAAGAGCTTGTGAGAAAGAATTCTGCATTACCATACACTATTTTTAGACATGAAAAAGAGAAAAATAATGGAAGTAAGTAACTTGAAACACATCCACATGAGAAGGAGAAGATACAGACTGGAAATTGAATAACACATGAATCTCAGTCAAAATAAGGCTCAGACATCACAATTCTATTTAGAGGAATGTTTCAAAACATATCTCAATCCCTCAGGCCTCTACAAAATGATTTTCCAACCCTTTAAACTTCAATTACATAGATATTTATAGGCCTTTAGCCTTGAATTGTTCATTAGAAAACAGCTACTACTATGTTGCCACCTATGCAGCTTAGTTTGCCACCTTTGATAGCACATCATAAGATGAAAAAGAATGCTAACGCGCCAGTCATGACTGTTTCTACAGGTGTCCTTTGCAGGGTGCAGACCACAATAGTCTCAAACGACCGACAGACCCTAACTGGCCTCAAAACTTGAGTAAAAAGATACCTATACATTTAGCCAAAGACATAATTTCGAGGTGGGGCAAAAGAAATGGCATTAACCGGTCTCCATCTTATTCTTGAGCCTTCAATTGGACCTGTAACTCGAAGAAGTCTTCTACCCTTAGGGAATCTTCCCCCAGTGCTTTTTTTGTTGAAGGAGGAGGAGGTGTCGTCTCTTCAGTTGGGACAATGTAATCTTTGATAATATTCGTGTCATGAAGGGCGTCCCACTTCTCTGCTTCGGTCTCTTTCTTCTTCGGACGAGGTTGAACCTTCCTGCACATCTGTCGGCCTTCGTGCTCCTCAGGCTCACTGGCCGAACTCTCTTCCACGTGGTCGAATACTAGTGGAGAGGAGGGAACATGCTCCTTCTCCACCTCTGACCATACTTGCTCTGGTATAACAACCACCTCGTCTCCCTGATCTCTCTCCATAACCATATTTACACTGAAAGGTGTCGGGGCTGCCAAGTGCACCATCTTTCCCATGCAACGATTCTAAACCGGGCACAGGGATCACGCCTATAATGGCCGTGATTATGACGGCAGCCATGCGTGATCACCCTCACCATGATGGCCTTACCGAATCTTCCACTCGAGCAGCAATGATGCCTGAGGTCTAAGTTGACGGGAAGCATACCTAACCATGCTTTCTGGATAGGGGGAAACTATTTTTGATGGCGATGAGGTGGATTCAAACCAATTTTCAATCATTCGAATCCAATGGAGAGGCCTTCCAGATAGGTGGGGGAGATATGTGACGGTGTTGAGGTGGCCTTGGTCTGATTGGCCATCACTCACCTGCTGCAGAGATGCCACCTGGCCTCTAATACTGTGAACAAACCATAGTTATAGATCTTTAGCCTTGAATGTATCTAGTCCATCAAACTACGCTCCTTTACTATGTTCATGAATTTGAAGCGTGCTGGTTTTGTGCACAAGTTCAAATAGCGAACAAAATTTGAGCTGTCAATTTACCCCTTGCCGAATCTGCGTCGTTGAAAGATGTGGGGTGTTAATAAAAGTTCGCGAATTTGCATAGCGACCTTTCTCCGTGCAAGTTCAAATCATGAACTAATTTGTGACCGTCGATCCTCATCTCCGGCCATTGATCTTATTTGTACATGTCTGCAGGCTAGCACCTCCTCCTGTGCCTAAACCAAGCCTAAATCCTACTGCGATGGATGCTTACGACCGTAGATCTTTTTTTCCTTTGATCTTGGTCGTCCCAAGGTGCCTTCAAGTGCAGTGAGTGAATTTTATTGGCATTTAACGCTCTCAGCATCCTTAACTTTATAATTTCTCAAATTGTTTCACCCCGGACCAAAAAATCCTGCTCAGAGCTTCGAATATTTGAAACGCTTGGGTCTTAGTGTACGTGAAGCATAGGCCCTTTTGCTGCTCTCTAAGGCTCCGAGCCCTTCCCAATGCTTAGCACAATCCCAGTGCTAAAAGCAGGATCCTATTGGGGATGTTGTCCTCCCAGCAAGGTAGCAAAGAACCCCGTATACCAGTGCCTTATCCATTGGGCTTTCCTGCCACAAAATTTTGCAACCTGCAACCTTTATTGAAAACTAGAAACAAATTGAAGACTGAAACTTACTACTGCAACTGGAAATGCTGAAAGCTTGAGCTTATTTATATACAGATTCCTCTATCCTACGTTACTCGAATGGCTACCATATCATGTGATGTGAAAATGCTAGTGCATCCAGTCTAGCAACTGACACCCTAAACATACTCTTTCACCGTGCTTGACTATATTCAGACAATAGGAATGCAGCGGTAAATGTTGATGTATATGTAACTTCGGAATGTATTTCATCCATGTATTTCATTTATATATTATTGTACTCCTATAGAGATGTGTCATTCCTCTATACGGAAGTGTCGTCATGTGTATTGACAAGTGTCGCAAGTGTGTGAACTTGCTGATGGGTTATTAGACCACCATGTGTGGGGTCGACCCTTATTTTATGTAATATATGGTTGATATACCTAGCTAGACAAGTCGGCCTCATAAGGTCACTAGGCAAACAGAACAAGTATAAATAGAGATCGGGAGATCTCTATTTGGATCACCCGGAAACTCATTCTTCCTTCACTTAGAAATTGGTACACTAGTGAGGAGGAGGATCATCTACTACTAGGAGACTATCTGTGTGTATTTTGGTTGTACTTTGGTTGAGCCATTGCTCTCTCTATCTCTGAGGAAGTTGTGGGGTTTTTCACCTTAGGGTTTTCCCCACGAAAACTCCGTGTCTCTTGTCTCTCATGCTTTTGCTTCTTGTGATGATTGACATGCTTGTTATGATTGATATGCATTGATATACTGTACATGTTATTCTCTCAGTAAAGATCCTAGAGTATTGTGAATTAATGCTCAAAATTTAACATGGTATCAGAGCTAACCTGAGAAGAAGACATTGTGCAATGACGGAAACCAAGGGTTTCTTGTTTATTGGGTTTCTCTCCACATATTTTGGAAAAGCAGTATAGTAGATGGACTCTACTCATCAAGGATAATCTATCTGTCCAATCAGAATTCAATTCTGAGCATTTTCAGATTTGGCCCTAAAAATTAGGGTTTCCACAAAAATAGGAATTTCTGGAATCTGAAGACATAGCTGGAAGATCCTTGCAAAAATTGAATTTTAGAGCTTTGGATCGAGATTTTTGGCTGGGTAGATCTTCGGGAAACTCAAACCCTAATTCAGGGTCCTCCTTTGTGAATCCAGAAAGACTCAAAGGCATTTCTGAAGGGTGAAACTTTGTAGATCTCAAATTCTGAATACACCAGGATGATCAGTTCATCAAGGCGCATCTTTCTACCCTTTCAAAAAGTTGAAATTCATATTTTGAACTTTTAGCGTTTTTTTGACAAACCCTAATCCAGGACCAGATCCAGTTTTCAGCAAGTCAAGTGGTAAGACCTAAATATTTTCTATTTCCATTTGAAGTACTCTTTAAGATGTCTCACCACACCAAGCTTGAGGATAAGCTTGAAGGGGCTGATAACTTCCAAGCCTGGAAGAATAGGATTGGGTTAATCCTGGAAGAGAATGAGTTGGACTCATATGTAAAAGAAGACATCCATATCCCAAAGGATGAAGAAGCTAAGATATTGCATAAGAAGAACTTGGTCAAGGCAAAGAGAATCATTGCTGATTCTATCAAGGACCATCTCATCCCCCATGTGTCATCTCTGAAGACACCCAAAGAGATGTTTGATTCTCTATCGAAGCTATTTGAAGGGAAGAACATAAATCGAAAGATGACTCTGTCGAACCATTTGAAAGGGGTAAAACTTCAAAATGGAGAATCCATTCAATCTTATTTTTCGAGGGTCTCCCAGATCAAGGAACAACTAGAAGTAGTGGATGAAATGGTTGAGAATGGTGAAGTTGTCATGACCACTCTAAATGGCCTACCTAGGTCATGGGACTCCTTTATTCAAGGAATCTGTGCAAGAAAGAAGTTGGTATCCTTCAACAATCTAAGAGAAGAATGCTCACAAGAAGAAGCAAGGCTTGTGGCATGAGAAGAAAAGATGGGGAATGAATATCAAGCTCTCACAGCTCACACCAAGAAAGGGAAGTCCAAGAGAGAGCCATCTCATTCCAAAAAATCTTCTCATCACTTTAAAGAAAGAAAAATATGCTTCACCTGTAATGAAAAGGGACATATTGCCATAAATTGTCCCAAGAACAAGAAGGACAACAACAACTTCAACAAGAACAAGAAGGGCAGCAAAAGAAGGTATCATGCTCATGCTACCGAGGATGATGAACCTCCCAAGAAGAAGGCTAGAGTAGAAAGTGATGATAACTCATCAAGTGAAGAAGAGTATGTTCTAATCTCTGCTCTCACAGGTACTATCTCCCATGGTTGCAATGATTGGCTTATTGACAGTGGGGCTTCAAAACACATGACTAGGTTTAAAGAATCCTTTGTTAATCTATCTGAACATGAGTCACCCCATAAGGTGAAACTTGGGGATGACTACCAATACCCTATCAAAGGAAGTGGTGAGGCCTCCTACAATCTAGACTCTGGGAAGTCTTTGAAGATGAAAGATGTGTATGTACCTGGGCTCAAGAAGAATCTACTCTCCATATCCGCATTAGATGCAAAAGGTACGAGGGTTGCATTTGTGGATGGCCAAGTCCTAATGTGGCCAAAAGGTAAAACTATTGATGATACAGTAGTGATTGGAGAGCAAGAGGGAGGATTGTATAAACTAAAGGGACAACCTGAACATGCCATGGTGCATGAATCCATGGAGCCAAGTGAACTTTGGCATAGAAGACTTTCTCATATGCACTATAGGGCACTTCCAATTGCAAGCAAGGCTATAGAGGGTCTTCCTGAAATCAAGACCAAACTTGAAGGTGTTTGCAAAGGATGTGCAAAAGGTAAGAACATTAAGAAGGCTTTTCCAAGTAGTGAAAGCAAGGAAAAAGGTATCTTGGAAATTATCCACTCTGATGTATGCAGTCCGATGTCATCCAGTTCTCTGAGTGGGTATGTTTACTATGTCTCTTTCATTGATGACTTCTCCAGGAAGACTTGGGTTTACTTCTTGAAGAACAAAGATGAAGTATTTGATAATTTCAAGGAATTCAAAACCTTGATGGAGAACCAAACTAATAAGAAGATCAAAACATTCAGATCCGACAATGGTGGAGAATTCACTTCAGGTGACTTCAAGAAGTTATGCAGTGATTCAGGGATTAAGAGGGAGTTGATTGCTCCTTACAATCCACAACAAAATGGAGTTGCAGAAAGAAAGAATCGAACAATTATGGAAGCAGCAAGGGCAATGCTGCATGACCAGGATCTACCTATGCATCTATGGGAAGAAGCAGCTAGGACAGCTGTATATGTACAAAACATAACACCCCAGAAGATATTGGACAACAAGACACCAGAAGAGGTCTTCTCTGGTAAGAAACCTAAGGTTAGCCATCTTAGAATATTTGGTTGTCTAGTATATACACATGTCCCAAAGGAAAAGAGGACCAAGCTGGATCCTTCAGGAAAAAAGGGTATCTTTGTGGGTTACAGTGAAAGCTTGAAGGCTTACATAATATACTTTCTAGGGTTCAAGAAGATTGATGTCAGCAGGGATGTGACATTTGATGAAAACTCAGCATTCATCAAATCAAGAAAGACACCTATTGAAGATTATGAAGAACCCAAGGAAACTAGATTTCAAGACACTACCATGACTGAAACAATTCCAGATGTTGATCGTGAAATTGAAGATCCACAACAACCTGTAGATCCACCGCGCGAGGATAACTCTCACAAAAGAAAACCTGCATGGGCTAGAGAGCTCATTCAAGATGCAGAAAGATTTGGCATTCCAGAAGAAGAACACAGAGCAAAGAAGAGAACCAGATCACATACCAGCTATGTTGCTTTACTCCGTGACATCATGAATAAAGAACCTTCTATTTATGAAGAAGTAGCAGAAAAGAAAGAATGGAAGGATGCCATGATCGAAGAATACCAATCAATAATGAAGAATGATGTTTGGGATGTTGTCCCAAGACCTGAAGGGAAGTCTGTTGTGACTTCCAAATGGATCTACAAGATCAAGCATGCTGCAGATGGCAGCACAGAGAAATACAAGGCAAGATTTGTAGCTCGTGGCTTCTCTCAGAAAGAGGGAATAGACTATGAAGAAACTTTTTCTCCTGTAGCCAGGTACACTTCCATCAGAACAGTACTTTCCTTGGCTGCAATGATGAAATGGAAGATACACTAGATGGATGTCAAAACTACCTTCTTGAATGGTGTAGTTGAAGAGGAAGTATATGTGGAGCAGCCACTCGGTTTTGAAACACATGACAGGGAGTCATATGTGTGCAGATTGAGGAAATCATTGTATGGCTTGATGCAAGCTCCCAGAACTTGGTATGGTAGGATGGATAGTTTCCTATCTAGTTTGGGCTTTACCAAGAGTAAAGCGGATTCCAACCTTTACTACAAAGTTGAGGAAGGGAAACCTGTGATTCTACTCCTGTATGTGGATGACCTACTTGTAACAAGATAGGACAGATTGATTGCCGATACAAAGAGGAAGCTTGCTACCGAGTTCGATATGAAGGACTTGGGGATGACGCACTATTTTCTAGTTATGGAGGTGTGGCAGAGTACAAATGGGATCTTCCTTGGACAAGGGAAGTATACTGTAGATATCCTGAAGAGGTTCGGGATGATGGATTGCAAGGCCATGGCCACACCTATGGCATTGAATCTGAAGCTTCTATGTGATGCTTCATCTGAGCCGGTTGATGTCTCTATGTATCGTCAGATGATTGGGTCCTTGATGTACCTGACGAACACGAGACCAGATATTTGCTTTGCGGTGAACACATTGAGCCAGTTCCTAACGGATCTGAGGAGTGTTCACCTGGTTGCTGTAAAGCATAATCTGAGATACCTAAATGGTACAGTTGATTATGGGCTCAAGTATGAAGCGAATCAAAAGTTTTACCTGCAAGGTTATGTTGATTCAGATTGGGCAGGCAATGCTGCATATAGGAAGAGCACATCTGGATGTTGCTTCAGTAAGGGATCAGGTGTGATCTCTTGGTTTAGCAGGAAGCAGTCCTGCGTAGCACTAAGTATAGCTGAGGCAGAGTATGTTGCAGCCTGTTCGACTAGCTGTGAGGCAGTATGGCTTTGGAAGCTACTGTCTGAGTTATTTGGTCTCCCATTGGATGCTATTGGTATCTTCTGTGATAACCAGAGTTGTGTGAAGCTGTCTGAGAACCCAGTGTTTCATGACAGGTTGAAACACATAGAGATCAAATATCACTATATCAGGGATATGGTGCAGAGAGGAGCAGTGAAGCTCATGTATGTTGTGACAGATGAGCAGATTGCAGATGTGTTGACGAAGCCACTAGCTAGAGTGAAGTTTGAGTACTTCAGAGAGAGGCTTGGTGTTCTTCGGATCGATGACACCTCGAGGAAGAAGTGATGGAGACATTTTTTGTAGCCATTCCTAGCATGTTGGAAGGGGGATCCTTCACGTGGCTATGGATGTAAGCACTGGATGATGAGCATCAAGATGATGTTCTAGTTTCTGCTCTGTATGATCAGTTGGATCATTTACATTTTTATGTATGTACGCATCATGTTGGATGCTGGATATGATCAGTTGGATCATTTATGTATGTATGCATCATGTTGGGTGCTGGATATGATCAGCTGGATCATTATGTATGTACGCATCATGTTGGATGCTTGGACCATGTATCTATATATGTATCAAGTATGATCAGGTAGATCATGTATGTTGATGGATACATTGTGTGGATCATGTATCTATGTATGTATCAAGTAGATACATTGTATATGATGATATGTATCAGGTAGATACTTGGTATGCATCAGGTGGATGCATTGTATGATCAGGATGATCGTGGATGATGAGCTTCTCCAGATGACATGCATCAGGACGATGTAGTGATGATGATTAGGATGATCATGTGTACATCAGGATGATGTATGGTGAGTATCAAGATGATACTTTGTGGCCATGGATCAGGTTGTGCAGATGAGCATGTCTGGGAGATCCTATAGGTCGGATTTGTGTACTCGTAACAGCCTGGGATGCTCTTTCGATACATTGCTCTGGGAGGACTTGTAATTTGTGCCCTGGGAGATCTTCAAGTCTGAGTTGTGTACCCATAACATCTTGAGATGCTCTTGCGAGGTTTTTTCCTATGGCATGTAATTTGCTCCTGGGAGATCTGGACAGGATGAAAAAGGCCTCAGATGCTTCAGCCAGGTTTTTCCATGACCACATGTAATTTGCTCCTGGGAGATCTGGACAACATGAAAAAGGCCTCAGATGCTTCATCTAGGTTTTGTGGTGGACCACATGTAATGTGCTCCTGGGAGATCCGACAGGTAGAGCTGTGTGCTCATAATAGCCTGGGATGCTTCAGCCAAGTTTTTGTGTTGAGATCACATGTAATGTGCTCCTGGGAGATCCGACAGGTAGAGCTGTGTACTTGTAACAGCCTGGGATGCTTCAACCAGGTTTTGTGATGGGTCACATGTAATGTGCTCCTGGGAGATCCGACAGGTAGAGCTATGTGCTCGTAATAGACTGGGATGCTACCGCCAAGTTTTGTGATGCATGTAATAAGTCCTGAGGATTCCACAGTATGGCCAGTGATGATGAAGACTTGCAGGTGGTGGGCTTACATCCAATATGAAAAAGTACTGGCTCTGTAGAACTTCCTATGATGAGTAGATATAGAGATTGTTTGAGATAGTAGCAGCAGTGATGATGATGATGATTTGAGGACGATGCATCGATGACGATGATCCAGAGAAGAAGACTTGTGCTAGCAGATCTGTGTCGAGAAATACCTTCCTAGTTAAGAGGGGGTGTTGATGTATATGTAACTTCGGAATGTATTTCATCCATGTATTTAATTTATATATTATTGTACTCCTATAGAGATGTGTCATTCCTCTATACGGAAGTGTTGTCATGTGTATTGACAAGTGTCGCAAGTGTGTGAAATTGCCGATGGGTTATTAGACCACCATGTGTGGGGTTGGACCTTGTTTTATGTAATATATGGTTGATGTACCTAGCTAGAAAAGTCAGCCACATAAGGTCACTGGGAAAACAGAACAAGTATAAATAGAGATCGAGAGATCTCTATTTGGATCACTCAAAAACTCATTCTTCCTTCACTCAGAAAGTGGCGCACTAGTGAGGAGGAGGATCATCTGCTACGAGGAGACTATCTGTGTGTATTTTGGTTGTACTTTGGTTGAGCCATTTCTCTCTCTATCTCCGAGGAAGTTGTGGGGTTTTTCACCTTAGGGTTTTCCCCACGGAAACTCTGTGTTTCTTGTCTCTCATGCTTTTTCTTCTTGTGATGATTGACATGCTTTTTATGATTGATATGCATTGATATACTATACATGTTATTCTCTCAGTAACGATCCTAGAGTATTGTGAATTAATGCTCAAAATTTAACAGTAAAAAGTACTGATGATAGGAGTGGTCTACTTGGTAAAAAAAAAACTTCTGACCCCAACTAAAGAAATTATTCATATAATCAACCATCGGGTTGTATGAAGTATGATGCTCTACAAAATTTTCTGGTATTTACTTGACCAAGCAAGCCTGCTTCATCTACCACTCCTCTTGTTCTTTAGCAAACTATAGCTCCGGTTGCATCCTAGCCAAGTTTACCCCAAAGGAACCGAGAATAGCTTGCTTATCTTCTCTACCACTCACATCAAGTATATAAATTGAATATCTACGACAAGCTTCAAGTAGAACTTGGAACTTACTTATGCTCAGTCCCCTGTACCACTTAAGAAGATCGAAACAACTAGCTTCATGTGCCTCCTCCTGCTGTGACTGCAACTTTGCAACATGAGAGGTTGCTTCAACACCTGTTCTATTCATAACATCACTCCATTGGTTTCTCAAATCCTAGGATTAAAAACCTGATTCTGCTCTGGTGCTTCAAAATAAAACTCCCCTTAATTCCCAAAAGGATCAGGTAAGGGACCCTCCTCTCGAGACCAAGATTCAAGGTTTGGAAAACCTGTATAAAAATTATGTTGACCACCCTGATCTTCCTCTAGCATCTCAATTATCTGGTCAGCTTCTTGAAGGTATGTGCTAGGCCCAAGAACCTCTTCAATCTCCTTCATCTTCAATCCAAAAAGACAATTCTTTCTGCTGGGGATCTCTAGGAACCCCCTAACCATTAGCTCTTTCTTCTCCCTTTGGATGATGGTAGGGCTCTTCATGCAGAGTCTCAAGGCTTTCTTCATTCATGGCTTTAAGGACCCTCTTTATCCTGGTGAATGATTCAGTTTGGGGAAGTAGGGCTTCAATACCTTTGGGATTAATACCCTCATGGCTTTCAATGATGAAATTAGAAGCTACAAATGAGTCGTCTTCCTTGGCTAGACCTTCTAAGTAGTGGAACTAACCGCATGGCATTTCATTCTCTTCATTTATTCCCAGAGAGTTTATGACCTCCTCATCACTGTATTCATCATATAGGGGTGGACCAAATATTTCTTCAAAACTTTGCACCGCAGAACTCTCCATATGCTGAGTGCAATCCACATAAAACACACCAGCCCCAACATTTTCTTGCACATGGCTGGGATGACCATCTCTCTGCTAGAAAGTAAAACAAACACTTCATGTCCACATATCCCCTCAAACTTCAATATCTTTCTCAGTTCATCCTCATTTCCCTGCTCTGAGATTTTCCTAGACATTCTGAGATTGTCTTCCACCTCCAATGCATCAATGAACATATGCTTCAATGTGGAAGACTTCCTTTCCAACAACAGGAAAGATAACTCAGGGGGAAGAATAGAGGCATATTCCACCTTAGCAGCATTTTCTAGGGGATGAATCTCCTTTGGCATATTATAATAGAAACTTGCAAACCTTCTGTTAAAACTAGACATGGTTTCACCTTCTTGCCTTCTCATGGAGTAAAACTCTGAAAGAACTAGGTCCCATGATTTTCTCTTACCCCAAAACTCCAAAAAGACATCACACAGCTTTTCCCATGTATCAATAGATTCAGGCTGCAAGCGCTTAAACCATTTCTTCACATTTCCTCCGAGAGATTGAGCAAAAGACCTCATACAGACATCATCATGCTCTATTTCAAAAAGGTCCAGAAAATGTTCAAAACCTTGAAGATGTTTCTCGATAGTAAGATTTTCAGATTCTCCATCGAAAACAGGGAGGTACTTATGGTATTTGAGAGGAAATTCATGAAGAACAAGGGGTAGCTTTAAAGGACTATATCTATGCTGAAACCTAGGAGGTAAAGGGGTATGCACAGGGATAATATCATCAGCCTCACTCTCATGTGACTTGCAGGACTGATTATGGGTCTTATAGGGTTCAATGGAAGGAAAATGATCAACTGTAGGGGTGAAAGGAGAATGTACATCGGTGAGGTCTAGGGAAGGATATACAAAGTAAATTCTCTCGTGGCTTAGATCTCTTCTGCGAAGCAGAGATTTTCTGACATAAATACATAAGGGTAGAAGGCAACCAAATCAAAAGAACAAGACTTCTTTAAGGAAACTAATGTTTGGATACCTGGATCTTAGTTCTTTCATGCTTATGACAACTGAGCTCATTCTCCAGTGGAGTCACTAGGGGACCTTTAACATCTTACTTTTGACATGGAGCCACCGATTTTCCCTAGTGGAGCTGCCTTTGTACTGAAAAATCAATGAGTGGAATCGCCAGGTGAAAAGTATACAACCTTCTAGATGTCTGAGTGATGTTCACCATCAACATTCAACTCTGAAACTTTGTCGTTCTCCCAGGGATGATAGGACAATCGTTTCCCTGTAGCAGAGCCAATATGTTAACACCCAAATTGACCCCCAAGGTTGTGGGAGAGGGACAAGCTGGGGTAACCACAAAACCACTTTAGATTGTGTTACTGACCCAACACAATCAGAGAGGGATCTCTCGTAAAAAGGGACTGAAGACAATAGAAAAGAAACATAGAGCCTTATTACTCAAGATAATCATTCAAAGCATACTCAGAAGGTCAAATTTCTACTGGGACAAATCGTTTAATGGTTTGGTGAGATAATCATGGGAAGAAACTTTGGGCAATGGAGTCAGACATAACGCATAAACAAATTCACAGTGCAGCTACATGAAATATCATAACATAGGCAAGGTAACCACCCATTTACAGTCAAAATGATTTGTTTGGTGATAGAGAAGAAGAAGTGAACAGTCCATCAACATGCGAATCTAACAAGGATGAATCCTATGCTAAATTTAGTAGAAATAATCGATGGATGTCTGAAATGATAACGAAAGCTTGTGAGCAAGAATTCTGCATTACCAAACACTATTTTCAGATGATGAAAAAGAGAAACATAATGGAAGTAAGTAACTTGAAACACATCCACACGAGAAAGAGAAAATACAGACTCCAAACTGAATAACACATGAATCTCAATCGAAATTAGGCTCAGACACCACAATTCTATTAAGAGGAATGTTTCAAAATAGAGCTCAATCCCCCAAGCCTCCGCCAAATTATTTTCCAACCCTTTACACTTCAGTTACATAGATATTTATAGGAATTTAGCCTCAAATTGTTCATTAGAAAATAACTACTGCTATGCTGCCACCTATGTAGCTTAGTTCACCACCTTTGACAGCACATCATAAGATGAAAAAGACTGCTAACGGGCCAGCCATGATTGTTTCTACAGATGTCCTTTGCAAGGTGTAGACCACAATAGTCTCAAATGACCGATAGACCCTAACTGGCCTCAAAACATGAGTAAAAAGATACCTATACATTTAGCCAAAGACAGACTTCTCAGGTGGTGCAGAAGAAACGGCATGAACTGGTCTCCATCTTATTCTTGTGCCTTCAATTGGCCCTGCAGCTTGAAGAAGTCTTCTACCCTGAGGGAATCTTCCCGCGACGCTTTTTCTGTTTAAGGAGGAGGAGGTGTCCTCTCTTCAGTGGGGATGATGTAATATTTGATAATCTCCATGTCATGAAGGGCGTCCCATTTCTCTTATTCGGTATCTATCTTCTTCGGACAACGTCGAACCTGCCTGCACATGTTACAACGTAATTATCCACCTTGTGAGCATCAGCACTCTTTGGCCTGCAGGATCCATTTTACTGACTCAGATCCACTTTATATCCTTCAGACACACTATTTTCACTATTTTTTTCTTTATACGCTAGCTGCATCACTACAGTGGGCGTACTCACGAGTTGCATCACTATAGCCCGCGGGTAGCATGTAAAATGGTAAAAATCACTAGTTAATTACTTTTTACTCCCAAAAAACGGTCATAGGGTGACCTTTGGCCCTCCATTTGCCCCGAAACACCTCGATGTGTCCTTTCACTTACCTTTGGGAGGACTATATATTGAGAACATATGGCTTATGGACGGGAGGAGAAAGGAGAGCAAGAGAACTCTAGTGTATTTTTGCAGTATCTTGAGTCTACACTCATTGATCCTTGTAGTCGTGAACCCTTTATGTTCACCTTCCAAACTCCTATCATAGTTTGATTTTACCATTCCATGGAGGATTGAAGTGGTGGAGGAACAAGTGAATTGACCCAGATCTTGGTTCAAATTGGTTGCCGGCAAGAGGTCGTATCACATTGTACTTCTTGTTATTTATTAATAGAAATACTCTGATTCTCGTCCATTAATGTTGTGAATGTTGTTTATATTACATTGGGTTGCATTTACTTTATATATCATGGACCTTTGCTATTGATGATGTTAATGTCGTTTATATATTATATTTGCTTGTTGTATATTGGCTTTCAAGACTAATTTGTAGGTTCAAGTGCACGAGTTGAAAGCTCCAACGGGGATCTACATCAAACGTTTGGATCGAGGTTGGTTATATTCTTCATTATCTTAGCATTGTCATTTATATAGCATAACACTGAGAATTGATTTAATTTCTGGTAGTCAGCTATTTGTTGTGGTCCACCCCAAGCCATAGGAAGTTTTCTCCAACACAGAAATGGCGACTCCGCTGAGGAAAACATCCATTTTTGGGGATTTTTTTAGCATTAGTTCTTATTTAGTGTTCCTATGTGTCGAGTCTCTGTGTCATTAATTGGCCGTTGGGATACTCTATAGAAAACACCCTTTTTATGAGCCATTGGAATCTTTGGTTTCTCATTTGCTTTTCCCTACCCGCGGGTGAGCGTAGCTTTTCCCACGTCTACCCGCCTCTGTCTGCACTATAGCTCGCGGGTACCCATAGGTATTCCTTCGACAGTAGCGTACAACTCCAGGGGTGATTGTTTTATGGCCTTTGGTTTTTGCTGGGTTGATTCTGAGTGTTCTTGAGTCTTCTTTGGCCTTGTTCCTGACTGTTCCAAGCCTTGGTTGTGACCGGAACTCCTTTTTTCTCTTGGTTTTGAGCCTAATTGGTTTTTACCCACTTTCAATTTTATGGCTCATTCCATCGGCTGAGTCTTACTGTTTAGGATCTGCTAGGTTGTCTGAGTGATTTCCTTTTCTTTTATGTAACTAAATAGTAGGATTTTGATTTCATTTTTCATTTCATTATATTGAAAAATACAACAAAATAGTTTTGCATTTTCCTTTTGCTTATAAGAGAAAATGCAAAAGAAAAAATTTACTTTTATGTACTACATTTTGCATTAAGTGCTTGCTGCTTTCATTTAGGTTCTGCTTGTGCATTGAAAATATAAAAGAGTTGCATTTTTATTTCGAAACCGTTGGATTGATTTTCATTCTAGTGGCATTGTTTTTATTGGATAGATGAGTCTAGAGTTTGACGATTTTGCATACTATTGAGTCATATACATCACTAGTTTCACGACCATATCCTTTGAGTAACCACAGCCATTAAAATTAACGCTTAATCTTAAAATTGATTAGAACGATTTTATTTATAGGGTACACCAACTAGCATAGGTTTAGAGTCTTGGAATAGATCATTGTGAGTAAACAATCCAAGACTACTAGACAAAACATTATGTGTCTAACCAGGGAGTGGTGAAATCCATGGTATACATCGGTGTTCTTAGGAAGCTCTACTTAGAACAGAGTTAAGCATGAGGTCACGGGAGGTTGGTTGTGGAGATATCCCTCCAATACCGGCTGAACGTGGAAGATATTTCCAGGGTTTGTTCGTATCTGGGGGTAACGGAGGTTCGTCCTCTTGTGCTTCGGGCTTAGCTACACTGCCCATACGACGGATCCCACCTACGACTGTCCCCCTGAGCATTGTTTATATTGTGGTGACTATAGTTGCGTTACCTAGGTATCGCATAAGGTACTTGTAGTGGCTATACTATTTGTGTCCTGAGTCAGATAGCGGTCTGACAACACAGTTGTCGTTGTATAGGTACTTGACCCTGTGCATGCAGTGAAGTCTGGGTGTCATTATAACTAATTATGTTACCTCCAACTACAGTTTGGGATTCTTGAGCCTCTCCTAGGCGAGACATATCGGCTATAATGTCGGGAGCTCATTTAGCCACTCTGTTTGTCTGCTCTTGGTTGTAGTTTCTATAGGTGTGTGCTCTTGATTTACTATTTTTTATCAATAGTTGGCCATTAGGGGATGTTGTGATTTTTTTCTCTCTGGAGATATCGTGGCACGGAGTCCTACTCTCCCCCGATCCCATCAGTTGGCTGGTTTATAGCCTACCGAGCTTTCATGCCGTGTTGCTAGGAGACGCCGGCGGGCTCCCTCCAAGTCTTCGGATTCTTACGAAACATACGTCCTAGACGTCATGACGGCTGCACACTCTGACACAGAAGAAATCCCTACGACTCCATTGGGTAGAGTCGAACACACTTCAGACACCCCTACTCCTCATGAGGCATGGGGGGGTGATACACCTGAGACCCAACCTAGTTTTTTTGGTCCGGATCCACCCGAGACTCAACCTAGTTTGTTTGGTCTGGATCCACTCGAGGATGACCCATTCAATCCTTGATATCGACATAATTATTTATAAAAGATGCCAGAGTGACATGATGACACAGTTCCTACGATCAACCCTACCGCGTTCTCAGATGGTATGCCTAATTACAACACAGTTGATCCTTCCACTTATTTTGGTAGTCATGCTGGCACTAGTCATGGTGTTAGCAACACTGCACCCACTGGGGGTAATACCCTCGCTGGGGGAACCACGTTGTCCACTCACACACATAGTATGGGGACTGGTCATATTCTTCCAAACAATACTAATGTTGGAAGACGACCGCGTCCTAGGGCTACCCAACCTAATAGGAACACTATTCGCAACACAACTCGCCATCCACAACCTAATACACATGCCGCTACCTGTCAACCTAGGACGACTTTCACGAATTTTAATGCTCCTCCCAACCACGGGGGTAGACATATACCGCATACTTTTGTGTCTGCTGCTGCTACTAGTAATGCTAATGTAGGAGGTGGGAATATACCTCATCCTCATGGTCATAGCGCCACCATTCCTGCTACTAGTAACACCAATATTGGGGCTAGGAATACATCTCATACTTATGGTCACCACACAACTGCTCATGCTAATCCTAATGCTTATGCTAGGGGTGGGAACATACCTTACTATCATGGTCATTACAACATGGTTCCCGCTACGAATAGTACGTATATGCCCCATAATTCTAGTGGAAACCCTTACTACAATATAGTCGGTGCTGGCCACTAGTACAACCTGCCTCAATATGGTGCTCAATACACATATATACCTACTTACTCTCACATGGGTTAGGTTGGAGGATTTTATCAACCTTATCGCCATGGTTAAGCTTATGGTCAGTCAAGTCTATATAATCAGCAGTTTAATGCTCATGGTCAAGCATTTGGTCCATCTTATAATTCAGTTCCGTACAACCAGCCTTTTATGGGGGCTTATAATCAAGCTTTCCAGCCGCAGCTCCCATTCCTTGCACGTTTGAATCTTCCGTATCTTTCAAAGCTCACAAATGATCCAGTGTGTCACGACCCTAATTGGCCTCTGGTCCCTACTAAGCTCCCTTTAGACATTCCTAAGTTTGAGGGGAAAGGTGGCGAGGATCTGGGTGATCATGTCACAACATTTCACCTTTAGTGCTCTTCCAACTTGTTGAATCATGATTCTGTTCGATTACGACTATTTCAACGCACCCTCATGGGGGTAGTTGCAAAGTGGTATGTTGAGTTGCCTAGGAACACTTATAGGGGTTTCAATGAGATCGCTTTGGTTTTATTGGATCATTTCCAGTTACCGCTTCATTACGATACTGGTACTGAACTTTTGTCTACCTTCCGTCAGAATAAGGCCACACATATTTCTGACCACATTCAAGAGTGGCGTCGGCGGAAAAGGTTAGCGAAAGCCAACATTCCTCCAGAGTTCATGTTGGAATGGTTCCTCAAGTCTTTACTTCCATAATTGCTAAGGATGTTTCGATGTCCGACATTGTGACTAAGGAACAAGCCATCTTAAAAGTCCAGCAGTTAGATTTACTATACTCTTAGTCTGGCATTTTGTACAACATTATTCCTGACGCACCGCGAACATGACATGAGCCCAAGTCAGTTCCTGGACCACATGCTGATGGCATTGTGGGATCCGCAAGTACTCGCCCTGTAGATTTGGTGGCTAATCAAATTCAAAATTTGTCGCTTAACCATTCTACTCCCGGACAGGTCCACACCTTATCCACTTCCACCCCGTCGTCCGATTACACAGTGTGCAATCGACGAACCCATCAGGTAACCAACAACCTGGTGGTAAGAAGAAAGGGAGAAATAACCATAAGGGTGGAAACAATGGGAACAATAATAGCAATCACAATACCCCTCATAAGGAGAATGCCAACCCTCCTCGGCAAGGCGAAAATGCTGGTGAGGACCGTAAACCTATGCGTAAGGTGAAATTTCCTTGTAAGCTTTGTGGGGAAGATCATCTTACTCACTTGTGTCTTCGAATCGAAGAAGCATCGATGCTTCTTGCATAGAACCCAGTTGTGTTGAAGGATCCCCTTCCTCATCATCAAAACATGGCTTCACATGCTCCCACCATTGGTTATGGAACTATGGAGACTACAATGTCTTCTTCCAATACTAGTGGTTATAGATGCGTGAATATGGTTCAATAGGAGGTTAGTGTTGCTACTCGTCAACGCGATTATGGTGCACCACAACCTAATATGGGGAGTGAGCCTCCCCCTCCTCTTGATAATTCCTTGCATATCAAGAATCCCTCTATTATGCTGCAGATATGGAAAGGTGTTCTTAAGTGCTCTACGCATAATCCCAATGCTCAAGCCACCTAGAACTACTCCATTGTAGAAGATTTGGGCCAAACTTTGTGTGCCATGTCAGCTCTTGAAGTTTTACAAGCATGTCCTTCTCAAAGGCATGCCCTTTTGAGCGCGTTAGGAGTTTAGGATGGAACGAGTCCCAATGTTATCAAGTTTGACACTACTGATGGTCAACCTTGCTTACCTTACCACGTGGATTTTCAAATCCATGTGGAGTACCTTCAGAATTTCGTCAGGAGAATGGTGGTTGACGAAGGTGCTTCCACGTCAGTGATGTACATAACTTGTTGGAAAGCTCTCAGCTCTCCTCCTCTACTCACGTCTAGAACCATGCTCACTGCATTTGACTGTCGGTCATTTAAGCCGCATGGGATTATCCCTTCCCTTGTTGTCCACTTGGGGGGTAAACCTGTGCCTATTGAAGTCGAAGTGGTTGATGCTCGACTACAACCTTTTACTAGGTCGGAATTGGATGTACGCTATGAAAGCTGTCGTGTCTACTGTATTCAGAGTTATTTTCTTTCCACACAAAGGAAAGATTGTGACAATCAATCAATCAGTTGGATTTCGTTAATCCTCCTCCCACAGCATCCACGGGTTCTGTAGTCCTGCAGGTTACAGATTCTCAGCTGGAAAATTGGAACATGGGTGTTGGTATGTACCCTTAGTTGATGGGATCTTATGATTTCCCTGCACGCGTGAATTTTATTGGAACCATTTCCGACAATGCGTCTCCTCCATTGCATAATGTACCGTTCCATACTTCATATTTTGATGATCCGTGGACTTTACCATCCACGAGTTCTATGTCTGGAGACATTACGCGTGTCGGGATGTCTATGCCACTGTTTGTAGCTGATCTTTCTTACCAGGATATTCAACAAGCCACTGCACAGCCGGATCTCCCCTCTTCTCGGACAGATGAGGAAGATCCCGTTACACTGCCATTTTGGGCAGTCGACTCATCTTATTCTAACGATTTCCTTGATGGTACTTTACCTTCAAATGAATCTATTATCGAGGCCATGTGTGGTAGTGAGAGGCCTTTGGAGTATATGCACCATCGCTCTTATTTCCTTCCCAGCCTCGATCTCGCTGAGCAAGAAGATTTTAGGATGACTCTTGCCGAGACGGTTGGTCACCATGTGGCTCTTTTGGGTTCACATGAGATTTTAGCGGAGGGGAACATCGCTAATATTTCCCCAACTATACCGATAAACATCTCTCGCACTCCCGGGAAGATTGAAAATGTTTACATCGGTGCTGATTGTTCTCCTGAAGAGGTTACCATTTACACCGAATTGTTTACAAAACTTAGGGAAGCTTTCGCCTGGTCATATGAGGAGATGCCAGGAATAGACCCCAGTATTGTCGAGAACGGTATTAAAACGTATCCTCATGCTAAACTGGTTCGACAATGGCTTCGTGATGTTAACCCTAGGAAGGCAGCAGCTATTAAGTTAGAGGTGGAAAAACTGCTCAAAGCTGGTTTTATCTACCCCGTTCCCCTTACCGAATGGGTGTCAAACCCTGTTCCTGTGGATAAGAAGCAGGTAACGATCCGTGTATGCACTGATTTAAGAGACCTGAATCGTGCGTGTTCGAAAGACAACTTCCCCATGTCATTCATTGATCAAATCTTGGATGCTTGTGTGGGAAGTGATATTTTTTCATTCATGGATGGCTTTTTGGGGTATAACTAGATTCAAATCAAACCTGAGGACCAACATAAGACTGCTTTCATTTTTCCTTGGAGTACATTTGCATACCGGAAAATTCCCTTTGGACTTAAAAACGCCAAAGCTACGTTTTAGCGTGCCATGACCTATGCCTTTCATGACCTTAAAAGTATAATGGAGGTTTTCTTGGATGATCTTGTCGGCCATTCTCGCAAGAGAATGGACTACCCCAAGCACCTCCATTGGATTCTCGAACGATGTATACGCTACAAGATCCATTTGAATCCCAATAAATGCATCTTTGCGGTGAGGTTAGGTTGCCTTATAGGATTCATAGTTTCGAAAGAGGGTATTAGAGTCGATCCTCTTAAAGTTGAGGCAATACTTTGGTTGCCTCCTACACGCAACTTGTTTCAACTTCAGAGCCTCCAAGGGAGAGATACTTTTCTACGTCGCTTTGTAGTCAATTATGCTAATCTTACCAAAGGTTTCGTGTGCTTGTTGAAGAAAGACACACCGTTTATCTGGGATGAGTGAGCCTAGTAGTCTTTCGATGCCCTTAAGAAAGCTTTGGTATCAACCCTTGTGCTTAGTCCCCCCAACTTCGCACGAGATTGTATACTTTATGTGGCTACGTATCAAGAGACGATTGGCATGGTCTTAGTTCAGGTTGATGATGTGCTCGTCAAGCATGTGATCTATTACCTTAGTCGAAATCTAGTAGATGCTGAACTGAGATATACTCACGTGGAGAAGTTGGCACTTGAGACTGTCCATGCATTCCAACAGTTACGACACTATATTTTGCTTACAACAACCACAGTTGTAGTGCATATCAATTCGTTTCAGTTCGTGCTATCACGACACCTTATAGGGGGAAGTACAATAAATGGATTGTGATCCTTCAGGAGTTCGATCTCGATTTTACTTCGGCGAAATCGGTGAAATCGTCGGTGTTTCTTGAGCTTATGTCGGACCTTCCGAGACTTGATGAGGATGTCATCCATGAGGATTCCTTTGTGGATGAACACTTGTTTCTTATCTCGTCAAAGGACCCTTGGTATGGGGATGTCATTGTATATCTCCAAACTTTGAAGTTTCCTTTGCATTATTCACGGGATGAGCGACAGCGTGTGAAACATCACGCTAAAGATTATACTATCGTCGATGACACCTTGTATCGCCGAGGAAAGGATTCTATTCTTCGTCATTGCTTGACTCACGAACAAGTGGATCATGTGCTTAATGATTACCATGCTGGGGCATGTGGCGGTCACTTATCCGGGCTTGCTATAGCCCAACGTATTATGTGAGCCGGTTATTTTTGGCCTTCCAACTTTAAAGATTGTATGAACGTTGTGAAGAGATGTCACCCTTGCCAGGTGTTTTATCGGAATATATGCTCGCATCTAGCGCCCCTCCATCCGGTCATCACCGTCAGTCACTTCACCAAGTGGGGGGTGGATTTCATGGATTGCAAACCAGCTTCGGTTGGGGGGCATCACCATATTATAGTAGCCGTGGACTACTTTTCCAAATGGGCTGAGGCCATGCCTACCATAAAATTTGATGGTACTAGAGTAGCCCATTTCATGTTCAATCAGATTATTAATCGGTTCGGTATTCCGAAAGAGATTGTCACCGACCATGGCAGTCACTTTCAGAAAAAAATGATGGAGTATTTGTCACTCAAGCTTGGGTTTCATCAAGAACACTCATCTTCTTACTACCCCCAAGCGAATGGTCAGGTAGAAGCAGTCAATAAATCTTTAAAGACCATTCTCCAACGTACCATAGAACAAATCAAGAACAACTGGCATATTATGTTATATCCGGCTTTGTGGGCGTATCCAACTACAGTCAAGAATACCACTGAGTTCTCACCGTTTCAGTTGGTACACGGTGTGGAGTCGATTTTAACAATTGAATGAGAAATCCCTTCGCTTAAACTGGCCATAGAGATCCTCCATGATACGACAGGTATTGAGCAATGTTTAATCCACCTTGAGCAAATTCACTAGCAACGTCCAGATGCCACTGTGGCTATAGATGCCAATAAACATCGTGTTAAGGTTCAGTATGATAGGTCTATCCGTCCCCGGTAGTATGTTGAAGGTGAATTGGTCCTCTTAAATGACCAAGCTAAAGAACCCCTGGGGGCAGGCAAGTTTAACCCCATGTGGCACAGTCCTTACATTGTGAGGCGTGTCCTGGAAAAATGAGCCTATGAATTAGAAGATTATGAGGGGAACATCTTAAAGGAGCCTAGGAATGGGCTCTACCTCAAGCGGTATTACGCTTGAACTTCTAGTTCGAGCTAATATTTTTGTACACTATTGTATAGTTTCTTCTGTACATAGTTTAGATTTCTTTTGGTGTTCTAGTCTGTTGATTTGCTTCTGTTTGATTGATAGATGTCAATGGAATCTCCTATGTTCTTAGGCTTCATGGATGGTGCTAGATGTCATATGCAGTAGCTTGCTTCTGCTGCCCGGGTTATTTATTCACCTGACCATCTAGTTGTGTCTTCAGGAGGTGCTTGTCTTGGTCCTACATCTAACAATGTGGCTGAGTATAGTGCCGTGATTGAGCTACTTCGGGATGTTATTTCACATGGTATCCAGTCTTTAGAAGTCCGTCTGGACTCACAACTAGTTGTGTCTCAGTTGAATGGTCAGTAATGTGTGAGAGACCCTATGTTACTGAGAGACCCTACGTTACTACGGAAATTCTTAAGGGTAAGACTCTTGGAACGACATTTTGTTTCAATTACATACATTCATGTTCCGAGAAGTCTTAATCACATCTCTGATGCATATGCTAACTATGTCGTAGATTGGCATTTGTCACATTCACAATGAAGCTCACAAATAAAATATACATTCATACATTTGTACATACACACATATAGTAGAACCGGAGAAGCATAGTTTTTATAAATAATATGTCCAAAATGGTAGTGTCATAATACAAAACTGGAGCCCGTAGCCCTCAAAAATATACACATCGATACAAAAATGGTTCTCGGAGATGTCTACTTCCTATGAGGAGGTCTAGCTGTCACCCTAACAAGATGTGTCTGATAGTAATACTGTACTGCATTTGCTATACGTTGCAGTAGTCGTACCCAGTTACCCGACACCCCCACTACTTGGCGCTGCATATCCTCTGGTAGCTGCGCCACCTCTATCTGTGGTACCCTGGTAGTCATCCGTGATAGGTTGCCCTGCAAAGTCTATAGTGTATGCTCTGCTGCAGCGCCCGCTACCTCATCATCCCTACCCCGACGACGATGTCTCGGGAAGCCCTCGAGTCTCACTAGGCCCTTGTCTATGAGAAAAAAGTAAAACATTAACATATGATACTACCCCCAAAAATATTTTTGCATCTACATCTATAATAAAAAATCCATAAAAATTCAATACACAAAAAAGCTAAAAAGAGTACTCACCAATGTCTCAGAACGTTGCATCTAGTGGAAGCGACATGTCACGATCCTAGCGGAAGTCTATCCCTACATAGGGGTAGTCATCTATAGCTATGACCTGTCGGTCCCACCAGTGAAAGAACTCCTCTATGTATGGTGACTCCTGACGGCCACCACCCTGTCATGTGAAGACCTCTGCCCAATGGGTCAGGACTGGATCATGGAGACTATGAGGAGGGACCTCAACCCTCGGACTGAGCCCCAAAACTCGCTCAAAGAAGAAACTGCATAAGATACTAACATATCCAAAATTTTTTTCCTCCCCTTGCTTGCACTTTGTCAACTGGGTCTTCAAGGACCCCAACAGCGCTGTGCACCAGTCAAATATCATGGGCTACATACACTGTGACACATAGAACATCACTAGCCTGGATGCCTGGTGAAGAGCTTTTGAACCAGTAATCTGCACTAAGGTAGCCACTATAATCTTCATGCTCAGATTGACTATGACTCTGATGGGAACCTGACTCCCCACTGACCGAGTATTTGGAACACAATACTGCTCTATATAGTCAGGGATGGTGATCCCACCACCCACAGAACGAGATCAAAGGCTTTCCACCTCACCTTGGCAGGAAAAACCAGTAATGAAGTAGATATATTACACTTCCAGAGTGAGTATTTTCCCATCTAGGTTGAAGTTCTGTGCATATATGTCCCAATAGTCTATCAAACGGTGGAGCAATAGGTTTTGGGCCCTCAAACCCCCAATGCTCCAAAATTTGTATGGCCCACGTGCTTGTAGCGCTTATTGTGCATGCACATCATTGCGAACGGCCTCATCCACTTGGTCATGTTCTCTCTCTCTCCACTCTAGAACCATCT
This sequence comes from Larix kaempferi, assembly GCA_027924585.1. NCBI lineage: Eukaryota > Viridiplantae > Streptophyta > Pinopsida > Pinales > Pinaceae > Larix > Larix kaempferi. The sequence goes on from BSBM01000643.1 coordinate 7,215,023, forward strand.
TGGAGGGAGAAAAACTAAAGAGTTTAGTCAATTTTATTTAAAAAACTAGCTTCACAGCTATACCCATGGTAAATTTTGCTCACAGAGGTGGGTACCCGCAGTCAACGCATGCGTTGACTGTGCGTACCTTGCCCTACCCGTGAACCGCATAGTAATAGCCCACGGGTAGCGCCGTGACCATTTAGGGCTTGGCCACACAAAAAATCTCACTGATGAAAATAAAAATAAAAGCATTGAAATGAAAGGTATGGATGAGACTACCAACCTGCTCCTGACAATTCGATGATCGGACGCCCGTAGCTCCCAGAATCAACAGTTGAACTTTGAGTTGAAAACTAACCACAAAACTCCAAATGGGTGAATAGTAAAAATGAATTGTAAATTGTAAATTTTTAATACTATTTATAATTTTTGAAACCCACTTGTCTATAGTTTTCACCATTATATGTTGTTTTGGACTAATATAATGTCTTGGAGTAGCATTTTTTGACCATATTTCTTTGGCGAGAGTTGTTTTGGACCACTTCACGCCTACACCAGGTATATTTCACACCTGTCATATAGGTTAGATGTCATTTTCACATGCATTATGCATTTGATGTTTTGACCATTTTCATAAACCCTAGGTACGACCCCGCTTATTAACCGACACGGAACCTTCACACTATTATAGAAGTGTCATTATGTGGCGGTAGGGCCTTTCTGAACATGGGTACCCTAGTTAGAACCCCCTTTTTCATTATGGTTCCCATGTCGTGGTTTGTCCTTAGGATCGGGAGTCCTTCATAGTTACGCCATGACTTTGTGATAAAGACTCATACTCTACTTTGTCTTATGCTAGACATCTCCCATAAGGACTCCCCCATTTATATCATGTTGTGATTGCATTGCATCATCCCGCTTGCCGCTTGAGCCTTGTGCCAGCTCCCGCTCACTCAATTGTTAGCCTGGTGCCTGAGCACTTTTCCCTGTCGAGCCTTGTAGAGATTTCATTTGTCCTTCACAATTTGATGACCTTTTGAGCCTGAGGGAACACCCCGCCGAGTGTCCACATCCTGCATGTGCTTCCTTGCATTGATCACAGGTATGTTGCACTGCTTGGGACTAGTCTGCTCGCTATTTAACACTCGTTCCCTCACTTGTTGTACTATAATAAATTTTAATCTTTTTCAAGCTTTTCCAAATATGAAAAAGACCAAAAAAATCAAATATTCCAAAAAGCGGGACGAGATTATGGTTACAACTTCTAGTTGGAAATTGTTGTGTCACCTTTGAACAAAGCATTCATTCCACTCCATACATTATGAGTCGGGACTATAGTTGGACCTTAGGAGCTATACTTGTTTTTCAGATTACTCCACCAATTGGTTAAGCTTCCAGTCACTATGGAGCCCTTTGTGGTGCCTCCTACATCGCACAGCCTATATATTGAGTCTATGTTGTCTGATTCTATCCATCTACTTATGATATTGTTCAAAGGAAGTCCTGAAACCAAAGTCGGCCACTCCTCAAATTTCTTGACTATTGCATGTCATCCATCCTTATTGAGTCAGTCAGTTTCACCTGAGATCTTCCAAATCTTTCAGTGTAGTTGGCACCTCATGCTGGTTGATGGGGGATGCCTTAATGCCCTCCTTCCAGTGAGTCTCATTCCATCGAATTCAACCCATTTATTCCGGGACTTGAGGCTTAGAGTTCGGTTGAGTACCTTGAGGCTTGCAGTCATTAATGGCAGGTTCTCTCGCCATTGACAGTTTTGGGAATACATCAATGTCCCCTGGTCGATGGATTCATCTTAGTGTTCGACTTCAACACATCTATTCACACTCTGATGATTGTACTCTGTGCCTTCATGCCCATTTTCATTATTGGTGGGTTATCTCATGTCTGTTAACGGTATACATCATTGACTGATAATCAAACAATGTCACATCAGGTTTCCTCAACTACTTTATTCACTTAATGGGACTTGCACCGTTGAAGACTTGTGTAGAAGACCCCAGGCGATAGTGGCATTCAGTATTCTACTTATGATTATGACTTTACATCTGAGATATCACTTCTCAGATATCAGTAGTTTGTACCTCCAGTTTCCACCAATTGTTTCCTTTTCAATAGGAGACCATATATTACTATAGAGGGATCATGGCTGTGATCACTCATGACATGTATTCACTGTGTACTGCCTATTCATGGCCATTGTATCAGATTGTTGTGCTATACCGACATGTATTCAGGGATACTATTTTACTATGACGAGTGAGCTGATCCTTCCACTTGTGTCTCCATCACTCCACTTCTGATATTTATAATGTATTTCGACCATCGTAGCATCAGTCTCTGACCTCACACATTAGGGGGCATATGTTACAACGTAATTTTCCACCTTGTGAGCATCAGCACTCTTTGGCCTGCGGGATCCATTTTATTGACTTAGATCCACTTTATATCCTTCAGACACACTATTTTCCCTTTTTT
>BSBM01000643.1:7222500-7552500 GCA_027924585.1 Larix kaempferi
TTGAGAACTCTTGGAAGATTTGATACATAGCCTACTAGTGCATCACTGTTCTGTTCTCTGGGGGTTTCGGGCATGGAGGGCCAGGAGCCATTTGGATGGGACCATTTAGATGGCTTCCTAGGGCTAGGGAGCTGGCTAGGCCCCTAGTTGGCTGGGAGGTAAACCGTGGTTCCGCTTTGGGAAATGAAGATAGAAGCAACTCGAGATGAAGAAGGAAGCTTGCTTCAATTTGGAGTTCATCACATTCTTATATCGAGGTACTTTTCTTGTGGTTTCAAATTGTTTATAGAATGTTGTAAATTTGTTAGATGCTATTGTAAAATGCTTATGTGTTGTTTATATGCTGCTATGGTTACATGATGAATATTGAGCTTGTATTGACACTCTTATACATTTCAAAAATAAATAAATAAAATAGATACTTAATTAGTTTAAAATTCTTAATGCCCTTGAGAGGCATTACAACGATGACGATGACGATGACGATGACGACAACGATGATGATGATGATGAAGATGATGATGATGAAGTTGATGAAGATGATGATGAAGTCGATGAAGATGATGGTGATGATGATGAGAACGATGATGATGATGAAGACGATGAAGATGATGGTTATGATGAGGAGAATGATGATGATGAAGATGATGATGATGATGAAGACGATGAAGATGATGGCGATGACGACGACAACGATGATGGTGATGACGACAACAACGATGATGATGATAATGACAATGATGATGATGACGATGATGAAGATGATGATGATGATGATGATGATGATGAAGACGATGATGGTGATGGTGATGAGGATGATGATGATGACGATGATGATGATAATGAAGAGGGTGATGATGACAATGATGATGATGATGATGATGAGGACGATGAATATGATGAAGATGACAATGATGATGATAATGAATATGATGATGATGATGATGATGATGATGACGACGACTATGACGACGACAATGATGATGATGATGATGATGACGATGATGATGATGAAGATGACAACGACAATGATGATGATGATGATGATGATGATGAATATAATGATGATGATGAAGACGATGAAGATGATGTTGATGAAGATGATGATGATGAAGATGATGATGAGGAAGAGGGTGATGATGATGATTAAAATGATAATGCGGAAGAGGGTGTTGAAGATGATGATGATGATGAAGATGGTGATGGTGATGATGATGATGATGAATATGGTGATGATGATGATGATGATGAAGATGGAGATGAAGATGGTGGTGATGATGATGATGGTGATGATGATGAAGATGATGATGATGATGATGATGATGATGATGATGAAACAATGAATATGATGGTGATGACGATGAAAACGATGATGATGAAGATGATGATGATGATGATGATGAAGATGATGATGATGAAGATGTTGATGAGGAAGAGGTAGATGATGATGATGATGATGATGATGATGATGATGATGAATATGGTGATTAGGATGATAATGATGGTGAAGATGATGATGAAGATGACGATGACAATGATGAAGATGAAGATGATGATGATGTTGATGATGAAGACGACAATGACGACGACAATGATGATGATGATGATGATGATGATGATGGCGATGATGATGATGATGCTAATGATGAAGATGATGATGATGATGAAGATGATGATGATGATGATGGTGTTGGTGATGATGATGACAACCATGATGATGATTATGAAGATGGTGACAATGATGATGATGATGATGATGATGATGAAGATGAAGATGAAGATGATGATGATGATGATGATGATGATGATGATGATGATGATGAAGATGATGATGAATATGATGATGATGATGAAGATGAGGATGATGATGATGATGATGATGATGATGATGAAGATGAGGATGATGATGAGGATGATGATGATGATGATGATGATGGAGATGGAGATGAAGATGATGAAGAACATGAAGATGATGGTGATAATGATGACAATGATGATGATGAAGATGATGAAGATGATGGTGATGAAGATGATGATGATGAAGATGATGATGATGGTGGTGGTGATGACGATGAAAATGATGATGATGATGATGATGATAACCACATGATGGGCCTTGGTTGAGAAAATGTTCTTACTATTTTATGGCTAGAATACTTCTTCCCTGGAAAACCATTTCCAAGGCCCCAGGACATGTAAATACTAAGTTCAAAACCATATAATGGAAATTCCATCCTCAATCAGAGAACAATGATACCTCAAGAGGCCATGTGTAGTTGGTGGAGGTAACCTTCTTATCCCTAGATGGATATAACACTCCTTTAAGGCTCGAGTCTTAGGTCTCCTCCCTTGACCATGTCCAATGCCCTAAGTCCCCAAGACTTGGATACATCTAGCACAATTGATACCCTTGTAAAGTCTTGTTTGGTGCTTTTAGACATTGTTCATGGCCTTGGATGTCTAAATGGTTTCTTTATGGCCAAAGGCATGATATTCTTCCATAAAACATCATTCCAAAAGCCTTGGTTAGGCATGGTGCATACATATTGCTCAAAACCACTTCATGGTATCGACATCCTTAATTATAGGCCAATGATACCATTAAGAGGTCATGTGTGATTAGTGGAGGAAATCATCATAGTTCCTTCTGGTTAGAATATTCCTTTAGGGCCCAAGGTTCAGGTCTCTCTCTCTCTCTGACTGTCTCTCTAAATTTCCTATAGGTTATAGGTTTTAAGGGTTGGGTGTTTGATGATAGAGTTTAGGGTTTATGAGAATTAGAGGTCATAAGGGTTAGGGGTTAATTTTTATTTGAATAGACACTTTAGATGTTAGGATTATGTGGTTAGGTTTATAAGGGTTAAGGGATATATATCATTATTTGTTAGTATTTAGGAGTTTTAGGGGCTATATTAGTTTAGGATTATAAAGGGCTAAGAGTTATGATGGTTAGTTGTACTGGGGACTAGGGATCATAGTGGCTAGGGCATAATTGTCAAGGGTTTTGGGATTGAGATATGGGGATCATGGATTTATGGTTACAAGTATGAATATTTATATGTACATGAGGATAATGCGAGTTAGTGATTTTGTGTAAAAATATATCTCCCAACCCTTGTGGTGAAGGAGAGAAGAGAGGGGTGAGGAAGGGGGGAAGGATTGGGTAGAGTGGAATAGAAGGGGGGCGTGTTGGGTGGATAGGAAGAGAAGAGGGGTGGGGGGGGGTTAGGGAGAGATAGATAAAAATTAAGGTGTAAAACAAAATGCATGTGCACTATAATGCGTGCATGCATATACATGTGCGCACACAATAACTCGTGCACGCTATAGTGCGTGCACGCATTTTCACTCCCGTGTTTCTGGATTCAAATTGTTTTTTGAGCCCTTGCAGTTTGGTATTGGCTTCGGATTGCCAAACCTTGAGGCTCGGTCTGATTTATGGCAGAACACACCAATTTCTGTAACTTCATGTTTTTCACGCTTAGTTCTGCATATGCTCCACTCATGCACTACAGATGAAATTACATACACTTGTGGAGCTCTATGTGCAGATTCTAACTATATATTTTTTGAATAGATATGTTATTGTTTTCTATTTTTAATTCATTTTTAACTGCACTCATGTCAAATTTGTAAAAAACATAGGTCGTTTATTTGGCCTATAACTTTTGATTGGCTTACCTATTTTGATAACGAAAAAGAACCCGCACAAGATTACAAGAATACTTACAAGCTAAAAAAAATTGATTATGTTCAGACCATGATATGGTGGATCAACACTCGACCATGTCATTTTAAGGCTTCACTAACTTTCGTAATTTAAAAAATATATAAAATTAAGTTTTAAAATTTTGGAAAAATAGCCCTGCACAAGATTCATCTGTTGCCTATGCCTCTACATATTTTATTCCTCATAAATTGACAAAAACATGTGCATTATGTTTTAGAGAAAAAATAATATACCAATCTTAAAATAATGACATTTTGGGGTGGTTATACCACTTTTCCATAAATAAAAGATATATATTCTGGAAGGCCATCTGTTTTTCTATGTTTCATCCTTTTACACCTAATTCAAAAAAAATTTGTAGGTACCTCTAATAATTCATTTTAATGATAATATTTTTGTTTTTCCAGCATGTCATTGCAACTAACATGTCATAAGTGGGTATCATTACCTTGCACCAGCCCTTATATATTGAAGAATTGAATTTGAACATAAAGCAACAAAATCCATGCAAAAGCATATTCCTACTCTTATTTGTCGAACAAAGAATGAAACATTGAGAAAAAACATTAAATAGAAAGAAGGGATTGTTGCAATTATATGGTAATTGGCTCTGAACAAAGCCCCTGGAATGGATGGATTCACCATTCATTTTTAGAGGTCTTGTTGGCATATTATCAAAGTTGATCTAATGAGAATGCTTCTATATTATCACAATAAGCAAAAGTTGGGTGGTAGCATTGATTTCTCATGTATATCTCTCATCCCAAAGGAATCCAATCCATCATCATTTTCCCGTTTCAATCCTATATCTCTCTTTAATGCTTATTAAAAAATTCTTACAAAAATCATGGTCTCCATGATGAAATAGTTCATAACAAGAATTATCTCAGAGAACGAGGGGGATTTTATGCCCAAAAGACAAATTCTGGACGATATTATTATTTTCTAGGAGTTGATTCACTCCAACAAGGTGAATGAGGAGAGAGGAATTATTATCAAAATGGACATTGCCAAGACCTTTGATCGGGTAAAGAATTCTTTCCTCCTTGATGCTTTGAGAAAATTTGGTTTCAGTGAAACTTTTGTTATGATGATCAAATCTTGTATAAACACCCCTTAGAATGCCCTCCTTTTTAATGAAAGGATGACATGATTTTTGAAATTTAAAAGGGGCCTCTGGCAATACTATCCTCTCTCCCTATTGTTATACATCATTATGGTTGAAACACTAGGCAAAAAATTGGAAGAGGAACAAGTTCAGGGTAGGCTCATGCGAATCACCTTTTTTCAAGGAATCAAAGGTATCAATCACTAACAGTTCACAGATGATACTTTTCTTTTAGGAGAATCCTAACTTATCATAGTAAGAAGATTCTAGGACGTCCTAAATGAATTCCTGAATAACTCAAGACGAGTTGTCAATAACACAAAGAGAAATATTTGTGGTTGGAATGTAAGTTCCCCAAAAATTCAATCTATAGCTCAAATATTTGAATTCTAGGGATATGAGAAATGGACATCTTTTAGTAACCTAGGTATTTCCATTTCATTGGGAAATACCACAACTGCTAATTGGAGAGGATCCATTGAGAAAATTAAAAGAAAAATGAAGGTGGGAGTAACAATGGCTAAATCCACTAAGATGAATTGTTCTTATGAAAATATACTCTATTAGCACTCCTAATTTACCAATTTCATGCAATGCTTTCTCCCATATTGCGCATTCTTCAACAAATAGAAAATGACATAAGTAAATGTCTATGGCAAGGTGGCAAAACTAACACGAAAAAATTCCACCTTATAAGTCGGAACACAATAAGGTTGCCAAAGGATTATGGAGGTCTCAGAATCAAAGACCCTAAGATGATGAACTATGCTCTAGGAGCCAATACAATATAGAGGCTTGTCTCCAAAAGAAAGGACTAGTGGAAGAAAATCATTCACAATAAATACCTTGAGGGAACACAATTCAATGTCTAGAAAGGACTTTGAAAGATGGTAAAGGCTTTCAAATATAGAAATTTATAAAAGCAAGTTTCCCCTTAATTCAAGAATACATCACCTGGATACATGGAAATGACAATCATATTAGCATTTGGAAAAACAACAAACAAGATAGTCCTCCTCTTGAACAAAAAACAAAGTTGAGGAAACTCAAAAAATGGTTTCTCTATGCCAAAACATGGAAGAGAACCACCACCATTTATTCATGGAGCGTCCTTTCACTATTCAAGCTTGGGTGAAAAATCTTGAAGGAATAAAGGAAAAGGAAACCCTGCCACAATCTTGGAAAGGAATGTTCACATACTAGGTGAAATCATATAATGTTACTTTCAAGCACAAGAACCTCCTCAAATGAGCTTGGAAATCTCTTCCAAAATATCTTTGTTAGAAGGTATGTCTGGAAAGGAACAAATGCATCTTTGATTTAGAAACTCCAGCTCCCAAGCGAAAAACAACCAAGGCTATTAGACTTATGAGTGAGACTATTAAAAGAAAAGGCATTCAAAATCATGATAACACTCAACTCGAACAATAAGAAAGGAATTGGATCAATGCTTTATTGTTGCAACAGATTCATTCCCTACAGAATAAAATCCAAATGCCACTCCAAGGATCATGTTGGCAACTTTGTATGAAAGAGGAAGATTTGAAAAAATGGAAAGTCTCACTTGGACATCACCTTTTATTCTTTGACAGAGCCTCGAAAGGAAACCCAGGAATGGCAAGCATCGGGGGGGTCATCATTGACCCAAGAAAAAGCTAGAACTCTATTTTCAATGTCGGGATTGGGGGTTCTTTCAAATAATCAAGCCAAGGATTTGGATTTGTTCCAAGGACTTAACAGTATTGAACCCAATCAAAAGGATAACTATCATTGGAGACTCAACTACCATTATCAAGCTTATTAGAGAATTGAGCATCTTTAAAACTGAACCCATTAGCAGATTGATCATAAGAGCACAACCTGAAGTCAATGAACTTAATGATGTAAGTTATTACCGTGTTCTATATTATTTGAATAAAGAAGCGGAAACTCATGAAAACATGCCAACAAGACTAGAAAAAGGAGAATTAAGAAATAATGAAGGAATTATCTTCCACCCAATTCCTTAAATTCAAACCACTCATATAGTTTTTAAATATCACCTATGTATCACAAAACATATTTTGTAGGAGCCTTTTTCCAAATCTAGACTAGTATGTTGTAAGGACAGTAATCTGTGAAGACCTTAAACAAAATTTTGAAGGATTTATGGACCTTGTTTGGCTCTTCTCTTCCTTTAGATTTGTGGATCATATCTCTATACTAAAACTCTGCTGCTTCTTTTGAAGTTCTTTTTTAGTTACAATACAACCGTTCTTGTTTTTAAAAAACATTAAGATCCTTCTCCAATATCAAACTTGTTATTTTGAAAGAAGGTACACATAAATTCACTCAAATTGTATACTAGCACTTGTACCACTTAACTTGTGGTTGGTAAAAACTAATAAGCAAGTTAAGTGATTTTTCTAGTTACATACAAACAAAATGTGAAGATCGAATTGGGAAGGACACAAATTCATGCGAAGGAAAAGAAGATCACTAATTGAGCAACATTGTTGGTTAGGATGTGAAAAGCCATAGGAAAATTATTATTAATACGAAAATCACAAACATAAAAATGAATAATAGTGATTTAAAACACTATCACAACAACACTTACACAACATTACTTTTAATCCATATGGACAAAATTATAATACAGAGTAGCTTGTTATAATGATTTGTAATGTACCTGCTAGGAAGAGGTTCACATCCTTGAAGCATCAATTTTTGGGTGAGATTATCATCATTCAAGTAGGCTCCCCCATCTTCATAGCTCATGTATTTCACTAGCTTCTCCTTAAAAAGAATACACAGATGCCTGATCGGAGCATACACAATGTTCATATTGAAGGCACGGGTGTAACCTATTGGAGAAATGTAATTACGAGCTAATTGTGTATCTAATCTGTGTAACTCTATCAGTTTCTTTGTCAGTCTACAATGTCAGACAGTTAGTCAGTCTGCAACCAATCCAACTCACATCTCCTTGTATTTATTTAAACACGTTTGTTTTCCACAAGTCAATTTTCTTATGTAGAAATTAATTACAGTCTTTAATGTAACACAGTAACTTCTAGGTGAAGCAAAACCAAGTTTGTGTATAAATGAAAATAAAACAAAGAGAATCAGAGAGAGATGTGTGAAAGAAAGGAGGAGAATAATATGTCCGCGACGTGTTTGAGAGCCTAAGCTCTGTAAGAAGTGAAAGATCAAGTAAAATCTCATCTCTCTGTAGTGCGGCAAAGTTGCTTTATTTTACTGCGGTAATATATAAGTCTTTATTTTTATGTATTCATTCTCAAGAATGTTGTTTTTGCATGCCACACATCTTATTCATATTTACCTATGTAAATGTTTTTTACATTTGCAATCTGTAAAAGAAATCAAGATTTCCATATATATTTCATGGTGGTAAAAGTTCTATTTTAATGCGGAGTAACTTTGACATAAGTTTCACTTAGATGTTTTGGTTCTTATGTTTTTTCAAGAAATACCTTAATATAAAGTTTGTTTAAGATTGTGTTATGCGAAGTTCCATTTATGCAAAGTAAAGTATTCCATGAAGTTAAGAACTACACATAGATGCGAAGTAAATTTATGAAATGCGAAGTTAATTGTGCATAGATGCGAAGTAAATTCATGAGATGCAAAGTTAACATTCCGTGAAGCTATAAAATTTGGGGTTCCCTATTGTATGATCGATGAAATCCAAAGCGAAGAAAAAGAAGAAACTCATTTATTGTGGAGTTCATCATTTTAACTGCGCAGTGTGCTTTTCCCTTGATCTGGTATCCGAGCTTGGTTTACAGAAAGTAGGAATTATATTTACAAAAGGGAAAAGTGATTAAGAATGGCTTCCACTTCTGGTAATTTGCAAACTCCAATGTTTTTCTGGTAAAAATTATGAATATTAGTCTCTAACTATGAAAGATTTGTGTAGAGGTCAAGATGTATGGGAAATAGTCAAGAATGGCTATGTAGAACCAACAGATATGGCAACGTATAACAATCTCACACAAGCTGAGAAGGATGTCTTAAGGGAACAGAGGAAGAAAGATGGAAAGGCATTGTTCTTGATACATCAATTGACACATGAATCCATACTCCCAAGAGTAGCAGCAGCGACGTCAGTTAAGGAAGCGTGGGACACACTGGAAACTTCCTATCAAGGCTTGAACAAGGTAAGGAATTCCAAACTACAAATCCTTAGAAGAGATTTTGAATCTTTGTCAATGAAATATACAGAGTCAGTAGAATCATTCTATACTCGTGTTATTAGTATGGTTAATCAAATAAATTCTCATGGAGAAAATCTAGGTGATCAAAGAGTTATTAAAAAAGTTCTTAGAGTTCTTCCAAATAAATTTGAATCTTTAGTTGTGACCCTGGAGGAAAACAAAGAACTGTCCCAATTTACTATTGATGAATTGCAAGCCTCATTACTCAATCATGAACATAGAATCAACAGTTCAGATACATCACTGGAAGGTGCATTCGCAACATAGTCATCCATAATCCATGGAAGAGGCAAGGGAAGATCAAACTCTAGAGGCAAATGAATAAGTTCTTTCAAAATAGGTCGCAACAGCAGCTTTGCACATGTTGCTAGTAGAGGTCAGAATTAGATCCCCAGTCAACCAAGTGGAAAAATGTATGATAAATAAAAAATTCAATGTCATTACTGTAAGAGGTTTGGACACTTACAACAATGAATGCAAGAAGAAGAAGTATGACCAAGGAAAACAAGTCCAAACACAGTCAAGCAACAACATCACTCCGAACAGCTCACTGTTCTTAGCATGTGCATCTCCACTTGAATGCAATACTTTATAAGAAAGTCCAAATGACATATGGTATCTAGACTTATGCTGTAGTAATCATATGACTGGTAATTTAAATCTATTTTCTAGTCTAGATAAATCAGTTCAACTGATGTCACACTTGGAAAAAATATTCAAGTTACTATTTTCAGTAAGGGTATTGTCGATATTCTAACCAAACAAGGGGGGAAGAAATTTATGCCTGATGTTTATTATGTTCAAGGTATAAAACATAATTTGATGAGCATTGGAAAGCTGATGGAAAAAGGTTACAGAGTTCATATGACATGAAAGAATTGTCTGATCAAGGACATATATCCAAGCAATCAGTTAATAGCCGAAGTGCAAATGACAAGCAATCGCTTGTTTCCTTTGAGGATAAGACCAAACATAAAAAGAAAAACAACTCAAGTTGTTCATAGAAGTCGGAATGAAAATTCTGGAGCTGCATTCAAAGCAAAAGTTCACTGCGACAAGGAAGAAAAAGACAGCAAAGAAATGAAAGCTGCGTTTCAAACAGAAATAAAGGATTAATCCTGGTTGTGGCACTTCAGATTTGGACATCTGAATTTTGGCGGGCTGAAGCTACTACACATGAAGAACATGGTGAAAGGATTTCCATTGATTGAAAAGCTAGCGAGAGTTTGTGAAGGCTGTATTTTTGGCAAACAACACAGAGAGATTTTTCCAGTCGGAAAGTCATACAAAGCTCGCACAACACTTGAAATTGTGCACTCTGATATTTGTGGACCGATGCAAACACTATCCATGGGAGGATGCACTTATATTCTCACATTTATTGATGATTTCACAAGAAAAACATGAGCATATTTTATAAAACATAAATCTGATGCATTTGGATGTTTTAAGCAGTTCAAGGCACTTGTGGAGAAGCAGAGTGGTTACAGCATCAAGATCTTAAGAATAGACAGAGGTGGTGAGTATGCTTCCAATGATTTCTTAAACATTTGTAAAAACCATGGCATACACGAGCAATTCACTGCGCGGTATACACCGCAGCAGAATGGTATCGCAGAGAGGAAAAACAGAACCATTATGGAGATGGTGTGCAATATGTTGGCAACCATGCATCTGCCAAATGAATACTGAGCTGAGGCAGTGGAAAATGCTATATACATCATGAATCGATGTCCGACAAAGAGTGTGAAGAATAACGTTCCGTAGGAAGCATGGATAGGTATGAAACATAGTGTTTCGCATTTAAAATTTTTTGGTTGTGTTGCATATGCACATGTTCCAGGTGAGCTTAGAAGGAAATTAGACAACAAAGAACATAAATGCATTTTTATTCGGTATTCTAAAGACACAAAAGCATACAAGTTGTATGATCCTATTGCAACAAAAGTTATTATCAGTCGAGATGTTCAGTTTGTAGAAAATGAATCATGGGATGGAACTGTAGAGAAGAATGTTAAAATCGTGTCACATATCGAACAAGATGACATCGTAGAGGGTGTGGTTGAGACTCCACATGTGAATCAAAACTTTGCATCTTCGTCTACTCCTAGGACATCGCAGCATGTTTCAGCACAAGGAACTACGACACAGGTCGTAGTTCAAGTTACTCTGACAAGCAAACCAAGTGCGCAACAAACTCCATCAAGCAGTTCATGCAGTTTGCCCAGTTCGACACCAGCAACTCCGACAAAGACAAGAACTCTGCGTGAGATACATGAGATTGGTACACCTAATTCATTCTCAGTTTTTGCATTATTTTCTCAAGTTAATGATCCTCTAACATTTGAAGAAGATGTAAAAGATAAAATTTGGGCACAAGCCATGAATGAAGAAATGGAATGCATTGAGAAGAATCAAACATGGGAACTAGTCGATGTTCCTAAGGACAAGGATGTGATAAGCGTCAAATGGATTTATAAGACCAAACAATATGCTGATGGAAATGTGTAGAACCACAAGGTGAGGTTGGTATTAAGAGGATTCACACAGCATCCTGGCATAAATTTCAAAGAAAATTTTGCACCTGTAGCACGAATGGACACTGTCAGAACAATTTTGGCCATTGCAACACATACAAAATGGCTTGTTTACCAAATGGATGTTAAGTTTGCATTTTTAAATAGTTATTTGGAGGAATAAGTATATGTGGAGCAACCACAAAGCTACAAAGTCCCAGGACAAAGACACAAAGCATACAGGCTGAGAAAGACACTCTATGGTTTAAAGCAAGCTCCTAGAGCTTGGTACAGTCGCACTGACTCTTACCTCATTCAGAATGGATTTCACAGAAGTGAATGTGAGCCAACACTGTACAAAAAAATCAACAAGCAAGGTAATAAGCTAATTGTCTACCTGTATGTAGATGATTTAATATTTACTAGTGATTTTGGCATAGAAGAATTTAGACCAGTCATGGAACGTGAATTTGAAATGACTAATTTGAGAATTATGAAGTATTTTCTAAGAATTGAAGTCCACCAGACTGAAAATGGTATATTTATATCTCGGGTCGAAGTATGCAAGTGATGTCTTGAATAGATTTAAGATGTTAAATTGCAAGAAAGCCCCAACACCATTGATAACAAGTTTGAAATTGAGCAAGGATGATGATGGATCCAATGTAGATCCTATGTTGTTTAAAAAGCTTGTTGGAAGCCTTATGTATCTTACTACAACAAGGCCAGACATCATGTATGGAGTCAGTTTAATCTCAAGATTCATGGAGTCACCAAAAGAATCTCATTGGCAAGCAAGTAAAATAATTTTGAGGTATGTAAGTGGAACAAAAGACTTTGGTATTTTGTATTCAACCTCAGAAAATTTCAAACTCATTGGATACATTGATAGCGACAATGGAGGAAACATAGATGCCAGAAAAAGCACATCTGGGAATACATTTCATGTAGGAATAGGTGTTATATCATGGGCTTCAAATAAACGACCCATAGTAACTCTTTCTTCAGCAAAAGCAGAGTATGTCGCAGCTACAAGCACTGCATGTCAAGACGTTTGAATGCGAAGGATGTTAAGTGATTTGTCACAGAACCAACAAGAACCCATAGTCATTTACTGGGACAACAATTCAGCTATCACACTGTCAAAGAATCATGTGTACCACAAGAGAACCAAGCACATCAACACAAGGTATAATTTTATCAGAGAATTGATAAATAACAAGGAAATCTGTTTAGAATTTAGCAGGTCTGAAGATCATGTAGCAAACATATTTACAAAACCATTGGAAAAGGACACATTCCAATATCTGCGAAGCTGTTTGGGAGTGACATATTCTGCACAGTGAACTTCGTCATGCATAGAGCATGTTTCAGCTCTGAAACATTTTGTAAAATTTTATTTTTGTTTAATGATCCCCATTCGCTCACAATTAAGGGGGAGTGTTGGATAAACGTAATTACGAACTGATTGCGTATCTAATCTGCATCGGCTCGGTCAGTTTCTTTGTCACTCTGCAACCAATCCGGCTCACGTCTCCTTGTATTTATTTAAACGCGTTTGTATTCCGCAAGTCAATTTTCTTAGGTAGAAATTAATTATAGTCTTTAATGTAACAGAGTAACTTCCAGGTGAAGCAAAACTAAGTTTGTGTATAAATGAAAATCAAACACAGAGAATCAAAGAGAGATGTGTGAAATAAAGGAGGGGAAGAATATGTCTGCGACGTGTTTGAGAGCCCAAGATCTGTAAGAAGTGAAAGATCAAGTAAAATCTCATCTCTCTATAGTGCGGCAAAGTTGCTCTGTTTTACTACGGTAATATATAAGTTTTTAGTTTTATGTATTCATTCTCAAGAATGTTGGTTTTTGCATGCCGCACGGCTTCTTCATATTTACCTATGTAAATGTTGTTTACATTTGCGGTCTGTAAAATAAATCAATATTTCCATATATATTTCATGGTGGTAAAAGTTCTATTTTAATGTGGAGTAACTTCGACATAAGTTTCACTTGGATGTTTCGGTTCTTATGTTTTAGCAAGAAATACCTTAATATAAAGTGTGTCTAAGATTGTGTTATGTGAAGTTAATTTATGCAAAGTAAAGTATTTCATGAAGTTAAGAACTACACATAGATGCGAAGTAAATTTATGAAATGCGAAGCCCTATTGTATGATCCGCGAAGTCCAAAGCAAAGAAAAAGAAGACTCTCATTTACTGCGTAGTTCATCTTTTTAACTGCGCGGTATGCTTTTCCCTGGATAACCCAATAAGATCTTCTTTCCCCCAACTATCTCAATAAACTCTTGCGGCAGGTGATCTTTTTTCTTTAAAAAATTGTGTGCACTTACCTTGCACGTCCGCGTTGTCCTCGTCTTCTTGTGCATTGTCATTGTCGTGGAAGAACAACTTGAGGAAATATGTGACCTGGGCAAGTTCAGTTATGATATTTTCAAAGATTCGGTTGTAGGTTTGAAGGTTGGATTTCAAGGTGTGTAGCTCTGCTTCAATCGAGAGGAGATTGTGTGGCACATCCGTGCTTTGTGCAAAGATGTGCAGGAGGATGTGGGCAGTAAAACCCATAGTAAGCATAGAGTGTCAAAATACAGACTTGCAGTAAAAGACTACCATAAAAACAATGATAAAGAATCTTCCTAAAATCTAGGATTTGTAGAGATCGACTCTCCATCTTAGACCAAAAATCGAGAGGTAGAATATAAATAAAATCAAAAGATAAAATATTTTACTCATAAATCATTGTTATTTTTAAATAATATTTATAAATAGATTATAATAAATCTAAAAAATATAAAGTTAATACAACTCTAAAATGTATAAAATGTAATTTTGAACCAAAAGTTTATGCAAGTGCGGTTTTTGATATCACATAATAAATTCAATGAAATGTAATGCAATGCAATTTTATTTTCTTAGATTTTTTTCGCCCTGGATACATTTTTTTGCCACAACCTCTAAAATGAGTTGACACCACCAAACCCAATTTGCAATAAAGTTCGTTGGATTTCACCAACTTTAATCATCTCCATGTCCCACTCTCCTTCTGTGCTACTATTATTTTCTCTTTGTTTCTTAGGGCGAGCCCGGTTTCTATGAAGGAATTGACATGAATTAACCAAATTGCAATTATATTACAAAAATCGCCCCATGTTTTCCCTCTCTATCCTGCCAATTTCCTTTCAAATCTTCCATTGCTCCAATTTTCTTCACCTATGTTCCTTAGTTATTTCCTTTCAAATCTTCCAGCTCATGATGGCACCTCTCATATTTTGTCTGACTTTGCTCTTCAGCATGGGTCACTAGCTGTTGCAATCGCCAAGTCAAAATAGAAATTGATGCTATGTGCAAGTCTCACTCTGAAGATGCTTCATTTTGATCAAAGTTGGCAAATAAAAAATCACCTGAGGAAGCATTAATGCATACCACCCCCCTACAATGTTGAACTTAGAGGAAAAGATGACATCAATGGATGTCTTAGATGATGGTGAAAGTATGGAGTACAAGCTAGAGGCAACAAATATACAAAACAACCTAAGAAAGGAACACTCCAAAGTGGTGAGCTCCAAGACACTGTGAAACAAGGCAGTACAAGAAGACAAATGCCTGGTGACATTCCTAAGACTATCTACACAAGTGGCAGAAAATCCACTACTCAAAGGTAAAAATGAGAGGTACCATAAATAGCCATCATGTACAACAATCCTTGATATGGGTTGCAGCAAACAAGACCATGTCAGGTACCCACTTCACCAAAGGAACCAGTCATCTAAAAAAACAACTTCTTAAAGAGACAAATTAGGTTAGGGTGACGTGTAACCACTCATTGAAAATGGAGCAAAATTATCTTCGTAATGCCTCAACCGGTAAGAAAAATGGAGACTTATGTTAAGAGATATGGAAAAATCCACAGCCAACGACTTCATTGCAACGAATAATTGGCAAAACAAACTTATGCCAAAATAATGCCTTCATAATTCAACCATGGTGATATCAACAAAAGAAAACACATTATGGTGGCATCTATGCCAAAACGCCTCCAAAAAGTTTGCTTGTTTGCACATTAGGGTGGCCAAGATAATAGAGCCCTGAACACAACCCACTTACCAATTTCGAATGGTATGTTGCAAGATACATAAACCCACCAGATAGGCCCGTCCACATAAAGAAGTGGATCAAAAGATTGCTACCTGGCCACAATCCAAAACCGCAAACTGCAATCCACCATAAAACGTGCTGATGGTCCAATATCCACACACTTGAAAGCAAAACACTTGTTCCATAGGCTTCGACGATGGAGGGAACAAAACGGCAAAAGGTAGTGTGCTGGAGGATCCAGGATTGCGGCCAAGATGGCCTGGGTGTTGTCTGTGGCTCCGGTGGGATGGCCTTTTGACTGTATCGTGGTGTTGTCAGTCTTGGCTGCTATAGCGAGCGATTGAGTTAGATTCCAGTGAACTGGTGAAACTCTCTCCAACTCCCCCTCCTAATTGGAGAGTGGGCCTGCACCAACCAAAATGGGCCACAATGGTCCTAATGAACCATGATCAGAGTCCACTCTGACTTTAGCCACGAACTGAAGGCACACACAAATGTCAGACAACAACATGAACTAGATTGATCTAAGGAAATAGAATTGCGATCTAAGATAGGGACGATCGAATGATCTCATAGTCATATCCAGATCTACACAGTCTTTGCCAAAACCAATAATCCACTTTGAACACAGTGTGCATCCTAGATCCACATACTTCTTCTTCTGCTCCCCAGCCTCAAAAGTCAGTTGTGTTGGGTCCCGTTTGGCTGCTTGGAAAGAGCGAATCTATCCAAGTCCTGCAGGTTCATGCTCCTGTCATCGCCCGTGTCTGAGTAGGCGTAGATCTCCAGCGCTCCTCCTCCCCACAGATCTCTCCCATATATCGGCATGGCGGAACATACCCACACAACCCTAACGTCCCAAACTTCTCAATACAGCCACTGAAACCAACGACAACTTCATATCCGTGGCTCAAGAAAGCATTATAGAGAGCAGCCTGCAACCAAAAAAGAGTCCATGGAATGTAGAGATCCGGCTCTGGGATCGATATTCCACAGAAACATTGATAAGATATCGTTGATATGCTCTTTCAGAAACAACACGGCAGGAATCGAGCAATCAAGTAAGGTGAAGATGCCTCCAAACTGTGCGGCATCAAGCAAGGGGATGATCACACACGTGACACTCAATAACACAGTCGACGACCGACGCCACTGCCGATGGTTACACACACTGGCCGTCAAACTCCGGTGGCCACTGACCAGAAAGAGGCCTGCGACAGGCCCTTTCACTATGCCTACTCGTGCCACGTAAATTTGAGAAAGCACGAGCCTCTTGTAGCGATGTGGGCATTCAACTCCCCAGGAGAGCCACGAACTGGTAGGTGGCAGGCCACGCGGTCAGTGAGCCCCATGTAGATGAAGCCGCAGGCTAAGAAGAAGGGGATCACGATGAACGACGGCAACACCCAGTCCAAAAAAAACGGATCGCTGTCGTGACACATGTACACTTCTTCAGCTTGGAAAACAGACTAAAGGCTTCCTTCGATGATTTAGAATAGGTGACAGGAACGACATATCAAAAGTTGCCCATAATTGAGTTTAGATTGGCTTTCCACAATGCGAAAAAGACGCACGTTAGCAGGTTGAACCACATGGCAGGTATTGAACCACCACTAAAGAGTGAAGGCTGTACTTGCTTTGATGACATGTAAAGATCTGGATAACCCAGATAAAAAACTATCTTCAATATAATATAATAAAAGAAAGCATTTTATTAATGTGAATGATATAAAGTACTATAGCTACTTAACTTTGTGATTTTTTTATTTGGATAGAAGACAAATGATCAATATATTATTTAAAATATTTAATATAATTTAATATCAATTCCAAAAAACAAGTAGAATAAGCAACATAGTTTTTTAGTATCTGCATCTTATGCAAAGTGTAATTATAAGGTAAAATAGCAACTAAGCTCCCTATTCCATGTTTTTTTTAGTTTTTTTTTAAATATTTGTTACAATACATAACCTAAAAGTTATAATAATTATTGAACATGGGAAACATAAAGAGCTAAGACCATTGTGATTTCCTATTACCCCTTGCTTATGCATTAACTATCCACACATGCAAGGCATATTAAATAATAGACCATGGATCAATTATCAATAGAGAAAGGAGCCATTGGCCAATATTGTACAATTTTCCCTCCTATATATTAGGAGTGGCTAAATTACACACCTATATGGGAGAGATTAAATTTAATATGTGCACCTTGAAATATTGATTTGCCTTAGCATAATTAAAATGCTCCATCTTGTGTGAATGACTTAGCTAAAAAAATTGTATTATGTATAGTTTCTTGTTGATATTACAATGCTATAATAATAATTTCATATGAACATCTTAATCACACATTTGAATTACTAAAATTGTAGTTTTAACAAAGTAAAATTACAATTTTTGGATTCCACTAAAAGGCACTAATTTTGGGGAAAAAACATTTTTAAGAGAGTAAAAACACAATGTTTTAGTTAACCCTTAGCCCACTCATATAAGGTTTTACTATATGGTCCAAAGTTTGTGCATTTTTAGCATTCAAAGATTTCCCAAAGAGAGGGTAGGATCCATCCTTGCTCACCGGTGCATCAATGAATATTGTTCCTTGCAAACCCTAATTTGATGGCTAAATGCTCTTTTTCATTTAACTATTTTATGGTTAAAATGAGATAACAAGATGCTTTTCAATACTTTTGTGAAAGCATGAAATTCCATGGTGTACTCTTTTGAAATCAATTAAACCCAACTATTTTTTATGTCTAATGTGCCTTTCAACACATTAAGTTCCACAATGTACTCCCTTGAAATCACATATTCTCCATATGTTATATATGATATGTATTTTACATTTATTTAGAAAACTTATCGATAGTACATATTTTTATATACCATGAAATTTATAATCAACATGTGTTAGTCTCTATCGATCATGAAAAATATTCTCAACATGTGCATGCTTTAAATTTTTTATATATTACAAAACTTACGCCAATTTTTTTAATTTAATCACAAGAGCCACCGAGTGCCAATGTCCCTACACACTTGTGTATGCAGTTGTTAGTTGAAGCCTTAAAATGCTTATATGCTTTGAATGAAAAGAAATTGTCAAATTTGCTTGTTGTTTTCACACTATCACTTTATAACTAGTTACTACTTACTACTTGCTTACATTTCTTTACCTTTCTATATATTTGATATCAAATTCAAAACAAGAAAATTGGATCATCAGTTTTATGGTTCTATGGTTCTAGTTTCTATATAAACAATTTGAAAATCAAACGAAGAAATTAGAAGACTAAGCATCTTTTATAGAACAAGAGCCACGAGGTGGCAATGTCCCTGACATTGTCACTTTGTCTATTTGCTTGAATTCTCTATTCTATATCAACACAAACAATTTGAGTAATGATATTTGTTCAAAGGAATGAAAATGCTTTTTTACAATTAAATAAACAAAATTTTAGGAATGGGAGTTTATAATGAACACCATGCCACTCATAACAATATGAAATTGAAACAAAATCCATGAAACCATTACCTCTTTCAGTGCATTCATAACAATATGAAGATTCAAACAAATCACTAAGCACAAAACCATTATCTCTTTCAAGGCATTCATAATGATATGGAGATTGAAACAAATTACTAAGCACGCTATGCTTTTGATAGGAATGGAAATGTTTTTTTAAGAATTTTTAAATTCAAATTCCTGAAAAAATATATTTGTCTTTTTCAATAATTTGAATTTTAACAAAACAATTGAGAAAAAGATAAAATTTAAAGAAAATTGTAAATTAAATAGATTTTTATTTTTATTGACAATCTAGATCCAAATCCTAGGCTCTATTAAGTGTCGAGAGAGATCAAATAATAATGAATTTATTTATTCATTATTATATATATATATATATATGTGAAAACTTATTTAATTATTTTATTATAAAGAAGAATTATGGTGGAGAGATTTGATTGATATATCAAAATAGAAATAGATCCACATCATTCATTTAAGTTAGGTTAATGGTTATGAGATGGAATATTATTATTTTTACTTATTGAATTTTTTGAGAATCTAACTTTTATAGTTTTATCAAAATGAACATATCCCGAATAAAAAATGAAAAAAATAATACCAATAAATATGATTCTCACACCTATTCACTTAAATATATAATATATTTTTAATATAAATTATTTTATAAAATATCATGCAGTACATTAAGTGGTTAATTTAATAAATATCTTTCATTCACTAGAAAAATTACGAATTTGATCCTTGTGCTTTGTTCCGATACTCATTAAATGGTTAATTTAATAATGATCTTTCATCCAATAAAAAAATCAAGAATTTGATTCTCTTTGTTTTTTTCAAATACAATTTTTTAGAATTGATTTAATTAAAATTATAAAATTTTCAATCAAATTTTCGGTCCATCCATTCTCTACGCACATTCACGGGCTCCCCAAGGAGAGGACCTCTTCTAACTTTGATTCTCTTTGCTACTGTTGCAGTCTTTTCATCTTCTGCAGTTCTTTCAAAGCCAAAGCATAAAGAAATACGTCTACTTCAAAGGAATCGGAGAAAAGAACTTCTTGCTGTGAAAATTTAGAATCTTTTAAATCAAAACCAGAAATTTGTTAAAACATCTCAAAACCCTGTATATAATGAAGGAAACCATTAATATATATATAAAATAAAGGGGTTTGAAATTTTCTTACCTGATAAAAGAGAAAACAGAATAAAAAAATAACCAAACCCCAGCTCCTCGCAGCTTTTGAGGCATAACCAAATAGTAAAATACGCTATGTCCTATAGTTAAACCCCAGCCAGCTCTGGGAACCAGGACATGCGCACACATTTACTCCATGAAATCCAACCGCCATCCTAAACAAGAAAATGGACAAGCCATACCATCAAGCATGGATTGTGACATCTAACACCTAACTTTCAAGCCATACTTCAGCTCAGACATTCTATCCACTTTGAAATTGATCTGCTCTAATACCATGTGGAAAAATAGATAAACAACAACAATAACTAATTCTACTATTACCGTTACCTTATGGTAATAAGTTTGTGCCAAAATCACAATCACCACAAATATTATTAACAAAGTCAAGGTAATTTTCAGTTCCTTTAATTTGCAGATCATCTTCAAGCTTTTTAAAATGTACATCATTTAATCTATTGAAGTGTTTCCAGATAACCATTAATGTTAAACTAGCACAATTTTTATGCAATTTTAAACTCTGTTCCTAATCTCTTCGACATATGCAATTTTAAACTTCGTTCCTAATCTCTTCGACATTATAAAGTTGGATATAGTAAAGATTCATGCTGAAAATTCCATAATCTCTTCGACATTATAAAGTTGGATATAGTAAAGATTCATGCTGAAATTTCCATGAAACTTCATGATTGGAGAATGTGAAACTTCCTACAGAAAACAAAAAAGAGTTGTTAGCTGAAAAATATTAAAATATTGTTCAATAGCTCGAAATCTCAGCCTCAGGATTCCATCACAAAATGAAAATTGGGATGAGAGAAGCTCAAACTCTCGACTTCAAAATTCCTTCTCAAAATCTCAGCCTCAGAATTCCTTCACAAAATTACAAATTGAAGCGAGAGAGGTTCGATCTCCCAACCTCAAAATTCGTTCACAAAATGTCAGCCTCGGGATTTTTTCACAAAATTGCAGTTTAAGGCGAGAGAGAGGCTCGATCTCAGAATTCCATTTGACCTCAAAATTCCTTCACAAAATCTCAGCCCCAGGATTCCTTCACAAAATTGCTTTCAAATTGGGGTGACTGAGTGGCTCAAACTCTCGACCTCAAAATTCCTTCACAAAATCTCAACCTGTGGCCTCAGAATTCCTTTTGACCTCAAAATTCCTTCACAAAATCTCAGCCCCAGGATTCCTTCACAAAATTGCTTTCAAATTGGGGTGACTGAGTGGCTCAAACTCTCGACCTCAAAATTCCTTCACAAAATCTCAACCTGTGGCCTCAGAATTCCTTTTGACCTCAAAATTCCTTCACAAAATCTCAGCCCCAGGATTCCTTCACAAAATTGCTTTCAAATTGGGGTGACTGAGTGGCTCAAACTCTCGACCTCAAAATTCCTTCACAAAATCTCAACCTGTGGCCTCAGAATTCCTTTTGACCTCAAAATTCCTTCACAAAATCTCAGCCTCTGCCTCAGAATTCCTTCACAAAATTGCAAATTGGGGTGAGAGAGAGGCTCGAACTCTCGACCTCAAAATTCCTTCACAAAAAATATCAGCCTCTGGCGTCAGGATGTCTTCACAAAATTGCAAATTGGGGTGAGAGAGGCTCGAACTCTCGACCTCAGGATCACTCAATGCAAGCTATGAGACCAACGCGCTAACCAAGTGCGCCACCACCCCATTGACTAAACATAATTTTCACGTATAATAATCAACACATTTTAAATAATTGGTTTTTATTTAGAATCCATGCTGATATGTGTACATAGCTTACTTGAAAATGGGTAATCGAAAATTTCTTTCCTATAGACTAAATTCAGTGGATTATGTCTTTAAAAGTAAATATAAATTTCATATTACACCAATACCAGCATCGGGAGCCGCGTAAAGAATAACAGATAGCTTAAAAATGCAACCCTAATTAGACATTTGAGCAATATAACCAGAATTTGTTTTAGGTGAGTTTAGGATGGAAAATAAATTTCATATTATTAAACTTGATAGCTCCTCGCAGCTTTTGGGGCATAACCAAATAGTAAAATACGCTATGTCCTATAGTTAAACCCCAGCCAGCTCTGGGAACCAGGACATGCGCACACATTTACTAAACCGTAAAGACAAACCCAAACAGATAATGGTGTATATGGCCAACACAGGTCTTAATTGTTCGTAACCTTGTTTGTCTACTGCTGAAAACCCTGAAGTGTTGTGATTTCGGAGAGACGAACCCTTGCCGACAGAAAGAGAGCTCCACCCGGAAAGACGAACTCTTGCCGACAGAAAGAGAGCTCCAATGCCTGCAGCAAGAACGAAGCCGATAATCAGCACAGAATGCAAACCACCTAAGAAAGCACATACACAGACCCCACACCACCAGCAAAGAGAACCTCGAAAGCAAACACGCCACCACCCGAGTAGACAAATAGAGCAGCGTGCCATCTGGACCAGAAGCATTCGGAGGACTGCGTAGAACCCACAGAAAACGCTGTCCGCTGGCTTACAGTCCCAGAGCGAGCTCCGCAATCTGTACGGTTGACAGAAAATTTACGCTTCCAAAGGAAACGAATATAACAGAAGAGGCCGGCTGGTTATCCAGCCATTGCAGGAACCCACTACCATCCTCGTGATCAGATTCTGGGGAAGCAATGAGCCGCCCGACGGGATATATCGAGGGCATGCTGATTCCATCGACTCCCTGGAGCATCTCGCCATTAACGAGTGCTTGAATGCACCCACTCTCCAGATCCTGAAACGTGTTTATCAGAATCCCGTCCGCGTTTAAGAGACGATATGCATTGCTGAGGAAAAGGCAATAAAGCGGATCAGATTTGTCCAGCATTGGGTCAGGGAAATCTTGTGCAGGAATGGATGGAAGTCCCGGCACCTTAACAGAGCCATCCAAATCCTTCCAAGGTTCCTTCATCTTGGCATCCATTTTAGGATGGTAGCACATGAGAGAAAAATTAGAGGCAGATGCAATGAAAAGAATATAGCTGGCTATCTTCAGGTTAGTGCTAAACTCAAGCATGGCAACGTAGAATAGATCGGTAATGAAATCACTTATAGGGTTAGAGGAATCCCTCAAAAGGGTCCTGAGACTCTTCTCGACTGAGCCTTTGGATTTCTCCATGAATTCAAATATTGAGATTAAAGGATGCACATTCTTATTTTCAAAATCCAACTGCACTTCATCGGGCAGCTCAATGAAGCGAATGCCCAATCCTGCAAACGCCAGAGACTGTGTGTAAGCAGTTTGAGCAGAGTTGGCTCTGAATCTGGCAGTCATGATGAAGGTTATGGAAAAACTATGGCGAGATGCCATGAGCTTAGCTAGCTCACAGAAGGGTATGAGGTGCCCCATTCCAACCAGCGACGGGTCGAAGATCACCAGGTGAGCCTTTCTCTTATCCATTATTGTACACAGGGCTCAATTCCTTCTTCCACTCCACACAAATAAATAGAAAAAACACAAGAGCACCAACAACCACAATACCAGGACTGTGGCAGCAAACTAATAGCCAGGAGCTCACACCTGAACACCGTTGATGGGCAGAACAAACTTATGCACCATATCCAACACCAAACAATAATGTTAGTGCGTCTCCACCATACCGATGTACACTACACATCCCTGTGAGACACCATACCGCTGTACAACGAGACCATACCGCCGTGCAAGAGACATCCAAACCCTGCAGCTGAATCAGCACGAAACCCCATACTACGGACTATGACGCAATATCGCCGCCGGCTCCTGGGGCACACAGCTCCCGACGTCACCTGTACGTGACCAATAAGATAGCAGTTAAATACCATTTTAAAAAATTATAAATAAATAGATGTTATTTAAAGTATAGTATGACCTTACCTCACTACAAAAATCAAAATCTATAACTGAGACTAATTCATCCTCCCGATTTATATATGTCAGGGACATAATAATTGCATTTGGAGCGCAATAGATGCAAATTTAACTCCATTTGAATTTTACTAAAATGACTTGCATAATAGAGTATGAATTATTTGAACATGGTTATTCAAAGTGATTATAAAAAATGCAAAAGAAGCATATCCCAAATAAAAAGTAAAATAAAGATAGCTAAGAAATCTAAAAGGAAATACTATGAAAATTTGAAAGTTAGTAATTCTAAGCAAATATTTATAGAGGCCCTAAAGTTATAATTTTTATGGATGGATTAAAAGACACTATTAAATTTTATGTCAATGACTCAAGGCCCTTACCATATGAGACCTTGATACAACAATAAAGGGCCTTGGCTTATGAGACCACCCCTCGACATCCTTCCAACATTCAAATTCGATTACTTGGAAATTTTGAAGATCCAAAATTAGAATACCTTAATCACATTACAATCTATAAAAACTAGAAGACATGGAAGAAAATTACTTGGACCCTGATATATTCTTATAATAACTATTCTATGAATGAGAACTGTGGTATATGTCATCAAGATAACTACTAGACATGACCAAATAAATTGGGACACAACAACATCAAAATATTTACTCCATGTCCAAGAAACCAAAGCCAAGCTACCTGCGACAAAATAGTCAAATATCACAAAGGTGGGCCTTAATGTGCCCTAAAGTGCTTAGGATCACACAAAAATATTAGGTTTTTTTGCTTTGAATATCTATGAGCATGAGAGTTGTTGACTTGAAAAAATAGTAATGTGTATCTATAAAGTAGTTACTAGTAATAATAAGCATGGTGTTGTAATTGTTAAAGAGACAAATTACAACTAAGAGAGAGAATAAATGTACACAATAAATTATGTAGCAATTTGTTTTATTACTTTGAATAAACACACACGCACACACACATATATATGAAAGACCAATTATTTACAAATAAATCAAAACAAAAAATTGTCAATTGGTTGGATGTCTAGATGTATAAATTTAACATTGGCTCT
This sequence comes from Larix kaempferi, assembly GCA_027924585.1. NCBI lineage: Eukaryota > Viridiplantae > Streptophyta > Pinopsida > Pinales > Pinaceae > Larix > Larix kaempferi. Next base: position 7,247,851 of record BSBM01000643.1, read on the forward strand.
ACATCAACTTGTCAAATTTCCTCACAATAAAAAATAACCAATAAATATAATACTCCAACACTACTAACAACATTCAATTGCATGAATTTTCTCTTCTTTCCAAAACAAACAAATGTTCTCTACAATAAGGTCATCATCTTTTTCAACAATGTCAATCAACGATGGCTATTATCCAAATATTTGAGAACTTGATGAGTGAAAGTAAAAATTCTAAACTTAGGAAGTTAAAATGAGAAAGGTGTTATAATTATGAACCCTAGGTGATTGTTGTCCTATTCTCAACTACACAAGACTATTATTTAATTTCAGGAAATTAAATTCTTCATACAGAAACAATCACAGATATAGCTAGAAAACAAATATCAAAAGCATAAACAAAATGGTATACATTCTTCAACAAAAGGGATCTGGAAAGTAGTAAATGATAAAGATTCTAAGCCCACAAATCATATTGCTTTAGAAAACTAAGATAATAGAGATAGTAAGGAAAAGGTATTTATAAGTTTGGGTGCAACAGATATGAGAAAACACCAATTGGAGTTTGAGAAGAGATCAAAAGAAGTTTGGGAGTCATTGGAAAATTTATTTGGCTAAAAGAATGATAGTTCTTAATAAAGTTGAAACTTTAAACAACACATTTTTTTTTTGAATGAAAATGTATAAAACTGAAAGTGTCGGTGAAAATATATGGCCACAAAAATCATTTGCAATAAGAAATATAGCATCAAACCATAGTATTCTAGTGTTTACCATTGGGAAGATACCATCACAAACTTTCAACAACATAACAACATGCCTTGTTGAAAAGAAGCAAACAATTAAAAGTAATGAGGAAATATACATAATAAACATGGAATTGCTGAAACATCTCGTTTCCTATGAAAAATTAAAGACCATACTATTTACAAATAAACCAGTTAAAAAATGCACATGGTTGTATATCAAATTACACAATTTTAGCAACATTTGAGCGTAAGCTTCACTGGTTCAAATTAAAAGGGAAAACAAGTTGAAATATGTTGGGACAATATGGCAGGTTACAAAATCCACTTCTTATTCTCTTTACAAGGGTTTGATTTTGTTTTTCTAGCCAAAATAAGACATTTCAGCCCAAAATCCATTTAACTGCTTGCATCTTGAATTGTGTTTCATTTAATAGGTAATTTGGTTATATTGAATGTTTACGTATATTTTATTTATTTGAATATAATAAATATATCAGTGATGGTCCATTTCTAAAGCATAAAGTATTCATTCAAATCTTGCCTTGGTCTTCTAAGGTACTTCAGCTTTGAACAGAGTATCAGTTTCCATAAAATTATTTAGATTGTTCAGCACATTTATTCCAGGTTCAAGTAATGGACCTATTGAACAATCTCTAATGGACTTAATAGGTTGATTATTTCAATTTTGGACTAACTATAAGAGACATGCCATGAGCAATGGGTATATTCTTATGCACAAAAAATAAGGAAGATGCCTACAAATTTTAGAGTTTTCGATTTAAAAATAGTAGCAACATGCACCTATAAAAGAAGCTCTCGATTATTTAAATAATTATATAGAAACTAACACACTGTTCAGAGCATAATTTGAACAATTATTTACTATTAACAATGAATTCCAGGTTGAAGCCTTTTTTTGATATGAAATAAGAGACCTGTGTAGAAAATAATTGGTGTCTTTTTTGCAATATGCTGGAAAATTATGTTAAGTCAGAAGGAAGTTGGACAAGCTTTAAATCAGAACAAAGTTGACTAAGTTAGTCTGAATTGGCAAGGTTGCATGGATAGTGATGAAATACTGTGTAATAAAGTTTCCTAAGCTAGATTTATTTTTCTGGAAAAAGAGTTGTTTTATTGGATGTAAGCAAACAACACAATTAATATATATGGGAAGAATCATTATAATCTATTTTTAGAAATATGTTTTAGGTAGGCAGTGAGATATGAGAAAGAATTTTGATTTTTTTTTCCAAGATAGGATGAAAGCTATTTTGATAGTTGGGAAAAAAACTGTTTTAAGTGAACTCATTTTAGCCCAACAAAAGAAAGGCATGAAGGTTTAATTGCATCTTAAAATTAATTTATGGTCACAATAAATTATGTGTGAAAATATATTCAAGCTTACCTAAAATTAGGAATAGAAGCTAAGAGTGTTTCTCAGCTTCGTGCATCATATCATTAAAATAGGTTCATTATTTCAATTTTTGAGTTGACTACAAGTCATATGCCATGAGAAACATGCATATTCTTATGCACAAGAAAGAAGTAACTTGGAAGCATAAGAACCATAATACACTATAATTACCTGCAATTTGTTATGTGATAAGTCATTTTTTTTGTTCCAGTAATTGTGTTGTCCATTGCCAAAGTGAACAATCCTTGTTGGCACAATCTTCATAAATGGAAGATTGTGGATGATATGATTTTTGAATAGTCGTCGTAGGAAATGCTGGCATCTGGTGGACACCATTCTTTAGCTGTGGATTGCACAAAGTGCATTCAATCAAGGCATTTTCTATTTCTAAATTGCATTCAACACTATGTTCATAGTTGCTTGTTGTTCCATCTTTGCAAGATGCACAAGTCAGTGAACTATGTATCATTGGTTGATTTCCATTGCTACAGATTCATTGGAATGGGGGTGCAAATGTGATATTTTCTCTAAGCAATCCTTGTATCTATGCAATGTAAAAAAAAATAGAGATTATGAATGCTTGTGTGAACTAAAACAACGAAACAAAGCATGATTCTTTTTTGCTTGGATATTAATAGTCATTGTATGTAAATCTATAATCTATCTATATTTTTTTATATGTTTTTTAATAATAAAAAAATAGTGGAATAATAAACATAGAGACTATCAACATATAACACAAAAACTGCAAAAGAAAAGTAAGGTTGACTAGGTACTTGATTTTTTTACTCTATGACTAGAAGAAAGTTTTGTATTGCAAAGTCATCATTGAGTATATCTAAAAATGTTGCAATGAACATGAACATGGTTTGCTTTGGATCCAAAATGCACCAATCTATGGACAAAATTCTAACAATGAGATCGTTGAATTTGTCAATAGATATATATCTTGTAGTTCATCATTGCTTAATGAAAAACTGCTTAAGATCCAAACTTATCATCATACAAGAACATGCAAAAAAAATCAACGTTCAAATTGTAGGTTTACTTTCCCATTTCCTCCAATGGATATAACTACCATTTTGCTTATGCTTGAGATTGGAATCAATTTTGATAATGAAAAAAAATAACTATTTTATCTTCTAGAACACAAAATCTACCCTAAAACCATGTATTTCGACATGTTTTTGTTAGAGCTCAAAATAACTAGAGACCAATACATTATTTTACTTTGTTCTTGTGTTTTACACCCTACCTAGTTATTGAAAAGAGACCTAGTCATCATATGGGTAAATGAATTTGCAAAAACAATGCCACAACTATGGGAAACAAATACAGATGTATAGTTTATCTTAGATTCCTATGTTGCAGCAATGTATTATAGTTCATATATCACAAAGGTAGATCCAACCATGACAAACACATTCAAGAAAATTAGAGACCAATGTCTTTGTGACAATGATAGTAAAATAGAGACAATTAACAAACTTGGAAATGCACTTCTAAACATGCGACAAATGTCTAGTTGACAAGATGTGCACATTATCATTTCATTTCCTTTGAATTTGAATTCTAGGAAAAAACATTTATTGATACCGTTCCAGATGAAAAATAGAAATTTGACGTGAAGAAGCTATTGCTCTTGCAACAAGAACCTCATGATTCTAAAAACATTATCTAAGCTTCAACGGTTGACAAGTACCTAGACTTCCACAAGTCTGGATTTTTGTGCGAGAACCTTGACTAATAGAGTAATATAATGGAAGCAAAGGGTAAAAAATAGACTAACTCTAAGTTTCAACACACTCTCAATACTATCAACATTCCCAACACGGTGAGATAGCACAAGTCAAGAGATTAAAAGCTCAAGATTAGCTTCAACAAGGACAGAGCACATGTATAAATAGCTTAAGGAGGGCAATTCGAACCCAAGGTGGCCAACTAGAATTGGTTTGAGTGTGGTTTGAATTCATCATGTATACTTAACTCAAATTAGGGGAGAGGTGGCCTATTTAGGAGATTCCCTTTCCCAGATTAGCACCATAATGAGGAGTTACCAAAAACCAAGGAGTGGAGCCATGAAGAGCACAAGGAGGTGCACTAATGCATAAGGGGGTTACAAAACATGAAAGAGGGTGAATTAGGTGAGAGAGGGGATCCAATAGGGTCATAAATATCATAGAAGCACAAAAACAGGGATGAATGGAGGAGTGGGGCACACTTGTGTTGGTGGAGGCACAAATCAAAGAGTTGGAAGCTAAATTCTAGCTTACGACTCCTAGAATCTAGGGAGAGGGCTCATAAATGACAAAAACACATAAATAGGAAGGAATTTCTCTTAAGGAGGGAACACTAGGCAAGAGGGGCCCACTAAAGTATGCATAAGGTGCAATAATAACTCCATAGTCCATAAAAATAAAAAATGGGGTCCATTGTACAATGTTTGGGTGACCAACACTACTAAAGTCACCAAGGAACAAAATTAACTAGGATGGACAGCTACCATCGAAAAACAATTTCTAAGGTGTTATGGATGTCCCCCATTTCCCCTCACATCGTGAGATCCATGGTCTCTCGTACTCTTTTAGTTTCCTTTCCTGAGATAGATGTTTATTTAATTAATAGCAACAACATTCAATGATAACAACAATGACAATAACAACATTAACATTAATAATAATAATAATGCCAAAATCACATAATTAAACAAATGAGCATAAGTCCTATTTGGATATCCACATCATCATTGTTAGGGTTTTGCATGCAATTAGGGTTTGCATGCAACTTCTAGGGTTTGCATGCATCCCAGTCACCAGGTTGATGCCTCCAACACCTTATCCACTTCTTTTTAGCACCCGGGAGCTTCTATCCTCAGATTTTATCCCTCCTAGTCATGAAGGCACCCACATCTCACCTACTACTAGAGAAGGGCGCACTTCCTCACCTACCCACTCAGTTAACTCCGATTCTCCTTGATTTGAGGCTAGTTTCACTCCTAACTGACTGTTTCACTCCATTGGACCTCCAAATTGACTAGATGACTTGTTCTGACTTCAGTTAAGCCTCCCATGCACCCTCCACTGAGCCTCCTTCCCTATATCAGTGCTACACACTTCAGTTACACTAGTTACACGTAGTTAGACTCAGATTGACACCTAGATGACTGGTTCTTGTGCATTGATGACCACCACTGATTGATGATGAGGACTCCTAGTTGGAGTCAAGCTATGCCATTCAGTTAATTCGAATGACCTCCTTAGGAAATTCGAATTGCTCACTCATTGTGACATTATTTTATTGTATTTTCACCCTTACTAGGACATTGAGCACTGATGCATGTTCTTGCACAATTTACACCATATTTTCTTAGTTTCGTCTATTGTGATTGATTTACTTGTTCATTAGATTTGTTGTGACAAATTTTACATGCTACCAGAGCCATTGCAGGGACAAGATCTCTTTTCTACAGGTGTTCTACAAGAAGATTTGAGTGAATTTGCTCAAAATTACAAAAGTTTTGGCATGAAAGATCTCATGTGCATGCAAAGCAGAAAAATACACTTCCAATCCACTCCAGAAGCTTGAGTTTTCCACATAATTCCTGGATTTGATACATTGTACCCATTCAACTTGTTTGATCTCCAATCCCAGGTGTGATGCAACTCTAAAAGGGTGGATTGTTTGACCTTACTGTTCTTGTCTTCATTGTGATTTGCAGGTTATTGTCTCCATCAATTGCATTCACTATCTTGCTTTTGCAAGCCTTTCTACATCAAAGTGCACTCGCTCCTAGCAATGGAATAATATTCTTCAAAGTCTCTCCTCACTCCCTTCAACTATTTTGATTGAAAAGATGATATGGAGATCATATTACGTTCAAAAGGATTCTATAGAGTCACCGTTGGCCTCGAATCGGAGCCAAGCACATTGTCGGAAAGAACCAAACACTACAATAAGCTTGATGAAGCTTATGGTCTCCTTTGCCTCTCTATTTCCAAAGATCTTCACTTCCATCTCAGCGGACTCCAAAAGCAATATGGGAGCAACTTGACACACTTTTTGGCAAGAAGGACAAGCTTAGGGCTTTTCAATTAGAGAATGAATTGATTGCTCTTAGTCCTGAGAATTTTGAGACCATCAATGAGTTTTTCACAAGATTCAAGCACTTGGCCATGCAGTTGAAGAACAATGGAGTTATCAAAGAGGATAAGCAATTGATCCTCTCCATTCTCACCAAACTTGGTAAATATTATTTGGTATTTGTCTCTACTTTCAATTTCGGTCAGCTAACTACCCCAAATTGGAAGATGCCTACCTTGAATGCCTTCATTGAATCCGTTACAAAAGAGCATGGCAAGTTGATTCAAATGGGGTCCATAAAATCCAAAGATTCAGCCCTATTTGTTCAAGGATCTAAAAATTCGAATGGCTAAGGAAATCAAAAGAAAGACAAGCCCAAATTCGAACCTCACAAGCAAAGAGAGAAAGGCAAGTAGACGGATGCACCATCCACTTCAAGAAACAAGCAAAAGGGTAAAGAGAACAAAGAAAAATCTAAGTGTTCTTATTGCAACCGTGGATTTCATCCCCAAAGTTCATGCATGAAGAAAACAATAGATCAAATGGCTCTCCTTTTGGAAAGAACAACATATATCTTCCCGACGGTGCAAGGAAGAAGGATAGGAATGATGATCATAAAAGAGTTCAAGCACTCATGGAAACTGTTTCGAAGCCCACCACTCTTTTGATAGATTCTGGTGCCTCGAATCATATGGATGCAAATATTGATTATTTTTCTTCATTCGATCCAAACAGCTCCATCCCCATCCATTTGGGAGATGACTCAAAAATTTCTTCAAAGGGAAAAGGTACCATCCATGTAGAACATGGAAGCTTCCAGAATGTTCTCTATGTGCCTTCCTTGGCTTCAAATCTACTTTCTATGTATCAAATGACACGCACTGGTGAACCAAAGCAAGTTACATTTATCCCTAATATAGTTGAAATTTCTGATATCAAAAGTGGAAGACTTATTGCAGTCGGAAAGGCAAACCACACTACAAAATACTATGAGTTTTCTCAGTTTGTGCTGCTTGAAAAGCCCACTGCTCTCCTCACTCATGGCAACGAGGTTAGTAGGATTTGGCATGAAAGGTTTGGACACCTTAATTACAAGTATTTATTTCTGCTACAACATAAATCCATGGTAGATGGTCTTCCACAACTCCGTTCCTCGAAGGGAATTTGCATCAATTGCATTATTGGGAAGCACCCCGAGCACAGGTTCGATCACGACAAAGCTAGCAGAGCTTCCACCATTTTGAGCCTCATACATTCTGATATCAGTGGTCTGCTGCCAAATATGTCATTAAATGGTTCAAGGTATGTTTTGACATTTATTGATGATCTTTCCCGCTTTACTTGGGTATTTTTTCTCAAAAACAAGTGAGAAGTGCTTGGAAAATTCAAGGATTTTAAGGCTTCTGTTGAGACCGCCACTGAGAGAAATATCAAAGCTCTTAGATCTGATAATGGTGGAGAATATATCAAGGCCACGTTGCTTCAACTTTGTGCCGAAAGAGAAATTCAGATCCAACATACAGTTCCCTACACACCCCAGCAGAACGGTGTAGCGGAAAGGAAAAATCGGTCACTGAAAGAGATGGCTACTTGTATGATTGAGTCAAAAGGTTTGGCTGCTGTTAAATTTTTAGTATTAAATCTCAATACTATAGGATCTTTGCTGAGAGAATAACATCTACAGTATATCAATGCATGACAATCATAATATGACAAGCATCACAAGCATCACAAGAATCAAAAGCATATAGACAAGAGACACAGAGTTTCCGTGGGGAAAACCCTAAGGTGAAAAACCCCACAACTTCCTCAGAGATAGAGAGAGCAATGGCTCAACCAAAATACAACCAAATAATACTGAGATAGTCTCCTAGCAGATGATCCTCCTCCTCCTCACCAGTGCGCCACTTTTCAGAGAGAGAGATAGTTACTTTTTCCGAGTGAGTAAAATAGAGATCTCCTATCTCTATTTATACTCACCTTTTTGCCCAGTGACCTACTGGGGCCGACTTGTCTACTTAGATACATCCACATTATATTATATATTAATTAGGGCCGATCCCATATGGTGGTCTAATAACCCATCGGCAAGTACACACACTTGCGACACTTGTCAATCCACATGACGACACTTCCTTATAGAGGAATAACACATCTCTTAAAAGGGTACAATAAATATATATATAATACACAGATGAAATACATTCTGAAGTTACATATACATCAACACTCCCTCTTAACTAGGAAGGTATTTCTCGACACAGATCTGCTAGACAAGTCTTCTTCTCTGGATCATCATCATCGATGCATCGTCATCATCATCGTCACTGCTGCTACTATCTCAACCAATCTCTGTCTCTACTTGTCATAGGAAGTTCTACAGAGCCAGTCCTTTTTCATACTGGATGTAGGCCCACCACCTGCAGGTCTTCGTCATCATTGGCCATACTGTGGAATCCTCAGGACTTATTACGTGCGTCACAAAAACCTCGAAAGAGCATCCCAGGCTGTTACGAGCACACAGCTCTACCTATAGGATCTCCCAGGGTGCTATTACATGTGACCCCACCACAAAACCTCGAAAGAGCATCCCAGGATGTTACGGGTACACAACTCCGACCTGTAGGATCTCCCAGGGCGCTATTATATGTGGTCATGGAAAAACCTCACAAGAGCATCCTATGACTGATTACGAGCACACAGCCCAACCTATCGGATCTCCCAGGGCGCTATTACATGCCATAGGACAAAACCTCGCAAGAGCATCTGCCAGATATCCCAGGGCGCTATTACATGCCATAGGCAAAACCTCGAAAGACTATCTGTAGATCTCCTAGGGCACCGAATTACATGTCCTCCCGGAGCAAAACCTCGAAAGAGCATTTGCCAGATGTCCCAGGGCACCGATATTACATGCCATAGGCAAAACCTCGAAAGACCATCTGCAAATCTCCCAGGGCACCGGATTACATGCTCATCTGCACAACCTGATCAACGGCCATAGAGTATCATCCTGATACTCACCATACATCATCCTGATGCATCCATGATCATCCTGATCATCATCACTGCAACGTCCTGCTGCATGTCATCTGGAGCAACATCCTGAAGCTCGTCATCTATGATCATCCTGATCATCACTGCAACATCCTGCTGCATGTCATCTGGAGCAACATCCTGAAGCTCATCATCTATGATCATCCTGATCATCACTGCAACATCCTGCTGCATGTCATCATACCTGATCCACCTGATCATCAATGCATCTACCTGATGCATTCCAAGTATCTACCTGATACATATCATCATATGATCCTCCTGATCATCAATGCATCTACCTAATGCATACCAAGTATCTACCTGATACATATCATCATACATGATCCTCCTGATCATCAATGTATCCACCTGATACAAATACAAATACATGATACATATCACCATACATGATCCACCTGATCATACAATGTATCCACCTGATACATATACAGATACATGGTCCAAGCATCCAACATGATGCATATACAAAATACATACACATGATCCAACTGATCATATCCAGCATCTACATGATGCGTACATACATACATAAAAATGATCCAACTGATCATATCCAGCATCCAACATGATGCGTACATACATACATAAAAATGATCCAACTGATCATATCCAGCATCCAACATGATGCGTACATACATACATAAAAATGATCCAACTGATCATATCCAAGAAGAAAGCAGAACATCATCCTGATGCTCATCTTCCAGCGCTTACATCCACAGTCATGTGAAGGATCCTCCTTCCAACATGCTTGGAATGGCTTCAGCAAATGTGTCCATCACTTCTTCCTCGAAGTGTCCTCGATCTGAAGAACGCCAAGCCTCTCTCTGAAGTACTCGAACTTCACCCTGGCTACTGGCTTCGTCAGCACATCTGCAATCTGCTCGTCTGTCGCAACATATAGGAGCTTCACAGCTCCTCTCTGCACCATATCCCTGATATAGTGATATTTGATCTCTATGTGTTTCGACCTGTCATGAAACACTGGGTTCTCGGACAGCTTCACACAACTCTGGTTATCACAGAAGATACCAGTAGCTTCCAACGGGAGATCAAATAACTCAGACAGTAGCTTCCGTAGCCATACTGCCTCACAACTAGCTGAACAGGCTGCAACATACTCTGCCTAAGCTGTACTCAGTGCTACACAGGACTGCTTCCTGCTAAACCAAGAGATCACACCTGATCCCATACTGAAGCAACACCCAGATGTGCTCTTCCTATCTGCAGCACTACCAGCCCAATCTGAATCAACATAACCCTGCAGGTTAAAATTTTGATTCACTTCATACTTGAGCCCATAATCCACTGTACCCTTCAGGTACCTCAGAACATGCTTTACAGCAACCAGGTGAACACTCCTCGAATCCGTCAGGAACTGGCTCAATGTGTTCACAGCAAAGCAAATGTCTAGTCTCGTGTTCGTCAGGTACATCAAGGACCCAATCATCTGACAATGCATAGTGATATCAACCGGTTCAGATGAAGCATCACATAGAAGCTTCAGATTCGATGCCATAGGTGTGGCCATGGCCTTGCAATCCATCATCCCGAATCTCTTCAGGATATCTACTGTGTACTTCCCTTGACCAAGGAAGATCCCACCTGCATTCTTCCACACCTCCATACCTAGGAAATAGTGCATCATTCCCAAATCTTTCATGTCGAATTCAGCTACAAGCTTCCTTTTAGTATCTGCAATCAGTCTGTCATCTCCTGTCACAAATAGGTCATCCAAATACAGTAGTAGAATCACAGGATTCCCTTCCTCAACCTTGTAGTAAAGTTTGGAATCCGCTTTACTCTTGGTAAAGCCCAAACTAGATAGGAAACTGTCCATCCTACCATACCAAGTTCTGGGAGCTTGCTTCAAGCCATATAAGGCTTTCTTCAATCTGCACACATATGACTCCCTGTCATGTATTTCAAAACCGAGTGGCTGTTCAACATATACTTCTTCTTCTACTACACCATTCAGGAAAGCAGTCTTGACATCCATCTGGTGTATTTTCCATTTCATTGCTGCAGCCAGGGCAAGCACTGTTCTGATGGAAGTATACCTGGCTACAGGTGCAAAGGTTTCTTCATAATCTATTCCTTCTTTTTGAGAGAAACCGCGAGCTATGAATCTTGCTTTGTATTTTTCCACACTGCCATCTGCAGCATGCTTGATTTTGTAGATCCACTTGGAAGTCACAACAGACTTCTCTTTAGGTCTTGGGACAACATCCCAAACATCATTCTTCATTATTGATTGGTATTCCTCAACCATAGCATCCTTCCATTCTTTCTTTTCTGCTGCCTCTTCATAACTGGAAGGTTATTTGTTCATAATGTCATAGAGTAAAGCAACATAACTGGTGTGTGATCTGGTTCTCTTCTTTGCTCTGTGTTCTTCTTCTGGAATGCCAAATCTTTCTGCATCATGAATGAGCTCTCTAGCCCATACAGGTTTCCTCTTGTGAGAGTTATTCTCACGGGGTGGATCTACAGGTTCTTGTGGATATTCAAACTCACGAACAGTTTCTGGAACTGCTTCAGTCATGGTAGTATCCTGAAATCTTGTTTCCTTAGGTTCTTCATAAACCTCGGTAGGTGCCTTCCTTGATTTGATGAATGCTGAGTTTTCATCAAATGTTACATCCCTGCTGACATCAATCTTCTTGAACCCTGAAAAGTATATTCTGTAAGCCTTCGAGCTTTCACTATAACCTACAAAGATGCCCTTCTTTCCTGAAGGATCTAGTTTAGTCCTCTTCTCTTTTGGGACATGAGTATATACTGGACAACCAAATATTCTGAGATGGCTGACTTCGGGTTTCTTACCAGAAAAGACCTCTTCTGGTGTCTTGTTGTCCAATATCTTGTGGGGTGTTCTGTTCTACACATATACAGCTGTTCTAGCTGCTTCTGCCCATAGATGCATAGGAAGATCTTGGTCATGCAACATTGCCCTTGCTGCTTCCATGATAGTTCTATTCTTCCTTTCTGCAACTCCATTCTGTTGAGGATTATAAGGAGCAGTCAACTCCCTCTTAATCCCCGAATCACTGCAAAGCTTCTTGAAGTCATTTGAGGTGAATTCTCCACCATTGTCGGATCTGAATGTTTTGATCTTCTTGTCAGTTTGATTTTCCATCAAGGTTTTGAATTCCTTGAATTTATCAAGCACTTCATCTTTGCCCTTCAAGAAGTATACCCAAGTCTTCCTGGAGAAGTCATCAATAAATGATACATAGTAAACATACCCACTCAGGGAACTGGAAGACATAGGGCCACATACATCTGAGTGGATGATTTCCAGAATGTCTTTTGCCTTGCTTTCACTGCTTGGGAAAGCCTTCTTAGTGTTCTTACCTTTTGCACATCCTTTGCAAACACCTTCATTTTTGGTCTTGATTTCAGGAAGACCCTCTACTGCCTTGCTTGCAATTGGAAGTGCTCTGTAGTGCATGTGAGCAAGTCTTCTATGCCAAAGTTCACTTGGCTCCATGGATTCATGCACCATGGCATGTTCAGGTTGTCCCTTCAATTTATACAGTCCTCCCTCTTGCTCTCCAATCACTACTGCATCATTTATTGTCTTTCCCTTTGGCCACATCAGGACTTGGCCATCTACAAATGCAACCCTCATACCTTTTGCATCCAATGCAGAGATGGAGAGTAAGTTCTTCTTGAGCCCAGGTACATAGAGGACTTCCTTCATCTTCAGAGATTTTCCAGAGTCTAGGTTGTAGGAGGCTTCACCACTTCCTTTGATTGGGTATTGATAATCATCCCCAAGTTTCACCTTATGGGGTGATTCATGTTCAGATAGGTTCACAAAAGATTCTTTGAATCCAGTCATGTGTTTGGATGCCCCACTATCAATTAACCAATCATTACAACCATGGGAGATTGTACCTGTGAGAGCAGAGATCAGAACATACTCTTCTTCACTTGATGAAACATCATCACTATCACTTTCTGCCCTAGCCTTCTTCTTTGGGGGTTCATCATCTTCGGCAGCATGAGCATGAAATATTCTTTTGCTACCCTTCTTCTTCTTACTGAAGTTGTTGTTATTATCCCTTTTGTTCCTTGATCTGAGAGACCCTTGAAAAATAAGATTGAATGGTTTCTCCATTCTGAAACTTTACTGCTTTCAATTGGTTCCGCAGGGTCATCTTCCGATTTATGTTCTTTCCTTCAAATAGCTTGGTCAAGGATTCAAACATCTCCTTGGGTGTCTTGAGAGAAGACACATGGGGTATGAGATGGTCTTTGATAGAATCAGCAATGATTCTCTTTTCCTTGACCAAGTTCTTCTTGTGCAATGCCTTGGCCTCTTCATCCTCCGGGATAGGGATGTCTTCTTTCACATATGAGTCCAACTCATTCTCTTCCAGGATTAGCCCAATCCTATACTTCCAGGATCGGAAGTTATCATCCCCTTCAAGCTTATCCTCAAGCTTGGTGTGGAGAGACATCTTTAAGAGTACTTCAAATGGAAATAGAAAAGATTTAGGACTTACCACTTGAAGTGCTGAAAACTGGATCTGGTCCCGGATTAGGGTTTGTCAGAGAAACCCTAAAAATTCAAAATGTGAATTTCAAAATTTCGGAAGAATAGAAAGATGTGCCTTGGAGAGCTGATCAGCCTAGTACATTCAGAATTTGAGATCAGCAAAGTCTTGCCCTTCAAAACTGCCTTTTTGTCCTCCCGGGTTCATTAGGGAGAGCCCTGAATTAGGGTTTGAGTTTCCCGGAGATCTACTCAGCCAAAAATCTCGATCCAAAGATCTAACCTTCTATTTTTTCAAGGAGCTTCCAGCTGTGCCTTCAGTTTCCAGAAATTCCTATTTTTGTGGAAACCCTAATTTTTAGGGCCAAATCTGAAAATGCTCAGAACTGAATTCTGATTGGACAGATAGATGCGCCTTGATGAGTAGATCCAATATACTATACTGAATTTCAAAAATCTGTGGAGAGAAACCCAATAAACAAGGAATACAAGCTTCCGTCACTGCAAAATGTCTTCTTCTCAGTTAAGCTTTGATACCATGTTAAATTTTTAGTATTAAATCTCAATACTATAGGATCTTTGCTGAGAGAATAACATCTACAGTATATAAATGCATGACAATCATAATATGACAAGCATCACAAGCATCACAAGAATCAAAAGCATAGAGACAAGAGACACAGAGTTTCCGTGGGGAAAACCCTAAGGTGAAAAACCCCACAACTTCCTCAGAGATAGAGAGAGCAATGGCTCAACCAAAATACAACCAAATAATACTGAGATAGTCTCCTAGCAGATGATCCTCCTCCTCCTCACCAGTGCGCCACTTTTCAGAGAGAGAGATAGTTACTTTTTCCGAGTGAGTAAAATAAAGATCTCCTATCTCTATTTATACTCACCTTTTTGCCCAGTGACCTACTGGGGCCGACTTGTCTACTTAGATACATCCACATTATATTATATATTAATTAGGGCCGACCCCATATGGTGGTCTAATAACCCATCGGCAAGTACACACACTTGCGACACTTGTCAATCCACATGACGACACTTCCTTATAGAGGAATAACACATCTCTTAAAAGGGTACAATAAATATATATATAATACACAGATGAAATACATTCCGAAGTTACATATACATCAACAGCTGCGAATATTTGGGCCGAATAAATTAATGTTGCTTCATATATTCAGAACCGAGTTCCACATTCCTCCGTGAAAGGTATGACTCCTTTCAAAGCATTTTTTGGTCACAAACCGGATGTGTCAAATTTGAGGGGTTTTGGATCCACTGCATGGGCTAGAATTTCTTCTAAGAAGAGATGAGCTTTGGATCCACAAAGTATTGAGTGCATACTGATAGGATATGGAGAAGAATCAAAGGCTTATAAACTCATGGATATCAGATCCAAAAAGATATTCATAGAGCGCAGTGTGCAATATGAAGAACCGCTTCAAGAATTGCAACTAGTTGAGGAAGAAACTGCCATTTCACCACCTCTACCAGAAGAAGATTTGAGCAGTGATAATGAAAGTATTGGTTCTAATATTTCTAATATTTTAGTAGCACATGATGGTCATGACATATCAGGTTCAGAATCTGACCATTATGATCCTCCTTAGTTACCGAAGTGGGCCCAAAACACTCTTCAATCTGCTGGTTTGAACATTGGAAATCTTGTTGATCCAAGACGAACAAGAGCAGACTTTCAAAGAGCAGGTATGGCTCTTTATATTTCTGATCCATTATTATCTGAGATTTGTTATTTAATGATTGGTTCAGATCCCAAAACATACCACCATGCCCACCGAGATCCTAGATGGCAAAGTGCCATGGATGAAGAGTACAGTTCTCTTCAAAAGAACAATACATGGGAGCTAGTTTCTCTTCCACCTGGAAGAAAATTAGTCCAATGTAAATGGTTCTACCACACGAAAGTTGCTGTTGATGGCTATATTAGAAAATACAAAGCTAGTTTGGTGGCAAAAGGTTTCTCCCAAGTCCAAGGAGTGGACTACACTGAGACCTTTGCATCGGTTGCAAAGATGGACTCCATCCGCCTAGTTTTGGCTATTTCCGCATCCAAGCACTTGGAAGTGCACCACATGGATGTGAAGAGTGCTTTTCTACATGCAGATCTTGCTGAAGAGGTATATATGAAGTAGCCAGAAGTTTACACATCAGATCCATCATTAGTTTGCAGATTGAAGAAATCTTTTTATGGTTTAAAACAGGCCCCAAGAGCTTGGTATGCAAAGATGGACTCCTTCCTTCTTTCTCAGAATTTCAAAAGATGAAAATATGATCCGAATGTGCACCTACAGCAAGTTAAAGGTAATTTTTTTATTATTGTTCTTTATGTTTATGATCTTCTCATTACTGGTAGCACTCTTGCTTCAATAAACAAGCTAAAAACTTCCTTAAATCTAGCTTTTGACATGAGCGATTTGGGATTGCTAAGTCACTTTTTGGGCTTGGAGATAGCTCAAAATTTTGATGGGATCACTATATCTTAGAAAAAGTATGCTTCCAAACTATTATTGAAGTTTAATATGGCTGAATGTAAGGCATTCCCATTCCCATTCCTCTTAGGAATCAGTCTTGAGGAGGGAAATTCTACACCGCTTGCAGATTGCACTATGTATCGACAGTTGATTGGTTCACTACTATACTTGACACACTCTAGGCCTAATATATCTTATGTCGTGAGTGTTGTATCAAGGAATATGCAGTATCACCATGAGCTTCATTGGCGAGCAGCCAAGCGGATATTGCAGTATGTGCAAGGTACGAAACATTTTGGCATACATTATGCTGCAGATTCTGAGCTAGATTTCATTGGTTTTACTGATTCAGATTGGGCAGGTGATAACATGGATTGGAATTCCACTTCCGGATATGTTTTCATGATTGGACATGGGAATATTTGTTGGTCAAGCAAAAAGCAGGCAACCATTGCACTTTCTTCAGCAGAGGCAGAGTATCGAGGGGCAGTCACTGCCTGCATTCATGCAATTTGGTTGCAAGGTATTCTTTCTGAGTTTGGTTTTGGTGGAACTACTTCGACTATCCTATTTTGTGACAATAAAAGTGCTACCAAGATCTCCACATATCCAGTTCAGCGGTAGAGGACCAAACACATAGAGATTCACATGCACTACATCCGAGAGCTTGTGCATGATCGCACTATCATTCTGCAATATTGCCCTATCAACGAGCAAATTGCAGACATCTTCACCAAGAGCTTCGCTAAGAAGAAGTTCTCTTACCTCCGTTCACTGTTGGGGGTGAGTTCCATCATGGTGGAGACATATTGATCCATTATTATGTTTTTATCTTGAGGGGGGGCTTTCTTCCCACTGGGTTTTCCCTCTTTCCTCACTTAGCTTATTTTCAGCATTTTTTGGATTATTGTATTGGGGTGACCTTTGGTCTTAGTAACCAGGGCCCTACACTATTATATTTTAAATCATAGTCTAGCTTGAGGGGGGGTGTTCGGATATCCACATCATCATTGTTAGGGTTTTGCATGCAATTAGGGTTTGCATGCAACTTCTAGGGTTTGCTTGCATTTTGCAAGCATCCCAGTCACTAGGTTGATGCCTCCAGCACCTTATCCACTTCTTTCTAGCACCCGGTAGCTTCTATCATCATATTTGTATCCCTCCTAGTCATGAAGGCTCCCACATCTCACCTACTGCCAGAGAAGGGTGCACTTCCTCACCTACCCACTCAGTTAGCTCCAACTCTCCTTGATTTGAGGCTAGTTTCACTCCTGACTGTCTGTTTCACTCCGTTGGACCTCCAGATTGACTAGATGACTTGTTCTGACTTCAGTTAAGCCTCCCATGCGCCCTCCACTGAGCCTCCTTCCCTATATCAGTGATACACACTTCAGTTACACTCAGTTAGACTCATATTGACACCTGGATGATTGGTTCTTGTGCATTGATGACCACCACTGATTGATGATGAGGACTCCTAGTTGGAGTCAAGCTATGCCATTCAGTTAATTCGAATGACCTCCTTAGGAAATTCGAATTGCTCACTCATTGTGACATTATTGTATTGTATTTCCACCCTTCCTGGGACATTGAGCACTGATGCATGTTCTTGCACAGTTTACACCATATTTTCTGAGTTTCATCTATTGTGATTGATTTACTTGTTCATTAGATCTGCTGTGACTAATTTTACAAGTCCATAGTCACATTAACAAATAGAACATAAGTCCATAGTCAAATAAAAGACCATAAGTCTGAGGCTTAACAATCGGGGTATTACATTTCCCTCCCACTTAAACAATGCATCAACCTCGATGCATATTTATTACATACATGCCATAAACACCAAAATTTCAAAATAGATGAGGCTATGGCTCCCTCATAAAATCTTCCATCTCCCAACTCGCATCCTCAGGGATGTAATGGATCCATTGGACCTTTACTTGGTTGATTTCTCGATTCTGAAGCAACTTGACCTTGCTGCCCAAAATGGCAACAGGTTGTACTGGAAAATCCCCTTCTGGTTCGAACTAGATCATAATCCATTCAATCGTATGATTAGTACCGTGTACATACATGTATATATATCAATAAAGAAAATAAAAAAACTCTAATTACCTGGATCACATTCCAATCAATTACATGGTTAGCATCAGGTATATACTTTTTTCAATAAAGACACATGAAACACATTATGTACTCTAGTGCAAGCGAGTAGAGCCATATCATAAGAAATAGGTCCTATCTGAGCAAAGACCTCAAAAGGTCCAAAGTATATAGCAGCTATTTTGGAGCAATTTCCCAAGTTTAAGGAACTCTTCTTGGATCTAACTTTCAAAAACACATGATATCCAACTTGAAACTGTCTAGAAGTCATGTTTTGATCTACATAGATTTTCTGGCTATCTTGAGCTACCTTTAGATTTTTCTTTATCTTAACCATGTGATCCTCCATATCCTTTCATAGTTATGGTCCAACTGTGACTCTGTCTATTGGGTTATCCCGACTGATGGGAGTATTGCACTTCCTTCCATACATGGTCTCAAGAGGAATCATCATCAAAGAGGAATGATATCCATTATTATAAGCAAATTCCACCAAGTGTAAATAATCTTCCCACTTGGATGGTTGATCCATTACATACATCATTAACATATATTCAATCACTTGGTTAACTCTTTATGTATGTCCATCTGTCTGAGTGTGGTATCTTGTACTTATGTTTAGACTTGTGCCAAACCCCTCGAACAATCATTTCCAAAAGTTAGAAGTAGATTTTGAATCTCTGTATAATACTATAGCCTTGGGAATACCATGCAATCTCGCTACCTCTTTCATGTAAATATATGTAATGTTATCTACTTTGTGAGTTGTCTTTACTAGAATGAAGTGTGCTACCTTAGACAACTTATCTACCACAACCATGATAGTATCATTTTACAATCTTGTCTTAGGAAACTTGGTGATGAAATCCATCGTCACTACATCCCATTTCCATTCTGGTATTGGCAAGGGCTGCAACAATCCCACTAGATGTCAATGCTCAATTTTAACTTTTTGACATTCCATGCACCTAGCTATATATTCTGTAACATCATTCTTCATCCTCAGCCAATAGTATTGTTTCCTTACTGTTGCTACTGTTTTATGATAACTCGAATGTCCATCATAAGGAACATCATGCATTTTTTTTAGAACCATCTTCCTTATATCTCCAACATTAGGCACATAAACTCTATCTTTGTGCATGAGGATCCCATTTTCTTCCAAATTATACTTATCAAATTTATGTGGAATTTTTTGTTGTTGCAATCCTTTTTTTACCTGTTGATAAAGTTCATTTCTAACACTGGCTTCAATGATCTTATCCTTTAAATTGGATGTACTAGTGTTGATAGTTTCTACATGCATCACATCTATCTTCCTACTAAGTGCATCCGCTACTTTATTTTCCTTACCTTTGATATGCTTGATGTCAAAGTCATATTCACATAATAACTCCATCCATATCCTTTGTCTTGCATTTAAATTAGGTTGCTCAAACAAGTATTTTAACCCATTATGATTATTTCTTAACTCAAAATTCTTACTCATTAGATAATGTCTCCACATCTTCAAAGCATGGATGATAGCTGCAAGCTCTAAGTCATGGGTGGCATAGTTATGATCATGTTCCTTCAAATTTCTAGATTCATAACTGATCACATGTTTATCCTGCATCAATACTCTACCAATTCCTTGCTTACATGCATGTGTGCACACAGCAAATTTTCCTTCGGGATTTGCAATCTTTAGAACAAGTGCACTAGCAAGCATTTCCTTAAGTCTTTGAAAACTATCCTCACACTTAGCAGTCCATTCCAGCTTCACACATTTTTTCTGCAAAGATGTGATAGGATGAGCTAACTTCGAGAATCCTTGGATGAACCTTTAGTAGTACCCAGCTAATCCCATGAAAGATCTTACTTCTGATACATTCTTAGGTGTTGTCCATTCGATAATGGCTCTTATCTTTGCAAGATCTACTGAAACACCTTCTTCATATATGATATGCCCTAGGAAGTGAATTCTTGCTTGATAAAAAGAACACTTGCTTAGTTTGGAATACATCTGTTGTTCTCTAAGCACTTGCATTACTAACCTTAGATGTTCTTCATGCTCTTCTTATGTCTTGGAATATACAAGGATTTCATCTAAGAATACAATCACAAACTTATCTAAGTACTTTCTGAAGACTCCATTCATTCAACGCGTGAATATAGTTGGTGCATTTGTTAAACAAAAATGTACCATTGTGAACTCATAATGTCCATACCTTGTTCTGAACGTTTTCTTATTGATATCCTCATTCTTAATTCTAATTTGGTGGTATCTCAACCTCAAATCTATTTTTGAAAACACCTTGGCTCCTCTCAAATGATCAAGCAAGTCATCAATTCTTGGTAAGGGGTACTTTTTTTAACTGTTTCTTTGTTTACCTATCTATAATCTATGCAGAGTCTTAGAGTTCCATCCTTCTTCTTTACAAATAACACAAGGGCTCCCCAAGGTGAAACATTGGGTCTTATGTAACCTTTCTTTAGTAGCTCATCTAACCACATATGTAATTCCTTTAACTCTATAGTACTCATTCTATAAGGTGCTTTAAATGAAGGTATTGTTCTTGGAACCAAGTTGATAGAAAAATCAATGTCCCTCTTAGGAGGTGTTCCTGGCAGTTCCTGAAATATATATGCAAACTCTTGTAGTACTCGATAATCCTGTAGTTATGGATCTTTTCCTTCTTTTGACTCTTCCACATGAATTACATCTAACCAACATCCCTTTCTGAGAAATTTCTTCAATTGTAGAGTTGTGACCTACCTCAGGCATATGGGTCTAGGTATACCTTTGATTATCACTCGGTTTCCTTCTTCATCCAAACAAGTATAAGTTTTATTATGAAAATCCAGTATGGTATGGTGTGCATCAACCAATCCATGCCAATCAATACAACATATGAACCCAAGGGTATGATGTTTACGTCTACAAAGGTTTTCAATCCATTCATTTCTAAAGGACATACTTACAAATTATATGAGTTTCCTCTTGGCTCCTATAGCTAATTGTATTAGACTTGTTGTTTCAAGTTTACTTTTCTTCAAATGACATTTCTCAACTACATTAGGTGCAATGTAACTATTTCTAGCTCCAGAATAAATCAAAATAGATATGGTTTTATTAGAAATCTTACCTGCTACCTCAATCATTCAGGATTGGTGGTCAACTTGCCTCCCATCTAGGGCTACATAGATCCTCTGAACACTTCCACCTACATATCCAACAAATGAAGCCTCTTTAATGTTGTGAAGGTTATTTTTCTTAAGTGGGCACTGACTGGAAAAGTGATTTTCCTTGCATATCCAACATTCCACAAGTGGTATTTTTCCTGAAGGATCTTCCCTTGGTTCTCCATCTTGATAAGAATTATTGTTTCTGAATTTTGAAGGATGGAAACCTTTCTTTCTTTGCTCATGTTTGTTCTTCTTCATATCCTTCCAATTCTTTTGATATGGTGCCTTTCTCTTATTCTGTTCATATAAGTGTTTTTCCTTCTAGATGGCATCCTTAAGGTTCTTTGGTCTATCATATTGAATTTTATCTCTATAAGATTTATAAAGACTACTTAGGGACCTTTGGATCTTTACCTTCTCATCTTTTATGAAGCCTGCATACTTCAAAAGTTCCAGAAACTTCTTCTCATAGGCCTCCATTGTCATGCTCCCCAATTTGAGCTCAAAGAACTCTTACATCCTTTTGTCATAGTAATTCTCAGAGAGGTATTCCTTCCAGAATTACTTCTTAAATTTATTCCAAGAGATTATGTCTTCGTCGATGTATTTTAGCTTAACTAGTTGATCCCACCATATAGATTCCTTACCCTCTAGATGGTATATGGATACTCGCGCTTCTATATTAGGTGTGCATTGGTGTAACTAGAAGAAATTCCTGAGTCCTAATAACCATTATTCAACATATTCTCCATGCTTTACTTCTCCCTCAAAATTTGGGGGCTTGATTCTTATCATCTCTCCTACTAGTTCATCCCAGGTAGACCTCTTCTTGTATCTCACTGGAGATATTTCAAGACTACTCTCTGTACTGCTTGATGCATACCCATTTCTCCTCTCTGAGTGATGAAGTCTCCTTGAAGATGATCTATACGTCACATAACCTCTTCTATGACTCTTTTCAACGGATCTTTGGATGGTCTTCAATGATTTTAGATCATTCATAATTTGCTCCTAGATATGGATTATCTATCATTTCGTTATCCTCCCTACATTTCCTCACTGAATCCTCCAATATTAAGGGTTCACTGCTCCTCTTATGCCTCTTTGACCTTCTTCCCTCAAAAAACTCCTCTTCAGGATGGTATGGAATCTGTCCTTCCTCAAAATCCATCTCCAATCTTTGACTTCCTACTACTGAACTTATACTTGTTGAATATCTATTCTTCACAGGTTTGTTTAGAATCTCAATTTAGTGGTCACACTGCTTGCTCAATCATTCAATAGGAACTGCAATGTTTTCATTATCAACCTTTTGTTAGTAAACTACACATTGGTATAATTTCATTATCATTCAAGCTACTTTTCTTTTGGTTTATAAAGTAACTAGCCAACTTCTCTAAGTTACAATCTACCTAACTAGACAAGGGGGCTAGAAATCCTTCTAGGATTTCTCCTTACTGGATAGACATCAATTCCATAGCCTTCAAAGGATAACAATTCGTTGAACTAACTCATATATGCAAAACTATATTAAGGTGCATGTACCCAATTTAATTAATGCAAATGCATAATTACAGATTGACTTGCAGAAGGCCCAACGGTCGTAGTGTTGAAACCTCACTTTAATACCACTTTGTAGTGTCCCTGACCCAAAAATAAGGCCAAAGGCACTAAATAATTAGGAAAAGGGATAAAATAAGTATTACACATCTGAATATAGAGTCCTAAGGTTAGGCTATCAGGCCATTCAACTGAACTTATCCTCGTGCATATTAAACATGACAATTCCCAATGTACATACTTAATAGACATAACGATAATGTATTTCATAAAATGAATGCATGGTATTTAGAATCCTCTTTATGATGTAATTAATTCAAGCAATTGATCGTAGGTATTAGTTTGTAAAGAAATAAAATTACGGACTTTTTCCAAGGAAAAAAAAGGTATTAGTTTGTAAAACTAGAATGAACTTGAGTAATAAATATTGTAGTTAACATTTGCATGCATAACAATTATCTTTCGTATTAGGGTTACTCTTCAGTTCTGTGATGTGTGTGTTGATAGAAGTGGTTAAGCAATAAATACAAATAGCATAAAATCATAGCCACAGCCACACAACCAAATCAAGGTAATACACAGGCTACAAACTACAGCCTCTGAAATCAATCCCATGGTTGTCCCATACAACCAACTTTCACTTGTATAACTTAGATTAAATGGATGCCTTCCCTCCGTCCATCAATTGCCATTAAATATTGGATTTACCATAGCATAAGCATATATGCAATAACATAATCATATCTGCAACATTACAATAATATCTCTAGCAAGGGTGCTCCCAATCAGAAGATAGGGTGTGTTCCCTTCAGTGCTAGAAACACTGTCAGCCAAAATAGTCATAACTTTGTCATCTAGAAAGCTTTTCCAGTAAAAAAAAAGTGTTTTTTAATGGAATCATCACTCTAGACATAGTGGAAGAGGTTATATAACCCATAAATGAACATAAATGGTTGAACTAGAACCTATGGTTTCACCCCTCTCATCACCGTGAGAGTTACATTCGTAAACCATGAAGGAGGGGAGAAAGAATATAAAATAGAGGAGTTCCAATACGAAGTATCGAGAGCCATCCAACCTATATATAAATCATGGAACATCATCCATAAACAATTCTAGAATTCATTTAAGCCTCCATGACACATAAACATAACTAAAATAACATAAATAACTATATGTACAAATACTTATCTTTAATGACAATTGGTTGCAACATGACAACTTTCCTCCCAATCGTAAACACAGTCAAGCCTTCCTCACTTGAACAAGTCACCCCCGAGCTAAGAACATGGATCCACAGGTATATTTACACTTAGTCTAGCAAATATCAAAACTACCTCTTTTGAGAACCACAATACTTCCCACTACTACTTTCTGGTCCATCTCCATTGCCTATGGGATGTGACTCCTTTCACCAACCCACTTCCTGGCTTCCTATGCAAGAACCTGGACTAGTAGAGTGATATAATTGAACCAAAGGGAAACAAATAGAATAAATCTAAGTCTCAACACACTCTCAATACTATTAACATTCCTAACACAGTGCGATATCACAAGTCAAGTGATCCAAAGCTCAATATTAGCTTCAACAAGGAGAGAGCACATGTATAAATAGCTTAAGGAGGGAAATTTGAACCCAATATGGCCAACTAGAATTGGTTTTAGTGTGGTTGGGCTTCAACATAGATACTTAACTCAAATTATTTGAGTGGTGGCCTATTTAGGAGATTCCCTTTCCCAGATTAGCACCATTAGGAGGAGTTACCAAAAACCAAGGAGTGGAGCCATGAAGAGCACAAGGAGGAGTTACCAAAAACCAAGGAGTGGAGCCATGAAGAGCACAAGGGGGAGTTACCAAAAACCAAGGAGTGGATCCTTGAAGAGCACAATGAGGAGTTACCAAAAACCAGGGAGTGGAGCCATGAAAGAGCACACGGAGGCGCACTAATGCATAAGGGGTGTTACAAAACATGAAGGAGGTAGCATTAGGTGAGAGAGAGGTTTCAATAGGGTCATAAATATCATAGAAGCACAAAAATATGGATGAATGGAGGAGTGGGGCACACTTGTGGAGGCACAAATCAAGGAGGTGGAAGCTAAATTCTAGCTTACAACTCCTAGAATCTAGAGAGAGGGCTCATAAATGAAAAAAAAAAAACAAAAATAGAAGGGAACTTATCCCAAGGAGGGTGCACTACGAATGAGGGTCCCACTAAGGTATGCATAAGGTGCAGTAATGTCCATAAAAATAAAAAATGGGGTCCGTTGTACAATGTTTGGGTGACCAATACTACTAAAGTCATCAAGGCACAAAATGAACCAGGATGGAAAACTATTATCGAACAACAAGTTCTAAGGTTCTATGGATGTCCCCCATTCCCCCTCACACCGTGAGATTCATGGTCTCCCATACTCTTTTAGTTGCCTTTGTTGAGCCAATTGTTTATTTAATTAATAGCAACAACATTCAATGATAATAACAACATTAACATTAATAATGATAATACCAAAATCACATCATCAAACAAATGGGCATAATTCCATAGCCACATTAACCAATAGAACATAAGTCCATAGTCAAATAAAATACCATAAGTAAGGGGCTTAACAACTGGAGTATTACATCTATCTTTCAAAAATATGACATCCAAAATGACCTACTGTACAAAATGCTTTCTCAACATATGCATTGTAGTTCTAATACTCCAATTCAATCCTCTAAGAAACCATTTGTTTCAAGCATACAAGAATATCATGACATTAGAAGACAACTTAATGAAGATTAACAATCAATAATGAAATAAATCATAATAACAAAGAAAACAATCCAAGGACACTGTTCTATTTTTTTTTGGAGGTGTAGACAGAGGAGACAAATTTACAATAAAAGCAATTTACCATGGCTTATTGCACTTTTATAACAATCAAATTCAAAGTCATCCTTTGAAAAAAAAGGAATCACAGTTGCATTCACTGGAAAAGTTGCATACAATGCAAATGCAACAACAATACAATATTCAACCCTACGCCTCCCATTGAACTTATCAAACATGCTTCCACTAAACTCTTGTACATTGGATCTATTGACCAATGAATATAAATAGATTTGGTTATTTCTTGTAGATGAACCATCATTCATCGGTTCTCAAATGTTATATACCATTGAAAAACGATTATGAGAAATTTTTTAGACTCCACCAAAACTATTTGGAAATCTTAACATCATATTCTGTGGTGACCTTTTCCAAGCACAACCTTTACATGATTCTTGGATTTTTGAGCAGCCAAGGTCACGAGAAGGAAAAGTTCCATATATCGTTTGGGTAGAAAATGTCGAATATTAAACATAATATAGCATTAACTTCTTAAACAAACATTGCTATAACTGCCCACAGAGGATCCAACATTCCCTTATCTTTTCCACAGAAACAAATATGTTCAAGGACACAATAAAAAAATGTTTTCTGTTTTCCAAACAAATCCATTTACATTATTGGCAAATGGAAGAAAAAAATAGATTCGTTCGAAGAAAATACATACATAGAAAAAAAATTGCATTTGCCTTCAACAATTGTACTAAAACAAAATATGCTCATTGAATTAATAGAGGGCAAATATGCAATTCAAGATGGCCTAGTTAATGGAGCCAAGGGCATATTCAAATATTACACAGAAGGAGCAATTGATATCTTTTAGATTGATTTTTCAAATCCAACAATTACATCCATCCAATGAACTACATCTATATACACCTTGCAACCTCCAAAATTGGAAACCTATCAAGGCATGACCCTCATGGAATTAAACAACTTGGACTTGTCTACAATGAGCTTTCCCATGTCAAAAATATCAAATTACTTTAGCTCATAAATAAATTAGACTAGAAACATTTCCCTATTTGCCAAAAAGTCGCTATTGAAACAAATAAATTTAAAAACGATTCTATTTGACAATTTGAACATGGATTACAAGAAACAACATGACATAATTCTTTGCTCATATGTTCATTGAACACATGAAGCTTGCTATTCATATGGAAGATGTTATCAATGACTATATGAACTAATGCAAGAAGATATTCTGTGTTTGCAAAAAACTCATATGCATTTAATGCCAAAAGAAACCATCTTTACAAAAAAAATAACAGTGTTTATTGACATATTGTTTCAATGACATTCGGGCATGTTTAAGAAAAAACATGTTAATCAAGAAGTCACAAAATCATGTAAGAAAATATGTTCAGCAAAATGTCACCCACTTACAAATAAACAATAATTCTTTTAGACTACTTAATATTTATAACACGCCACATTCTCCACTCAATACTCTTTTTAGCTTTTTGCACACCATGTTATTAGACATTGAGAAAAATGAACAAATAGTGATTACTGGTGACTTGAACATGGACATGTTACAAAACAACGTATCTCAGAAAAATTTCAAGTTATTCATGGAAATACACAACCTGAAATTGTAAACAACAAAACCAACAACAAACCAGGGCTCTATGCTTGACCAATTCTGGACATTTGCAAAATGGTCATGTTACATTCAATGTTTTTAATGCCTATTGAACTTATCATTATGAAAGTTGTCTTTCAATCCTTATGAAGTCTAAAACTTTTTTATTCTCTATATTGGATAATAGAAAATTTGTCTATTCCTTCTTATCAGATCCATAACCATGCTCTAGATAAAAAAAAATATCTTTTTTTTATTAGTCTAAATAGATTTTGCGTAATTGTGAAAAATTCAAAATTAATGCTTATGTATTTTCTTACATCTTCAATGCATTTAAACTAGATTTAAGCTCTCACAAAATCTGCCAAAAATGACCCATTCTACAAAATCTAAAACGCTAGCAATACATTGAAATGCTCTCTCATGTCTCCATTATTTTCAAGTATGCATCACCAAATCACTCTTTTACAATAAGTTCTTTTTCATCACCATATAATTGCTATTTTGAATATCAAATTAGTTTCCTTAATATTTCATTTTTTTCCTTCGTTCTTGGTTCTTTATCTGTGCCACAGTAAAAGTTAAAAAAATTCTGAATAAATGTCTAGTAAATCTTTATCCAATAGAGCTTGCAGCAGCTCGCAAAGTACAATGCAACAACCATCCAATCATGATAGACAAAAAAAGGAAAAATCATATCCATTGTTTTTAAATCTTGTTCTATCATATGACATATATTGAAACAAAAGTATTAAAGAAATATTCATATGTCACAACTCTGGTCCAAAATCTTGTCAACAATCAAACAATGTTTTAAATACTAATATATTTCACTATTCATGTCTTTTGTTTATTAACAATTGCAGACTTAAACGAGCATCATTGCAACCATATTCTGTTATCCAATTTTCTTCAACAACGCACAGCGGCTTATTTTAAGGTGATGTATTGGCATTGTATGGACACAGGACAAACAAAAATGCAAAGTTGCCTAGTAAAGCACAATTGGTTCATTTTGACTTAGTGGATAAAGATAGAAAAATGACTATAAAAATCAACATCAACAATAATCTCATTCCCCATTTTGTTTGATAACTTTTTCCCTAGTGCCACTGCCCGAATCACAAACTTTGCAGTAAAAACAGAGTATGACAGAGGATGTGCAAAACATTACATTATGTTACAGGATAATACTACAATAAAAAACATAGAACAAGTTTGCAAACAGCGTAGACTTACGCCAAATGCCAATATAAATTAGTCACTGACATCAAAAAATGCATATTATGTTGGTTTTGTTGCAACGATTATCACAAGATGCCAAAGAAACAACAAACAATACATGAGCTAAATATCAAAGATTTAGAAACAACAAATGAAAATGCAATCGCAAGTATGATTTTGTTTAATGTAAATTATTTGCTTCCTCATTATATTGCAATTTCTTTTTTCTCCATTGCTTTTCAAATATACAAATAACTCTAGTATTTTCATTTAAAAATAAATAAATATTGATTTTAAATATGTTTCAGTTATACATAAATGAGGCTTATAAAGAACTTTTCTTGCAAATACAACAACACTTGGCATGCAATACCATGCCAATGTACTTCTTCAAGAACGTTGCAAGAAATGATCCAAAAAGAAACAATGCCATGCACTTTTCTTTAGCAACAATTGTCGACGCTCTTGATGATGAATTTGCAAAGGAAATTTTGCTCTCAATTATCTGATCAAACATCCAGGTATCTATTCACTTTCAACCTTTTTTTATGGGTTTTTCCACCTTTGCAGATAGTCTTTTGACTTTTATTTCTGTTTTTATTTTTTCCAACAAAATAACCCAAAAAATAATTTTTTTTTTTTATAGTTACAAGGTCTTCTCAAAGCAAAAAAATGTGTTTTCACCTCTATTTCAACAAATCTGCAACAAATGTAAACAACCACTGGCCCACAACTCATTTGCATTGCATAGCTTGCAACATCGTGCAAATATGAGCACAATCCCAAATGCATTCTAGTAATGGAAGATGGAACAATGGAATGCACATTGCACAATCCACAACTTAAATAATTTTTCCCAATGATCGCTGCAATTTCTTATGAATATTACACAAAAAGAATTTCTTCCACAGTTTTCCACTTACATCAACTATGCCAAAAAAGGTTATTCACATTGATAATAGATAAGAATACCACTATCATGAAAAATTGTGACAAGCATTTTGAATAGAGGAATGCATTTGTATTTCATCCCTGAACTCTCGAACCTGTAAAACAATCCATTCTGCAAAGTCTATAAAACATTTTCTGTACACAGATTTGGTATTATAGTGGAATTGGCTTATAATGGCTTTTTGATAAGACATAATAAAAATCTAGAAAGATTGGTTCAATGACTTTATTGTCTTAGATTTTTGTTTCAATGTTTTATTTATGAACTCGAAATGTCTAATCAACATTAAAATTAGAACTGCAATTTAGTTTTAATATATTTTCCACTGAAAAATAGAATTACTAATATAGTTTAGTAAATAGATTGAACGCTAAAGTTTGCGGAAATTTCAAACAATGTATACATGTTTTCATATTAAATTAGTTAATAGAGATAAAAGCTATTGATTTTGATAGAACGTATATGCTTGTACAAGAAAGTACAAATATTAGACATATATTTTATTGATGCACTTGCATTTTGTTTCATTCTGGCCATAAGAGATTATGTTTTACTTGAAAAAGTAATTTTTTTTATCATATTTCTAATATTTATTTTCACAAATAGATTTAGTTTTGTAAATGAAATGTAATTTTACCATATTTATAAAGAGACATGGGAGCCATGGTTCGTGTCTTTTTTCCTATGCCTTTGAATAAATTTATGGTAATTTTTACATTTTAAAGATTTCAAATTACTCTTTCCTTGAAGTTACAAATGCTAAACTCTTAGTGAACTGTTTTTCAATCTTGTTCTTACCTCAAGTCTTACCACTCCTACCTTATTAATTATCTACTCCTATTCTAAATTAATCTAACCTATCCCTCCAGGGAGCGAAATTGAACTAAGAGTAATAAGCTGAAATGTTCGGGTAAATTTAATAGATAGCCATTGAAATAAACATTCACATTTACAGCATAAATTATCAAAGATAGCTCTGATATTAATTGAATCAAATTATTACGCTGTTACACATAAACATTTGCATGAAATAAAGAGACATTCATCATCATTGAAATAGTTCGACAGAATCAGAAAGATATCAGAGCATGATATATGCAAAAAAAAGAAAAAAAGAAGAGTATGTTGCAACAATCACACGTTCCAGGCAAACACCGATGCAAGCTTTTCCCCAGCGAACCAGTCTTTTCTCATTAGCAAAGAAATAGTTCTTTTACAAAAATGCCTCCAACATATAATTCACCAGCAAAAATGCCTTGCCAGACTAGAGATGTAATTGGCCCACATGCCAGTCTCTTCAAAAATAATACTACCTTGTGCCGGTTCTAAAACTTTCAAATATATTTCATGATATGAAAGTTCTGCTTCCACGCTTTTCACTCCTTCTGATGCTGCCCTATAGCTGTCTTCCAAAAAATAAGCATTAATGGATGCTTGCCCAATCTATTGATGGAGATATTCTTATGTCAACACATCCATCTTTCTAATGTAGTTCAAGTCATCTCTCAACGCATTTTGCAACTCCATCAAACATTGATCTTTGGCAGGCAAATCATCCATATTGGGGGGTATAATGAGCTCACATTTTTCGTGGATCTGATGAATCCTTTTGTAGAATCCCATACATTTCTCAATAAAAATGGGGATTTCATTATTTAATCTCTTGCGATCTTTCCTGCATAACTCAAGAAGCACCATGTCTAAATTAGAGTCCGCAGTCATCTTCTAGGGCAAGTGGTCAGGGAACTCCATTTTTCCTTCTCTCCATGCCATCTGCTTCTTGATCTTATTTCCACTATTGACCAATTTTTTTCTGACCCTTAGTGATTCTGTAGCAATCACGTTCATCCTTTCTATCATTATTTTCATCTTGTAGATCTTTTTAGTGAGCAATTATCGCGAGTGACATTTTTTCTCCCAAATTTTGTAGGCTTGTTCATGCAAAGGAGTCATGTCTTGTTTCTTATTGTTCGTCAGCTCCACCTGTTCTGTCAGTGACTCCTTTTCTTTAACCAGTTCATCCATCTGAGCTTTAAAGTCTTCGGCTTGTTGATTCGTTGCTGACTCTCTTATTTCTAATTCACTGATACGAGCTTTGAAGTCGCTCATTTCACCTTCCATAATCATTAACTATACAGTTAATGCCTCCTTCTCCGAGTCCAAATTTTGATTTTCATTCAGTAATCTTTCCTTCTCGAATATTATGGCATGTTTCTTTCTCAGTTCTATTCCCTCACCTCATGCCTTCACCAAGTTATCTTTTAATTTGAGCATTTTTTCTTTATTTCGCTCAATGTCATTCAACAGTTTTTCAACATTATCTGCACATTCCTATGCAGCTGCTATGCTTATGGAGGTTGTGAATTAGGGTCCTTGTGAGTACCCTCCATGAGAGCATTCTCCTGGATAGTGACTATATCAGGCTTAGAACCCATCTTTAATCTCTTTTCGGACCTCCTCATGATGGTTTTCCTACTTGAATAAAAAATTATTGTGTCAAATTTGGCCACTCTATGTTGTTTTGATGGGGTGAAAGGGGTGAGCCCGAGCTCTATGAATGGTAGATGTCTTCCAGTAAGTGTGACTCCCGAAACCCCTGGTGAATCTATATCCATGTCCTGTACACTTGGGCCTCCAATTTCCATAGCTTCCTTGGAATTATCTTCTTCTTCCTTTCTCCTTTGCTACTCAGCTTCTTCCCTTTCTTCTCTTTCTCTTCTTTCTTCTTCCCTTTTCTTTTATCTTCTTCATTTTTTAGCAACCTCTCGACCTCCTTTAGCAACATCTCATCCTCTTCTCTCTGGATCCTTTCTGCTTCCTCCTTTAGCTTTTGTTCTTCTTCCACCACATGTAGCCTTATGGATTCTTCTCTTTGATTTTGTTGTCTTTATGTTTATGCTGCAGTAGTGGAAGCATGACTAGGGCTGGCGCTTCTTTTTCAAACAAAACATTTGTTCAGCTCTGTCATGTTACTTTCTCTTATGTACACTTCTTCATTCTCTACATTCATTATTCATTGTATGATATTGACATTGTCCATTATTCTGTGTTTATGAGTGATTATTGAATGCATGCTTCTTCTTCTTTGCAAATAATATTGAGAGTTAGATTGTGAGTTTGTTACAGTTGCTAGATCCCTGCAGATTATCACATGGTATCAAAGCAGTAAGCATCTATTCGAATTGCAGCCATTGCAGCAGTTGCAACATTTCTTTGAGGAGCTATCTTTCACTTGTACACCAGAAGCCTCTGTGTTTCCACATCAAATCCTGGTGCTATTACTTGAATTCATTGGAGAAATCTAGTGAGGTCTATCCAAGTGTGAAGGACTTAGTCTATGTGCCAAGTGTCCTTAAGGTAGTGTTCAGTCGAAGTGTAGCATTCTCCGTCAACCAAAATTCTCTTGTTTTGTAGGTTTATTCACCCATTCGGAAACTTCTTCAACTATTCGACTTTCTTTGTTTTAGATGGATCTAAATCTCAGATCTTCCAACTATGTTGAGTGGAAAGCCAAGATGGCTCTCTTCATGAGGACCAAGGGCTTCACCCGAATACTCAACGGAACGATGGTAGAACCTCTAAGTGCAGTTGAAAATTCCAAGTACTTAGAAAAGCTTGATGAAGCAGTTGGTCTCCTCCTTCTCTCAATTTTTTATGATCTTCACTTCCATGTCAACGATCTTACATCTCCTAAAGAGGTTTGGGATAGAAAGATGATATGAAAGGACACAAATTGGAGAATGAGCTCATATGTTTGAGTCTTGACAGTTTCAAATCTATCAATGCCTTCCTCACCAAGTTCAAAAACTTGATATCACAGTTGGAAAGATATGAGATAGTGAAAGAAGACAAGCAATTATACTTGCCATTCTCTCAAAGTTTGGGGCAAACTTCTCATTTTTTATCTCTACTTTCCAGACAGCTAGGTTGTCCATTCCAAGATGGAAGTTCCCCTCATTTGATGATTTCATCCAATTTCTTACTCAAGAGGAAGAGAAGTTGATCTCTATGGTAATGATCAAAACCATATTGGATTCATCCCTCACAGTTGCATAGAGAGCGAATGGTAAAGGAAAGAAAAATATTTATGACAAGAGATCGAATGATACAAGGCCTACAGAAAATCCATACTATTCAGATGGGGCTTTGAACTCAAGGAAGACCAAGCATTCTCAGAAGGGAAGGACCAAGTGCACCTATTGTTGTAGAGGTTTTCATCTTGAGATTTCTTGCATGAGGAAGACTATAGATTTGATGGCTCAGTTACTTGAGAAGAACAATCTTCCTGTACCAACATGTGCAAGAAAGAAAGATCTTGATATCGAATCTTCTAGATTTGAAGGCAAAGAAAAATGTAATGCTCTCTCATAGCAAGTGCATCAATTGATTATTCTTTCATCATATATTCAGGAGCATCATGCCACATGGATTCCTCCAAATATCTCTTCTCTAGTTTCGAAAGCTCTATTGGCCCTTCCGTCAGTTTGGGCAATGATTCATAAATCTCCTCTCAGGGGATTGGAAGAATCGATCTTCATCATTGTCACTTTTCTGATGTGCTTTATGTTCCTTGTCTAACAGCTAATGTCCTTTCAGTATTTCAATTGACTCATACTGGAGAGCCCAAAAGAGTGATCTTTACTCCATATGAAGTTGAAGTACAACACATGATTTCAGGGGAAGTCATTGCAAAAGGAGTTGCAAATCAAGAGACAAAGCTCTATGAGTTTTCACACTTCTTACCTCTCTCAAAGGAGTCTGCTCTTCACTCTCATACTCATGAAGAGAGTAGACTATCTCATCTCAACTACAAGCTAGCTTGGACTGTGGTTGATGGTCTCCTAAGTGGCAAGTTTGCTCATGGCACTTTCAAAAGTTGCCTAAAAATCAAGGATACACCAAAATAGATTGAGAAAAAGAGGACTCTTGAAGAAGTTTAAATGCTAGATCTAGATCCACAAGAACCTGAAGATCTAGCACCTGTTGGTCCAACTCCTATTCCAAAATGGGCCTCCACTACTGCATCCTACCTTAGTCTTAATGAAGATCCATCATCATCTAGTTCTTCTATTGGTTCAAAAGAGGACTACTTGCATATTCTGGAACAATTTCATGACATCAATATTTTTAGATATATTCCTCCTTCGAGTAATGATGAACATGAGCCAATTTTACTTGCTTCTCCTCATGAGATTTCAAATTCAGAGTTTGAACATGATGATGAGCCAGTTTTACTTGAGATTTCAGATTCAGAGTTTGCATGTGATGATGAGCCAGTTTTACTTGCTCCTCCTCATAAGATTTCAGATTCAGAGTTTGGATGTGATGATGCATCTTCACATGATATTTCAGATGGAGATGATGATGAGAGAATGCTAGACCCAGATCCACAAGAACCTGAAGGTCTAGCAACTGATGATGAAGATGAGCGAATGGGAGATCCAGATCCACAAGAACCTGAATATATCTCACCTGTTTGGCCTCCTCTTCCTCGATGGGAATCCATTGCTCCCAGATCAGCCAGATCAGAGTTTCAGCATGGGAGGTTTCATCCTTCTTTCTTTATTGATCCTCTTCTTCGATGGGAAACCAATTCTCCCCGATCTGCCATATTAGAGTTTTCACATGTAAGGATTCATCCTTTTGAAATTCCTGATCCATTTCGTATCTATCGATCCTTCTTTGAGAAAGAAGGACACTTACCTCCTTTAGGGGTGAGAGATGATATGCTTCATTAGCATCCTCCCATCTATTTTGAGGGAGGGCTTTATTCCCACTGGGTTTTCCCTCTTTCCTCACTCAGTTTATTTTAGATTGATTGTATGGGGTGACCTTTGGTCTTAGTCACCAAGGCCCTATTTTTTGTTTTTGGTTATTTCCTCATAGTATAGCTTGTGGGGGGGTGTTGGAATATTCACACCATCATTTTTATCTTTTGCATGCTTGCATGCAAAACTTTATGCTGCATGCATTTGCATGCCACTACATGCATCCAGTCATCATCATGGTTGTCTTCCCAGCACCTAGAGCTTGCTTCTGGCTCTCCAGAGACTGTCTTTAGCCCTCATTTGGCCTCCTACCTACCTAATGTTCCCTCATTGACTTATTTGCTTAGCAAGTGTGCCTTTCTCACCTACCATTGTCCGTTAGAGTGCCCTTGCTCACCTACCACCAATTATCACTTAGTTAGGGTGCCTTATTTCACCTACCGGGAGTTATCATTCAGTTAGTGCATTTATTGAGTAGTTCTTCCACTGATTGCTCGTGTTGACTGCTTGTAGCTTCTAGTTAGCTAGTTCTGGAGTTCCACTTGACTATTTTACAGCCTCATGTGCCCCCCTTGGAGTCTCCATTCCCTGATTTAAGCCTAGATGGTTCTGTTAGACTCAGTTAGACACACTTGACTGACTATTACCATTTATGACTGATACAATTGACTGGATGATGTCTCCATTGTTATCCAAGCTATACTTTGAGTTAGATAGACTCATGCACCCCACTCAGAGTCTTCATTCCTTGATTTATGGCTAGATATCTCTATTAG
Organism: Larix kaempferi; assembly: GCA_027924585.1. Taxonomy (NCBI): domain Eukaryota; kingdom Viridiplantae; phylum Streptophyta; class Pinopsida; order Pinales; family Pinaceae; genus Larix; species Larix kaempferi. The sequence continues at coordinate 7,284,156 of BSBM01000643.1, forward strand.
ACTCAGTTAGACACACTTGACTGACTCTTACCACTTATGACTGATACTACCTACTGGTTGATTCCTCCATAGTTATTCATGATAGACTTTGAGCTTAGAATTCAAATGCCCTACTTGGCTAATTCGAATCCTATATGATGCATCATCATTGATTATTGCAACACATTTTCTACATTCATTATTCATTGTATGATATTGACACTGTCCATTATTCTGTGTTCACGAGTGATTATTGAATGCATGCTTCTTCTTCTTTACAAATAATATTGAGAGTTAGATTGTGAGTTTGTTACAGTTGCTAGATCGTTGTAGATTATCACAACCAGACTATCTGAGATTATGTCTTCCCAGTTAAACACAGTGTCGTGGAATGCTATGTGATAAATTAGGGGTACCCAATTTAGCTTGTAGATGCTTCCATTCGCTCTGCCAAAAATTATGCTTAGCATCATAGCTATAATTCTGAATGGGGTTCTCAAGCTTTGAATTTCATACTCCCCACTTGATTTCAGCCTCAGTTATTTCCTTGAGACTACCATATTTTTAGCATACTCGAAGTGGTCCATTTTTATACTCTTGATCTAGTCTTTGGTCATCATGAACTTGGGCGGTGGCAGTTTATATGTTGTTGTTATGTGACCTGGATGGAAATATGCAAATACTTCCCATTTTGTGTTTGAGATGATACTTGTGCTAACATCCACATAAGGAAAGATCCATCTGATGACTTCTAAGCAAGGAAAAAGTTCTAGATGTGTGGCTACTTTGGCGATGCCTGATTTCTTAATATTTTGGTACAAAATCATCTCTTTAAGAGATGCATCAAGAATATTCTGATCTCAGATCATTTGATATATTTCTCCCCACTTGTATTTTGGGGAAATTCCCATTACTGCTCTAGTATCTTCAAACATGGTTTCTATCGTGGTGTCAGCTACTACTTCTACATTTGACTCTGATTCAGTTGGCTTGGACTTCCTCTTGGAACTCCTTCTTTGCATCTCTAAATCCTGATGAAAACATTGGAATTAATGTGTAAGCAAAAATCTGTAGAAAATCTCCCATTCATATTATTAACAATAAGTTGAGTTAAGAAACCATTACTTCCATGTTGTCAAGCATTTGCTTTGCTTCAACAGTATGGAGTTGTGTGGAAATTAATATGCAAATAAAAGTGTATGCAACATCATTTCAAAGATATTCTTTCCAAGGATTTCCATTAATCTTTGTCAACCACAATAATCATTTTCTTCATAAGAATGGTGGGGGGTTAATGATTTGGTAAAAATGACTTCGGGGTTACTCAAACAATGTTTTTCACCTTTTAATCTTGCTTGAATGAATTCTTCCCTTAATTAAAATCACATTATTTCGTGGGCATAACACATTCAAGCTTAAAACAACGATGGGTAAGGAATAGAAGATGAGTTTGGCATCGAAAGAGTGACTACGCGGGGCGCTGTGTGGGCTTGGAAAACATGATGGTTTCGACAGGGTGTAACAAGACGACATCCAAGGCCGACCCTCTACAAGAGTAAAATATATGATGTGCCAAGCCGAAAAACACAGAAAAACTCTATTATCCATGGCCAAAATAACCCCCTCTTACGCAGTTATGTCCACTAAGAAGAAAAAACGAGGGTTATGCGACCAGGTGGTAAATGTGAGCCAGGGAGAACTGTCTGATAGGAATAACCCTAGCTAGGTGAGGCCACAGCACCCTTTTATAGGAAAACTCTAAACCTAACAACCAAAACCAACCGGTTTGTCCTAATGTATCACAATAGCATGTGTAAACCGGCGGTAAGGAAAGACCAATGCCTCATAAGAGGCCAAAAAAACCTAAAAGAACCAAAACAACGCCAACTAAAAATTGAAAACGAGGGCATGGGGTTTCCTATCTGTCACTTGCAGAATGGCTGTGAAGTCGAGCTCAATGGCGTTGGGTGCTTGGCATCCGGCGACTCATGGAGAGAATTTCTCAAGAACGACGTTTTCCAAATGTAAATTAAAAATGGTTTTTTTCCCTATATATAACTTTAAAACTCCCTGGCAATAAATGTGAATGGGGAAGTTGGTGGGGTCATTAATGACCGGACCCCATTTTGGCGTGGAATTCCTTTTTCCTGCGTCGCTTCCAAAAAAAAGTTTTCGCCAACCGTTTTGGCGTGAATCACTCAGTTGTAGCGAAACGCGTCAGCGGTGTTCTCAACCTTGTGCCGATGTCGGCTTCATCTAGCGACTTTTCACTGGAGCGGGTCAACGCCTCTTGCGATTTTACCGCGACCATTTCAGAGTCAGCTTGTGAGTTTCATCGGTGTCACTTCACGAGTTTCACCAACCTTTTATTACCACTTTCGTGGTCTTGTATCAGTGCTCGTCGCTTTCTTCATCGATAGGTTTCACGTTTCTTCGACAATCGTTTCGACGCCCGTCGCGGAGTTGCTACGAAATGCGTCACGGCATTTACCATTCTTCGCCAATTTCTTTTCGTTGGGGATTTTTGGCCTAACTGGCATTTTCATGTTGATGCGTTTCGGCATCACTGAGGTTTTAACGCTGAAACGATCGTCGTGACTTGACTATTTTCTCCAACAAAATTCACAATAAAAATTATCTAAGTGTTGGGACGTGACCTTGAAAACACTCCGACCATTTCAGCGGCACTTTCCGAGTTGCTCCGACTATGTCAGCTCAAATCGCCAAGTTGCTCCGACTATGTCGGCTCAAATCTCCGAGTTGCTATGAAACAAGGACTTCATCCAAAAAAACAACTTTTGCTCTAACCGTGTTGGCTCAACTCGCCGAGTTTCTCCAAAACAAGGACTTCATCCAAAAACCAACTTTTTCTCCAACCGTGTCGGCTTGACTCGTCGATTTTCTCCAACTGTTTCAACACAAAAACCCCAGTTATACTTATAGCCAAAAATTAGCTTTCTTCACTTGATTCTTAGGAAACAATATAAGTGTTGAGGGTGAGCTTCGCTAGGACAAGTTGAACTCTAAGACTACTCAAAAAATAGGAGGGGGCCTACAATTTTAAGAAAATTTTGGGGATTAGGTTGCAGCAACAACACATAGTTTGAGTTACTCATATTTGATAAATAGTTTACATGGCCAATAAGAAATATGGTAGCAACTTAGGCCTTCGCATTTTTGTCATATATAAGGTTTTGAGGAGTGTATACATTGACCATGATCTCGGTTCCACTTCCATCAATGGTTAATAGATTTACTGATACATCTGACTACACTTCCATAGCTTTACAAGCCCTGGCCATTGTATTTATATTTTTCCTATGAAATCTAAATCAATTCAACAAGTTTTTTTTCATAGCATTCTCCATTGAGTATTGCAAAAAAAATTGGCCAATTCAATCATTTCTTAGAGAGGTTAAAAAGACCATAAAATTATATACATTGGCAAATCCATAAGCTTAATAGAGTGTTGCAAACAAAATAGGTCGCAAATTTTAAGTTTGAAATAATTCCCCTTTACTAGTTCACATCCATTTAAAATAAACATATATAATTTACAAGTTTTCACTTTATCAACACATAGGGACATGGCCACCTTGTGGCTCTTGTAATATGATAGAGCTTTGTTTTCGCATTAAAAGTGTAGATTCAATATAGTTAAAGTAAGATAGTTGTTTTGTCTTTTATTGCATACTTTAAGGTTATTTGGATGTTAGAGGTCATGCATACCTTATGTTTTCAAGCAACGAATCCCTCAAGATTGAAGGATGGGACTATAACCTAGGCTAGGGATAACACTCACCTGGAAGATGTTGTCACGAGGTTTATACAAAGATGAGAAATATCCCAAATTCCCCTTGGGTCAGTTTGATTCCCTTCTAGGTGGATCCCACCCTCAACCCCTGACCCATAGGAATTGAACAAGTGACATGTGGGGACTTAACCACCACAATTTCCAACTTCCCTACCACTGCGGGACAGGATAAACATAATTGATATAACTTTGTATTTGCTACTTTTATCTGCATGCCTTTGTGCCTTCTAAAAAATTCCTAACTATATATATATATATATTTCTTATTATACTTATGATCAGTCTCCAGAGACTGCAGTCTGCTTGAGCTCGTAAGTCTGGTGCAACCTTTCTACACCTATGTCAAACATGGATGCCTCCTTAGGAGGGGGTCAATCCCCCTCTCTTGACTTAGATGGTGTTTCCTTTCATGCTCTCATCACTTCTCTTCGAAAATTTGCTTAGAAGGTGAACCCTTCTAAATTTGTCAAGTGTTTAGAGAACATTCTATAGGTCTCTTTGCCTACCTATTCCTCTTATCATATGGATATGGAATTGGTGGAGTGAGGTCTCATTGGGAATTTCATGGGAATTTGGCCCTCACCAAGATCTATGGATATCTAGATCCAAAAGAACTAGCATGAAATGATAAAGGGGAAAATGTCTCACTTCTTTTGTGGATGAGGGTTTTATACTTTTGTATTTGAAACCAAAGATGATCGAGATATGAATTTTAGAAATGGCCCATACTTCTTTAGTAATCGTGGGATGTATCCAAATAGTCAGACTCTTGATTTTGACCTGAAGCTTGATGTTCCCTTAGCAGATCCATTATGGGTTTATCTTCCTTATTTGTCCCTTCACTGCTGGGGACATGAATCACGTCGAGATATCAGTAATGTTTTTGGTAAATTCATTGACAAAGCATAACCAAATATTGGAATGATGACATGTGAATTTGATCTAGAGAAAGGCCTCTCGAAAGCAATCTGGATAATCATTGACAACTGGAAGCACCTGCAAAAGCTTGACTACGAACATATCCACTTCAAATGCAAGGATTTACATGAATACAAACACCTCACAAAACACTGTAAAAAGGATTCCACACCCTCTCAGACAATTCCAACCATGGAGGATCAATGGAAAACAATAAAGAAAAATATGGGTTCTAGAGAAAATCAACAAGAAAGTGTTGGACAATTATCTTATCCCTTGACCTCGGTGTGTATTCCTTCCTCAATGCTTCCCCATTCTCTAGTATTACCCCTCTCTCTATTTCATCCCTCGGGTACTCCTCTATCCTTACAACTAACCCATTTGAGTCTTTACTTGTTGAGGACCCCTCTACTAAAGATTTACCTGAAGCTACTTTTTCCCTTTCACCTCTTTTAGTTCCCTCCCTCATTGTCCCTTCAGTAGATCATCCTCCCTTTCCCGCTCTTTCCTCCTTGTCCCTTTTTAATTCTTTCCCTGAGGATGGTATTCTTATCTCGGATCATATGGAAGAGATTGATCATTTTGTTATTGTCTCCTAGCCTACCCTTAAGGTGTCCAAACTAGGAAACAAGCTCAACGGTATATGGAAGTGTATGAACAATAAGAAGAAGTTGAGGAAGAAAAACAATGTCGGAAGGTAGGCATAAATCCGAATAAGTATTTTCAAGAAGAAATTGTGAATAAAGAGAATATTCTAGGGTTACAAACTACCCTGGAAAAATATCTAGGAACCAAAATAAAACTTACAAACCCAAAAAGCACCTGAGGTTCTCAACCCAACAGCCAGCGTGGAAATAGTGACAAACCCACAACTAGTAAATACTGAAGGTGGTCACTTGGAATTGTAGAGGCATGGGAATCCCATATAAGGAAAAATCCCTAAATGGTCTCATTAAAGAATAAAGACTAGTTGTCCTACTTCTCTAGGAGAAAAAAATCAAAGGAGACTAGTATCTTAAAATTAAGTCCGAAAATATGAAAGGCAATCAATGGGGTTGCATTCAATTCCCATGGAACATTGGGATGGATTTGCACCCTTCGAGATACATCCATTCTCTTTTTGGTGATGACCCATTGAACACGTCATTGGTTACTGAACAGGATTCACCACCGACAATCAAGTAAAGTGATAAATGTATTTAATATTTATATGTCAGTTATCTATAAGGATAAAGAAATCTACTAGCAATCATTATTAAATATTAAGAAATCATAATTTGCAAAGGACTTTCTGGTGGTTAGGGATTTCAATGTCACCATCTCAAACAAAGAGAAAAGAGGGTGGAATATTGTTCGTGAACCCTTCCGATAAAATATGGAGGATATCATCTCTAAATGGGATCTAGTTGACATAAAACATCATATGGAAAGGTACACTTGGTAACACAAGAGGACATGGCTAGGTCACATAGCAGCTCGCCATGAAATATTTTTAATAAAGAAAAATTTCCTTGACACGGGAGCAATTCCCTCCTCTCGAATCATCCCTTCAGGAATCTTGGACCATAAACCAATATCTTTGAACATCAACCAGCCTTAAAATTTTGGTCCTCTCGCCTTCAAATTTAGTGCTATCTGGTTGCATAATACAACAACGATGGTGATCATTCAGACTGCTTAGAAGGGATTCATTAATAGATCACCAATATACATATGGGAGAAGAAACTTAGAGCGACCAGAGAAGATTTAAAAGGCTATGTAAAGAATTCATTTTCTCACCTGGACGACACAAAGCATAAGATTAAAAGGTGGCTGGAGGAAATTCAAAACAAAATTGAAATAGGAGAAGTGGCATATCAACTAATGATGGAAGAGAGAGAAATATGTGCTCAAATATACAAAGCGATTAGGAATTAGGAAGAGTCGTTTAGGCTCAAATATAAGAGTCTATGGATCCAGGAAGGAGACAAAAACACTACTTTCTTTCAATTCCAAGTTCGTGATTGAAACCTAAAAAACACAGTAACTGAAATCATATTGAGTGATGGTACTATTGGAAGCATATTTGTGGAAATATGAAGGGGAATCCAGGTGGCATTTTGAAAATTTATATACTAAAGAAATCTAATTTGAGCATAGATCAACAAAATCCATGCCAAAGCAGATTCTTACTCTTATCTCTTAAGAAGACAATGAGACATTGAGAAAAAACATTGAAGACCAAGAAGTGATCGATGTATAATGGGGATTGTCTCCAAAAAAAGCCTCTAGACTGGATGGCCCACCCATTCAATTTTAGAGGGCCTACTAGCATATTATCAAATTTGATCTGATTAGAATTCTTTGATATTGTCACAATAAGCGAAATTTGGGTGGTAGCATTGATTCCTCCTTTATAACTCTCATCCCCAAGGAAGCCAATCCAACATCGTTTCCTGCTTCAAGCCTATCTCTCTTTGTAATGCTTCTTGCAAAATTCCTGCAAATATCATAGCCTCCATCATGATGAAACATATCATAACATGAATCATCTTAGATAACATGGGGGATTTTATGCCCAAAAGACAAATGCTAGACACTATTATTATTTTCTAGGAGGCGATTCACTCCAACAAGGTGAATAAGGAGAGAGGGATTATTATTAAAATAGACATGGCCAACATCTTCAATTGGGTAAGGAATTGTTTCATCCTTGTTGTTTTGAGAAAATTTGGTTTAAGTGAGACTTTTGTTATGATGGTAAACTATTATATAAGCACCCCCTGGATCGCCCCCTTGTCAATGGAATGATGACATGATTCTTCAAAGTTAAAAGAGGCATCTGGAAAGGTTTTCCTATCTCCCTATTGTTATACATCATTATGGTTGAAACACTAAGAAAAAAATTTGAAGAGGATCGAGTTCATGGTAGGCTCATGGAAATCACCTTTTTTCAAGGAATCAAAGGTATCAATTACTCCCAGTTCGCGGATGATACTTTTTTTCTAGGCACTTATCATAGAAAGAATATTCTAGGATGTTCTATATGACTTCCTCAATTTCTCAAGAGGATATTTCAATAAAACAAAGAGCCATATTTATGGTTGGAATGTAAGTTCCCTAAAACTTCAATCTATAGCTTTAATATTTGAATTCCAAGTATATGAGAAATGGACATATTTTAGTTACCTAGGGGTGCCCATTTCATTGGGAAATACCGCAATTGTTAATTGGAGTGGAGTCATTGGGAAAATTAAAAGAAAAATGCAACAATGGGGGTCACAATGGCTAAATCCATCAAGGTGAATTGTTCTTATCAAATCTACTCTATCAACACTCCCAATTTACCAATGTTATGCATTGATTTCTCACATATTGGGCATTCTTCATCAAATAGAAAAAAAAATAAGGAAATGACTATGGAAAGGTGGAAAAACTAACACGAAAAAATTCCACCTTATAAACTGGAACAAAATAAGGCTTCCAAATGCTTATGGAGGTCTCAGAATCAAAGACCCTAAGATGATGAACTATGCTATGGGAGCCAAGCTAGTCTAGAGTCTTGTCTCCAGAAGAAAGGATTGGTGGAAGTAAGTCATTCACAATAAATACCTTCAAGTAACAAAAACTCAATGTCTAGACAGACCATTGAAGTACTATAAAGGATCTTATATATAGAAATTTATAAAAGCAAGTTGTCCCTTAATTCAAGAACACCTCACCTAGATACGTGGTAATGACAAGCATATTATCATTTGGAAGAACAACATAGAATACAATCCTCCTCTTGAACAACAAACAAAGTTGAGGGAACTCAAAAATTGGTTTCTCTATGCCAAAATGCATAAGAGAACCACCACCATTTATTCATGGAGTTTCCTTTCACTATTCAATCTTGGGAGATCACTCTTGAAGGAATAAAGGAAAATGAAACCCTGCCACAATCTCAGGAAGGAATGTTCATGTTACACCTAAATCTTGCTACCCTGAGACTTAGTGTAAACATCCCTAGAGTTTTCTTGACTAAGTCATTAACCTGGAAGAGATGCAAACCCATTAATACTAGGTTTTGAGAAGTCATCGTAGGTTGCCTTAATGCAGCATGCGACATCGCGGGTTGTCCTCTTTTAGCCTGCAACGATGTCAGTTAATAGACTAAAATAACTTCTGTGAAGAACCTGCAATAATTAATTAATGCAAATACACAAGATATCAGAAATAATAGAACTCAGAATCATTTTTATATTGATCATGGGCCACTTCGAGGGGGAAACCTCCTTTGAGCAAGCTCAATACAATTAACTTCATGGTGCCTTCAATGACCTCAACACACACTTATATACTAAGTCTATTCCCAATACTATGAGTCAAAACCATGGGACATATAATACTACGGGACGACTTATAAAGCATATGCGTCTAATACCATGGGTCAATACCATGGGCTAATATAAACTATGGATCAACAAATACTACGGGACGACTTACAAAGCATATGCATCCAACAACAATATACTAACAAAGTAAAGAGAAGGGTTGACACAGGTTCCTAACATCCCCTCTCCCTTAGAAAAATCTTTGTCCTCAAAACTTTGGTTGGGGAAATTGATGCAGAATCTGAATGAGTGGTTCCCCGGTAGCATCCTCGGGTTGCATTTTGGGCCACTCACGCCTTTGGAGTTTCAGGGAGGATTGCTTGGAAGGATGTAGACGAAGAAGAACCATATCAGCTGCGTGAAAAGTGCACTCAGAATGGTGCTGATCGGCTTGTTGTTGAAGTCGAATTCTGGCCATGTGAAGATTGTCCTGCAGAATGAGAAGAATCTGATCACAGTTTCAAAGAACCGAGTCAATTTCCTGAACTGGGGAGTTGCTAAGGGTGTATGGAAGAAGAACTGGCGGTGTCTATCCATAGACTACTTCTAATGGTGTCCTTGTAGATGTGGTATTGTACCACCAGAGCGCTTCTAAGAAATCCATAGAAATAGTTTGCCAAATCTGTGTAGGGATGGGCAAGGGTTTGAGCAGTCCTGAAAGGAGTGCCGTTTCACCCTTGTTGACCTGGAAAGTATCACAGTCAGCCACCATCTGTTGAATTGTCATTTTCAGTCCCTGCCAAAAGAAGTTACATGGTTCCCGGTCATACATTTTGAAGAACCTAGAGTGCCCTACTGATGAAGAAGCATGGAGTTCATAGAAGAGATAGCCCTGTTGAACATATTGCAACCAATTTGGAACAAGCAGAGAAATAGATGTAAGAGAAACTAGGTCATCTTCCCCCATATTGTCCTTACCCTTCTTGTAAGTGATCGCATAGGGATAAGCCATGAGTTGGATAACCCATTTCATGTGTGTTGGGGAGGAGACCCATTGTTCCAGGAAATTTTCCAGACCCTGGAGATCAATCTTGATGCAGAAATAATTCCCTAATAGGTATGGTTGCCACTTCTGTACTGCATGCAAAATAGCCATCATTTCCTACTAAGAGGTATATGCGGCTAAATTCTTACCGGAAAGGTCTCTTGAAGGCAGCAAACTCATTGGTTCAGTAAAGACACCTGCATATCTATCCAAGGAAGTAGTGGAGACTGTTGATGGGTGCATCTGAATGGAATGGAGCTAAGCGATGACACCATGTGAATTCTTCTTAAGGATTTTTTCTAGGCGATGTGAAATGATGATGCAGAGATACCCTAGTTGTAAGCCCATTAATTTTTGTTGTGCCCCATTGACTGAAAACTGCATCCAAAGTTTAGCAAAATCCCATAAGATGGGGCCAAGTGTGTGTAACCATTGAATGCCCAAAACCACATCACATCCATCTAAGGACAAGGAAAACATGTCAGAGCGTAGGTTATAATATTTCATATAGATATGCACATTGTGACACTTCCCCTTGCAAGGTAAGGTGCCCCCATTGGCAACCATGACTTCAAAGTTGGAGCAAGGATGGACAAAACAATCAGCCTGTTTGGCAATCCGAGGGTCAATGAAGTTATGAGTGCTACCAGAATCAATGAGTATGGTAAGAGGGATCTTCTTGAAGTATCCCCTGACCCGCATTGTTTGTGGGGTAGTGACATCGGTTACAGCATCGAGAGAGATCTCGGGTGGGTCGTCCTGAGATGGGGTGTCAAGAGGCGTGTGTTGAATGTCAACCTGATCATCTACTGTATCTGGAACTTCTTCACCAATTTCAGAGGCAGGAAGAGAATCCACATCCAAGAGATAGAGCTTTTGTTGAACACATCTATGTCCCCGAGTGAATTTCTCATCACAATTATAACAAAGCCCTTTTTCTCAGCGTGCTTGCATCTCTTTTTCAGACAAATGCTTGATAGGAGTTGGTCGAGGAGCAGGCATGATGGGAGGTAGTTGGGAACCCATATTTCTGAAGGGAACAAAGGTGGGTTTGGAGCATTGTTGAGCTGCGATCTTGTCCTCGGCTAGCTTAGCCAACCCTAGGACTTCCATCATTGTGTTGGGACAGAACATTTTGACCTCTGAGCGGATTTCATCTCTGAGACCACTGATAAAACAACTCCTATAGAATTCATCAGACAATCCTTCTGTGTGATTGGCTAGTTTCTCAAATTCCGTCTGATACTCTCTCACTGTGCCAGTTTGGTGAATTTTAGTGAGTGCTCCTGTGAAGTCGTCAAAAGCACTAGGACCAAATCGTGGCAAAAGGAGTTGGAAAAAATCTATCCAGTTTGGCTCGGGATGAGCTTTGATGTACCAACGGTACCATTGAAGGGCTTCCTATTCCAAATGAAAGGATGCAAGTGGAAATTTTTGGACATCAAAGGTATTATGCAAACTGAAATATAGTTCTGCTCGGTATATCCATCCAGTCGAATCAGTACCATTGAAGCGAGGAAAATCAAACTTCAGCCCACGAAAATTGCTAGAAGAAGAGAATCCGGTGGCTGCAAAAGATTCTGGGATTACTGTTCATGGCTCAATGCTGAAGATGGAGGCTGAGAAATTTTTCATCCAGATCTTGGATTTTGGTTTGGATGGCTTCAAGTGCTTCCTCCATGGTTTTTGCTCCTACATGGGTGACAACCACAACCAGGAGGTTTTTTTTTTTTTGGAAATGGATAGAAAAACACAAACAAAAGCTTATTTAGTAAAGGAAAATTTGGATTTGGGAAAAACTTGGATTGGTAATTGGGGTTTGACTAGGATTATGACACTTTCTGATGGAGAGGGAGGAAAAAAATGGGGATTTTAGAAGCGAGGTGAAAGAATAAGAAAATTCGGTAGAGAGGCACAAATAAGCAGAATTAGGAAAGGAACACGATGGCAAAATTTGAAGGCGTTTGGGTGAAAATTGAAGGAGTTATGGCAAACCCTAAAAATAGACAAATGTGGGATTTCTGGTCTTGGGAAGTGGAATTTGGGATAGGGTCTTCAAGAATGAAATATGCAGAATGGGATTGCAGGGATGTCAATGAAGTTTCACGGAAAACAGAGTTGAAACAAGGGAGATATGGCTGAAAAACAGAATTTTTTTTTTTAAATGGATCGGCAGCGGCGCAAAAGGGATCTGCAATAGATGAATCTGTAATGGCGCGGAAGGGATCGAAAATGGTTGGAGCTGAAATAGCGACTGGATCTGGAACGACTTTCAGAATAGATCTGAAATGGCTGGATCTGGAGCAGAAGTGATCGGTAATAGTTCAACTGAAAATAGATATGGACCCCAGGTATGTGCGACTTCCTATCGGTTCAGGGGATTCACTCGACCACCAATGCTATCTGACGGCTTGCGTATTGGGGCATTACCCCTCACTCCACGGTTCAGGTAAAACTGATAACCGCTTTGCCACAAACGACAGCTCTTGGTTTACCTCACGGGTGGGAACTAGTCAATCGGGTCGGGGTCGTTGCCCTTTTCACTGGCAGGTCATCTCAATGGGCTAGCTACTCTGGGGTTCCTATGGTACTCCTCACAATGAGTTTTAGGTATTATTCCCAAGTGCTTCCCACAATTAAGCGGATAGGGATTATTCCCAAATCCGAACTTGCAACAGATGCGAAAAAAAAAATTTGGCAGAAATTCCACCTAACGAGCCCAAGAAAGTGCTCTGATACCAGATGTGAAGAACCTGCAACAATTAATTAATGCAATTACACGAGATATCAAAAATAATAGAACTCAGAATCACTTTTATATTGATCACAAGCCACTTCGAGGGGGCAACCTCCTTTGAGCAAGCTCAATACAATTAACTTCACGGTGCCTTCAATGACCTCAACACACACTTATATACTAAGTCTATGCCCAATACTATGAGTCAAAACCATGGGACATATAATACTACGAGATGACTTACAAAGCATATGTGTCCAATACTATGGGTCAGTACCATGGGCTAATATAAACTATGGATCAACAAATACTACGGGACAACTTACAAAGCATATGCGTCCAACAACAATAGACTAACAAAGTAAAGAGAAGGGTTGACGCGGGTTCCTAACAACTTCTTCGAGTCCTTTCTCAAAGCTAGCTAACATGGATCCCTATCCTTGACCTTTGGGAGAGCTGGCATTCGGTTCCTAACCTCTTGGAAGGATTCCCTATCTCTCTCCTACCATATCGCAACCTACCCTATCCACTTAGTCCTATATAAGTGAAGCTCACTCCCATACCAAAGGGAGGAAGTCTATAGTGTCTACATGCTGGTGAAATTACCTTAGGAGAGATCTCTACTCATCTATTGGGAGACTCACACTTCCTTGGGAGGCTTTGGCATGGGGTTGATTGGAGCAGGATTGCTACGTCAAGTCATTGGTTGTAATCTTTTTATCCTATGTATTTCCCTGTCAATACAGTAATATAAGTGCTTTCCACCAAAATCTCATTGTGTTAATGATATCTTGTGTAGTTTTCCTGCTTGACTGCTTACTTAGATCTATTATTGTGTAGATGTGTTTTACTTGTTTTGTTGTCTTGTTATCTTCACAGGTTTTGCATCTTGGAGAAACATTTAAGGAGAAAAGGATCAGCGATCTATAAGGTAAACATATCTAGTTCCTTGATCTCTAATTAGATCTAGGAGAGTGATTTATATTCTGTCCTATTTTTTCTAGACTCGCATTGAGATAGGGAGATCAGGCCTCAAATCTGCTTTTGGTAGATTGTCCGTTAAACAAATATGGAGACCATACTGGGGAATACATTGTTTGTAGTTTTCAATTTGATTACCATTTTTAGTTGATTGCTTTAGCAAGCCATCCATAATCTTATTTTCCTTCTAAGCCTTGTTTCGACATCAGATCTTCACTTTGAAGAGTCTGTAGCCCTCCTATGAGTTTGTACTCATCATCTTCAAACCATCTCCTTGCTCATTGTTTGGAGATTTGTTCATTCTTGAACTTGGATCTCGCCCGTCACACCTAGGCAATGGATCCAGAGCAACACGGTGTCATTTCTTGGTCCCTGTTCTCTGTCTTTTGGCCTATCATCGCAACCCATTCATTGGTATACTGCGACATCGTCACACTTCCCGCATTAGTAACCTGCGACGGTCGCTCTGTGTACAAACACAGACTGCGTCGATCTGTCAAAACTGACATACAGGCATCCCTTCTCCATTTTTTATTTGAGTTGTGGTTTGGTGTACAAACCCCCTCTGTGCTGCAAGATCCAGTCAGAGACCCCATTTTTTTATTAGTGTGTTGAAGTGTTTCGTTTCGTTTGGAGTTGTTTTGGGTTCTATCTTGGACAAGTCTGAGATTTGGTAGTGGTGGACACTTTCATCTCCTCCACCTGCATCCATTCACCCTTGCATTCCCTCCTCTCCTTGCCAGATATAGTCATTGTATCGGATCGGTTTCCATATCTCATTTGCATACATTTTTGAGCTTTGCTTTCTTTAGTGTTGCTTGCTACTGATTGATTTTGAGTGTTTGTGTGCATTTTCAGTCCATATGAGTGCTTGTCATTTTCTTGGGATTTTCTGAGTCATTGGAATATTGCAAGTGATCTTTTCATTTCAGAATTTGTGTTTAAAAGCATCGTTGTCTTCAAATTGTTATTTTGATACATCCATTGAAAAATCAAAAGAATCGTACATGCATTGGAATGTCTCATTCATAGATCTTTTGGAAAAAATGAAAAAAATTGTGATTATTTGTATTTTTCACAAATTATGAGTTGCTCATTTTCCTAAAAAATTCAAGTAGATATCATGTTTTGCAAAAGTAGTTCCAAGCTCGGAAAGTTACATGCATTTTTGGTTCTTACACTTTTAGGCCATTATAGTGAAAGTGAAAAGCTTGCATACTCTACTTATAAACTCTCTCTTCTCATCACTTAGCATCATTTTTGTTTTGAAAAGATAAAAGAAAAAGAAAAAATGCTTTGATTTGGCTTAGTAGTGTTGTGTTATTTTTCGTGTTTTGCTTAAAAAGGAAAAGAATACATCATAATAATTTTTGGTAGATTTGGGATTGTGTTGCATTTTGTTATTTTGGCAATAGTCACTTGGAAAGAAATTTCTCCCTCCCATACATAGAGTTCACCAAAAGAAAAGCACATTTTTTGCACGTAGTCAGGGCTTGTATTATTTTTACATTTATGTACTCACCTCATGCATTCACCTAACCATCCAGATAAAATTAATGATAGAACTAGGGTAAAAGTTTTAGTAACTTGTGTGTAAGTTAGAGACGTGTTCTGGCATCGTTAAGCATGGCAGTTGTCCTTATTTTCCAGCACTGTATTCCGGGGGTATTGTAGTCTTCCACGTACTTATAGGTATATCGAAGCTCTTTCACATACCAATCGGGTATATCGAAGCTCTTTCATGTACCCACCAAGTACTTCAAGTACTTGGCATATATCGAAAGGTGTTTCACTTACTCTGTAGTATATAGGAAGGTCTTGTGTCGTACAGTTGTGCATTAGACAACACCACTATGTATTTGAGCTCCCACGTACCTTGCGTATATCGGGAGACACCCTTAGGATTCCTAAGACCAACTGAGTTAACCTTTTGGCCGTCTTGGCAGAGCAATACACCGAGAACAACACTCGAGGAGCTACTACGCACGTACTATCAGGTATTCGGGTTATATGGTCAAGGGTATGGTCCTAATCCTCCCTGGTTAGTGCTTTGAAAAATTGGGCCGATTATAACTGTTGGACCCTAGAGTATATCTCCAGTTGCAAAGCCTTGATAATCCCGTGAGGTTCCAGACTATTTAATCCACTCTTATCACATAAGTTTGCTTGTGGCCTTAGTTTGTGTAGGGTTTTGTCTAGTCTTTTCTTTTGTTTAGCTTGCCTTAGGAGAAAATTTTGTTTCAATCACTCTGGCTGACTTTCCTTGGAGAAGGTCCCGTAGGTTTCAAAAATTACCACCAGAATATCCCCTTAACCAGGAGGTAATTTCGAAGGTAAGGATGGACCCACAAACCAGGGTCGGGTCAGATGAAGTGGAAAACCATACTTTGAACATTGGAGCGCATATGTTTACTCCAAATTAACCTGCCTCTCATCCCCCGCAGGGTGAAGAAGCACAAACTTTTACTTCACAAGACCTACCTCCCATTCTACCAGGAGATCCTAGATCATTGGAATGAATAAATTCACCCCAGGACGACCCCACAGTGGCTGTTGGATCTTCAGCAGCTTACTGGAAGGTACTCCACCAACTAGCTGGCCCAATTTAACCGAGATTTTCGGACCTCTTCGTGAGCGCTTGGATCATTTACGTTCCTTGGGTGATGAAGTTCGACGAAAAAGTCTCGCATATAGGGCCAAGTTTAGAGAAATCCTGATTCACACGGTATCTTTTGATTCACCAGAACCATCCATCCATGACCTGACCATACATGAAACTGGTCAACCCTCACAAGAGACCAGTCCTATACCTCACACGACTCAACCTCTTGAAGGACAACAGTCCAACACACCTGTTACTACTACAGTTATGCTACCTGCTCCTCCCCCACCTCAAAACTCGTAGGGCAGATACTATTTATCCCCTAACTTCCTTACAAGTAATGTTAATCCTACAGTAGATAATCAGCAACTCGCGTTGGGTCAACCAAAACATCTTGGTCAGCACATTGTCACTGGGGGGAAATACCCATCTCCTAACCCAAATCTGGGATCAGGAGTTTCCATTGGACCTTCCGTTGGCACTACACTCCCCACCGGCCCAACCACCACGAGATTATCCCATGTTGGGGGTCCATCCAATGTAATTCAACAACCATGGAGTCAACCATATCTAGGTTATGTTAACCCTGTGTTGGGTCAATTCAATCTTGGAAATGCACTCTACGGGATACCCTATCCCAGAAACCCATACACTCTATGGGGGCATCAAAATTTTTTACAACATGGACCCCTATCGACTATCCCTCAGGTACCACCACCCCCGACTGGTCCACCCCCACCTCCCACTGGAGGCGGTGGGCCTACTCAAAATTTTGGAGGAGGCGCACCTCTGCTTTTGGGCGGAGGCCCATCCCATTCCACTAACAATGGCCCCCACCCTTTCGGTGACGGAGGGAATGGTCCACCACCCCCCTGGAAGAGGAAGTGGAGGCCCTTCCCATTATGGTGGTGGTGGAAGAGGACCACACCCTTCAAGTGGTGGAGGTGGTCCACCACCCCCTCTTGGTGGAGGCGATGGTGGATCTTATTATTACGGTGGCGGTGGTGGAGGTGTCCCCCATCCTTCCGGCGGTGTAAGTGGCCCACCACCCCCTCCAGGTGGAGGAGGTGGAGGACCAACTTATTATGGCAGAAGTGGTAGTGGCAGACCTTACCCTTATGGCAGAAATGGTGGAGGTGGCCCACCCCCCCACCAGGTGGAGGAGGTGGGGGATCACCTTATTACAACGGACCTCCGCCTCCTCCTGGCGGTGGCGGAAGCCCTCCACCCCCTCTCGGTGGTGACGGTGGACCTCCACCTCCTCCCGGCGGTGGTGGACCCCACCTTATGGAAATGGACCACCTTTTTATGGCGTTGGACCTACATTTGGTCCGGGCGGTCCATACCCCTATGGCCAGTTTCCTCTTGGAACACCCTATGGTCAGTTGATACAAGGTCCCACTGGTCCTTACATGCCTTATCAGTACTATCAGTACTAGCAGACTAATCCGCAGCTGCCCTTTTTGGCTACTTTAGAACTGCCTGACTTATCTTGCCTTACCAATGACCCCATCTACCATGGAACTAATTGGCCACCCATTCCGGTGAAACTTCCATCAAATATCCCCAAATTTGATGGCAAGCCGGGTGAGGATCCTAAAAACCATGTGATGGCATACCACTTGTGGTGTTCATCCAACTTCTTGATGGACGACTCGATCCATCTTAGGTTATTTCAACGGAATCTCACTGGTTCGGCTGCCAAGTGGTATATTGAATACCACCCCATTCTTTTCCCGATTTTGGTTCTCTTGCTATGAAATTTTTTACTCATTTACAGCTGCCTATACGATATGAAACTGGTACAGAGCTTCTGACCTCGCTCTGTCAAAATACCACCACTCGCATCTTAGATCATATACATGAGTGGTGGAGGAGACAACGTTTGATTAAGGCTCCTATTCAAGACCAACTCCTAGCGGACTGATTCACAGAGTCTCTCATACCTACCATAGCTCGAGATGTTGCCATGGGAGGGGTTGCAATTGATGAACAAGCCATTGCACATGCTCATTTGCTAGACTTAGTCTATGCTCAATCTGGCACGTTGTTTGATATTCTTCCTGATGCACCCCGTAACACGTACGACGCCACGAAACCACCCAAGGGACCCCAAGCTGATGGCATCATTGGATCCCTTAACACTCAGCCTCCCTCTCAAACTGTTGGATCATCGAACCCACAAGGTTCCACCCCATCACCAACACAGGCTGGTCACGGCACCACCAAATCATCCGCTCCTGCTATCACCGAAGAAGTGAATTATGTTCAACTAGCTTCACCTTAGAAGTCTGGTGGCAAGAAGAAGAACAAAGGGAAACCTAAGAAATATTCCACCCAACAGGAATAGAAGAGCACCCTTGATGAATCCAAATAGAAAAGGAAGTTGAAGTATCCTTCTCTACTATGTGGTGATGACCACTTTTCTAAAGAGTGTCCCCATAGAGACGAAGTTCAAAAGTTTCTTAAGGGAAAAACCATACCCGCAGTTCTCAACGATCCCTTCCCTACTCAAAATCAGCAGTTGATTGCTCAAACCTCCCCTTTGCAAGGAGAGGCATCCTCTACCACGTATGTTCTCGTGATGCGTAGTGAGACGGTCAGTTTGAACACTTGATCATGTTCGTACGACTCAATCCCTTTGAAGGATCCTGCTGGAGGTAATACTGAAAAATATTCCACTTCTCTACCTGAGGTGACTGTACCGCCGGCCTCTCTCACCATTGAGAAGCCCTCTTTTGAGTCAGTATTTCATCCGCCCAAGAGCACGATTCGGAAAGCTGTTTTCAATCCCAATGCTCGAGCAGCTCAGAATTACAATATCGTAGAGGATCTGGCACAAGCTCCTTGTGCCATGTCGACGCTGGAAGTCTTGCAGAATTGTCCCAATCAACACAAGACTCTCCTCACTTCCATCGATGCAGTCGACCCGAATTCTTCGAATACCATCATGTTTAGACTCAAGTATTTTCAGCTGAGGCTTTCCCATCAGCTTGCATTTCAAGTTGTTACCAACGTTGATGGGAAGATAGTCCATCGTACTATCTTAGACAAAGGAGCTTCTACCTCGGTCATGTCGATTGCTTGTTGGAGAGCCATTGGCTCTCCCAAACTGAACCGTTCTCCCACCACTTTGAAAGCATTTGACGAACGTGGCTTTCAACCCCATGGGTTACTGCAAGCTTTTCCAGTTGAGCTGGGGGGAAACACCGCAACCATTAACATGGAAGTTGTCGCAGCCCCGTTAGATTATAATCTCTTGCTTTGTTGTAATTGGTTTTACGCCATGATTGTGGTCGCATCATCTGTCTTCTGCATAGTTCAATTCCCTCACCAAGGTCGAATTGTCACTGTCGACCAACTAGACATCTGCACACCAGACAACACTTCTCATCCTGGCGATAATGTCCCAATGCTTGGGAAATCTTTGCAACAATATGAGAGTGTGGGGGTTGGTCTCATAAAGGATTCATCTCTTATGGGCATTTTTTCGACACCAGATCCCCCTCATCATGTTGCCTCGGTGAACATGATCTCATCAGAGATTTCATCCCTTCCCAACCACATTGATACATGGCTTGTACCTGATGAAGCCACCACACACATGATTGGAGACATACTACCCCTTTCACCCGCTGAACGTACCTACGAAGCTATCCAATCAACACCCGAGGACCACCTCGCAGTGGCCTCCACCTCCTGTTCTCTACGACAAACGTCATCCCTACCCGATTCTCTACTCTGGACTTTTCATTCTGACAAGTCCATCATGGAGATAATGAGTGCGGATGACCCCCCGTGGGAAGACCTACACCACCGGTCTTTTTTTCTCCCCCCATTGGATTATGTGGAGAACAACATTAGAACCATTTTTTCGCCGAATGTCTACCCTTCCTCTCAACCTGATACTCACATGTCATATGGACACTGAGGGAAACCTTGCGAACATCAAACCTACCACTTCGATTGACATTTCGGTTACTCCTGCTGTAGTGGAACATATTCATTTAGGCCAGAATTGTTCCGCTAAAGAATTCATTGCTTATACGGCCTTATTCAAGCGATTCTGAGACGTGTTCGCTTGGACCTATGAGGAGATGCCTGGGATAGACCCCACCATTGTTTTACACGAAATCAAAATCTATCCCGATGTCAAACCTGTCCGCCAAAAGTTGCGACCGGTACACCCTCGGAATACTGCAGCAATCAAGGCAAAGATTTAGAAACTCTTGAAGGCCGACTTCATCTACCCTATCCCATTGACAGAATGTGTCTCAAACGTCATCCCTGTCACTAAAAAGCAGGGTACCATTCGTGTCTGTGTCAATTATCAAGACCTCAACAAGGCTTGTCCTAAGGACAACTACCTGAATCCCTTTATTGACCATATTATCGACAATTGTGCTGGAAGTGTCATTTTTTCATTTATGGATGGCTTTTCCGGATACAACCAGATTGAGATCCACCCCGCCGACCAACACAAGACAACATTCATCTACCCTTGGGGAACGTTTTCTTATCGTAAACTTTTGTTTGGTCTTAAAAACGTTGGTGCCACATTCCAACGGGCCATGTCGTACGCCTTCCATGATGTGAAGGACTTTGTGGAACCCTACTTGGATGACCTCCCTACCCACTCAAAGCGGCGCAAGTTCCACATAGATCATCTGACGGTTGTTTTCCTCAGATGCAGGTGATACAATATCCGTCTGAACCCTCATAAGTGTATTTTATGTGTCGTGTCTGGATGCCTCTTAGGGTTTATCATCTCAAAAGCTGGGATCTGCATTGATCCCATGAAGGTGGAATCCATCATCGCTCTCCCACCTCCAACTAATGTTACAGAACTTCAAAGTCTGCAAGGACGAGCGACTTATCTATGGCACTTTGTTTATAATTTCGCACAAAAGACTCAGGGCTACATGAGACTACTCAAGAAAGACGTCCCATTCATTTGGGATGATCAATCTCAACAATCCTTCGATAGTCTCAAACATGCCATTACCCATGCCCCTGTGCTCCAACTGCCGAATTACTATCGAGATTACATTCTATACCTCGCAGCTTCCGACACCACTATCTCCATGGTTTTGGTGCAGGAAGACCAGAACACCCAAGAACATGTGATATATTACTTAAGTAAGGGTCTAATTGACACTAAAACCCATTACTCACATGTTGAGAATCTCGCTCTCGTGGCGGTTATCGCCATCCAGAAGTTCTGACATTATATTTTGCTTTGCACCACCACCAACATCACCGATTCAAACCCCATGTACCACATTTTGACACGTCAGGTGCTTGGGTGCAAGTATTCATGCTAGATCGTTATACTACAGGCATTCGATCTCCTTTTCAAGAAGGCTAAGTCTAAAAAGTCTTTGTTGTTTCCTGAGCTCATATGCGACCTTCCCCGTACTGATGTAGAACCTGAGCCCAATGACTCTTTTCCGGATGAGTCATTGTTTCTTATCAGTACGTCTGATCCGTGGTATGGAGATATCACTTTATATCTTTAGACCCAACGTTTCAGCCCTCAATTGTCTCATGATGATCATCATCTAATACGCTACCATGTGAATTATTACCTGATTATCAGTGATACTGTGTACCACCGTGGTATCGATTCTATTCTTCGACGTTATCTGACTAATGATGAGGATGAACACATCCTAAATTACTATCATGTTGGGGATTGTGGCGGTCATCTCTCTGGGATGGATACATCCCAGAAGATTCTTTGCGCGGGATATTATTGGCCGTCTATCTTTAAATATTGTATCGAGACCGTAAAAAAATGTCCTCCATGTCAACATTTTCATACAAAAAAGTGCAACCATCCATCCCTGTTACACCCGGTTATTGCCATTGGCCCCTTCGCTAAATGGGGCATTGACTTCATGCATTGTAAGCCTACCTCGATTTGGGGGAATAGTTACATCATCGTAACTGTGGACTACTTTACAAAAAGGGCCAAGGCAAT
The DNA here is from genome assembly GCA_027924585.1 of Larix kaempferi. Classification (NCBI taxonomy): domain Eukaryota; kingdom Viridiplantae; phylum Streptophyta; class Pinopsida; order Pinales; family Pinaceae; genus Larix; species Larix kaempferi. The sequence continues at coordinate 7,306,511 of BSBM01000643.1, forward strand.
GTCTACATACACAAACAATGGCAAAACCGCCGCACTCTTCATGTTCAATCATGTCATAGCACGGTTTGGAGTTCCTCAGTCTATAGTTACCAACCATGGTTTTCACTTTCAGAACCACATGGTTCAAGAATTGAGCGATAGATTGGGTTTTCGCCATGAAAACTCAACACCCTACTACCCACAGTCCAATGGACAGGTCGAGGCCATTAAAAAGGTCTTGAAAACTATGGTCCAACGTATGGTGGGTACGCACAAGTCCAACTAGCATAATATGCTCTTTCCAGCATTATCTTCCTACCGAACTTCTGTTAAGACCGCCACTGTGTTTACTCCCTTCCAATTAGTTTATGGATTAGAGGCAGTCCTACCCATAGAGTGAGAGATTCCATCCCTCCAACACGACGTCGAACTTCTTCCTAACACTACTGCCAAGGAAGAACGATTACTTTACCTAGAAAATCTTGACGAGTCTCACCGAGATGCTGCTCTTGCCAACGAAGCGCACAAGAAACGCATCAAAGCACAGTATGACAAGTCAGTATAACCTCGTATCTTTAACGAGGGTGATTTGGTCCTTACATATGACCAAAAACACGACAAGCTGGGGGCAGGAAAGTTCAAGTCCATGTGGCATGGACCTTACATCATTAAACATGTTTTGGATAAGGGAGCCTACGAGCTCGAGGATTACGACGGAATATCTTTATGTGAACCCCACAATGGGATTTACCTGAAGAGGTACTATGCCTGAAATTTTCATGCATAGCCATTTTGTATATACTGTACATGGTGTTGGCTTGGTTTTGCAACCAAGCTTAGTGCTATGGGCACCTCCTAACTAGTAGCAGTAGTTTCAATATCAAGCAAAAACAATAAACTAAATATAAATCTAAAACTAAACTAGCATGTGCATATCATAATAAAATTTTTGAATTAAAACAAGAACAAGAAATGGAAAAATTAACTTTGTATTGAAAATGGGGGCAAGCAAGTGCTTGCAATAACAATACCTCCAAATGATGAAGATAGTTGAGAAGCTCCAATGGTGAGCAGCTCCAAACTCCAAAGGGTCCTTTCTCCAAGGTAGCTACAATGGCCAAAAGCTTAAGGGAGATTTTGGCAGCATGAGGATAGGAAGATGGATGGATGTGAAATGATGAGCCCCTACCACCTTTTTATAGGTTTTGGTGGTGGGGAATACTATTTGTGGTTTTGTGGAAACCAATGGTATTGACCAACATGGTTTAGGTACTTTTTCCTCCTTTTTTCTTTTTTGAATAAAATTAATATTTTTATTCCCTTTTTAATATTTTTGGGAATTTTGGACCCTTTTTGAGGGTTTTTTATGCTTTTTTAGGAAAAATAATCTTTTTGAGTGGGAAAAGGGGTGTATTAGGGTCTTTTGGTGACCTTTTGTTAGCTTTAGAGGCTCAGATGGTGGAAAAAGTGGACAAATGGGTCATTTGAATGAGGGAATGAGCTAGTGAGCACTTTTTGGTTGTTAACAGATTGCCCCCTGATGTGTGAGGGCAGGAGCTCATCGTATGGCCGATAGACATCATAGTTCTTTTGTCTTTTTTATGGGGTTTGGGGAGGAGAAGAGACCGTTTGGAGTCTGGATCCACGGACCTTGGAAGCTGCAAAAACAAAAAATATTACATGGCCTCAATATGAATGAGGAATAATCACTGATAATGGACGAGGAGGGCGTACCCATGCTTGTATCAAGACATATACATAACAATTAGTCCCAAGAAGGGGGATCTAAGACTTAAAAAATATACTGGTACATCATAATGGTCCAGAGGGGACATTATTTTGGGATGTACTCATGATCATGACATGACTGATCTCAATAACTGATACACTGGAATAACTGATGAACTACTGAAACTGAAGGTGTCCAACATCTGTAAGGACGTAATGACTGTGAGCCATCTCTGGGAAGTATATGTAACTATATACTCGAGGGAGTATAAAACTGGGGTACATCTGAATACTGTCGCCATGCGCAACCTGGATATCTATAGGAAAAGTATAACTGGTTGTATCCATAGGTAGACTCTCAAATGTGAAGGAGTCAGATGGTATCCGGGGTCTTCGACTAATAACCGAACGAACCAATGCCCTGTGCGAGTCTCAACGATGCGATCAAGGTGTTGAAGTTGAGCATGTGAGAAACAACCATTTGGAGAGGCACTGAGGACTCTTCTCGAAATGATTCGTAGGCACTCATCATAAATGGCGATGAGTCCAAGACACAGGGACCTCTAGGTCTATCGTCTGGAATAAATTTGGTTGTTGTCGACAGAGGGAGACTAGAAACTAACAAGGCAATGATGCTTCCTTGATAGGAGCGTGAGGTGTAGAACTGAAGTGTGGTAGTATTGATGGTAGGACTGGCATACTTGTGGGGATGGGAAGTAACTGGGGTCATATAGTGGGTAGACTCAAACTTCCTTTGTTCAGAGCATGATGACCTGGTTGACCTGGCAACATAGGGAACTGACTTGTAGGTGTGGGTATCATTGCTTTTAGGGACTGAAGGGTATGTATTGACTCTAGGGGGGTCAAGCTGATGGGTGCTCTCGAGGGATTCTCAGGGTGACATACTACAGAATACTCTGAACAAAGGCGACCAAAATGGGGAAGCTGCCATATGAGTAGACGTGATCTGTTGTGGCACCGAGAAGCACCATTGTGTCCTTCTTCATAGTTTTAATGAGCTCCAAGAAGGGATAAAAGTGTGCTCTGAAATGGTACTGTCCTGTGGATTTTGTGAGCCCAGGACTGTTCGTGCTCATTAGTGCTTTCATTTTTAAGGAGTCTAAAAACGATAAGAAGACTCTGCAGTGGTTATGACTACTGTCCTGTTGGTTTTACGAGCCCAGGATGGTGATTTCTCGTGGTCGCTTTCATGTTTAGAGAGTCTGAAAGTGGTAAGTGGACTCCATTGGTGTTCTTTTTCGTAAGTTAGTCTCCAAGGCCCGAAAAAGCATAAAATCATGCAAATGGAGAACTCTTCTAGCCGATGTGACTAGAGTATTCCTTTTTCGTAATTAGTCTACAAGGTCCGGAAAAGGGGTAAACTTATACCTGGTAGACGCCCTTTCAGATACATTTAGCGAGCATGAAAGGAAGCAAGATTGCTCGGCGATCTTTTCATTGTTTTAGGAGTCAGAAAAGAGCTTAACAGAAACTCCCTAAGTGCCTTTTTCGTAAAAGGGATTGCTCGACCCGAAAAAGGGATAAAACTATACCGAACAAAAAGGGATTGATGGGAGCAAGAAAAGGTCTCAAGCATCATCATGTGTGCGGGATACTGGATCCGGTGACATAAAGATTGTCAACAAGGGGCAATGGCCATTGTGGCACGCAAATCGAGGTGATGCGTGACATTTTAAAAAATGCCCGAGAAATCTGGAGGTGAGAGCGAGAAATGATCTCAAGCGTCATCACGAGCGTGGAAAACTGAATCCGATGATATAAGGCTTGTCAAAAACGGACGACGGCCGATGTGGCACGCAAACTAAGGCGACGAGGGGGCATGGAAAAAATGGCCGAAAAATCTAGAGGTGAGAGCGAGAAATGATCTCAAGCATCATCACGAACACGAAAAACTGAATCCGGTGATATAAGACTTGTCGAAAATGGATGGCGGCCAATGTGGCACGCAAATCGAGGCGACGAGGGTGTCAAAAAATGGACCTGATGAAAACAAGAAAAGGAAAAAACTGTCATGAAGGTCAGTCATGGACGGTGGTGTCCATGTGGTTTACTACGGGTAAAATCGCTTGAGGTACAACCCATTGCGTGGGTTCCGGAGGGGGTTGCCTTCAGAATCGGTCAGAATGTATGCCCCATGTCCGAGGCAAGTGTGTATAATATATGGGCCTTGCCACATGGACACAAACTTTCCTTTCCCAGTTTTGTCATGAGCCTGATCGTAGGCGAGGACAAGGTCCTCTTCAGAAAAAGTTCTTGGGTGAACATGTTTATCATAATTCAATTTGGATCGGTTCTTGGCTGCTTCCATGGTTTGAAGGGTTGTGCGCCGATCTTCATCGGCCTGCTCCAGGAGTAGTAAGCGTTGCTCGATTGGGGCAGTGTCTGGTAGGAGTTCAATGGCCATATGTAGGGTTGGAATCTGGCACTCAATGGGGAGGACAGATTCGACCCCATGAACTAAGTGGAAAGGGATAAAACCGGTGGCGGTTTTAGTTGATGTGCGGTATGCCCATAGTGCCGGGAAGAGCATGTGGTGCCAATTTGACTTGTGTTTGTCTACAGTGCGCTGGAGGATGGTTTTCAAAATTTTGTTTATCGCTTTGACTTGGCCATTTCCTTGGGGGTAGTAAGCAGAGGAAAAATGGTGTTAAATTTCAGTAAGGTTGATAGTTCTTTCCAGACGGCGTCTTCGAAGTGAGAGCCGTGGTCTGAGACGAGTTGCTTTGGCACTCCAAAACGTGCGATAACATGGTTGAGAAAGAACCGCGCTGCGGTGTCGGCTGTGCAATTGTAAGTTGGCATGGCCTCCGCCCACTTGGTGAAATAATCCACGGCCACAATAATATGTTTGTGGCCGCTGGCTGACATGGGATTGCAATCAAGGAAGTCGATGGCCCATTTGCAAAATGGTCCGACAGTAACGACCGGAAGAAGGGGTGTGGGTGGGGTTCTTGCTTTGGGGGCAAAAAGTTGACAATTTTGGCAATGTTTGACTGCGGTGATGCAATCAGTAAATAATGACGGCCAAAAGTAACCTGCACGAATGATCTTTTGGGCGGTGGCCATGCCGGAGAAATGGCCTCCGCAGGCACCGCTATGACAATCATTGAGGACTTGCTCTGCTTCACTATGGGATAGGCAATGCCGTAGGATGGTATCAACGCCGCGTCGATAAAGTACATCCCCTAACAAGAGGTACCGGGGGCTTGGTGACGTATACGACGGCGTCCGTCACGATCAATGTGGGGTCGAAATTTCTGCGTGCAGAGGTAAGTTAGGATGTCACCGTACCATGGGTCGTCAGACGAAATAATGAAGATGTGATCGTCAAACAGATCCGTTTGAATAGTGGGTGATGACGAAGAGGATGGGAGGTCAGTGATGAGATGGGAAAGCGCGAGGGATTTGGTGCTCTTGGGAGTTTTGAAAGTGAGGTCATATTCCTGGAGGATAATGACCCATTTAGCAACACGACCTTGTAGGAGCAGTCGGTTTAGGAGATAGACCATAGGGTTGGAGTCGGCGACGACCGTGGTATGGCCGAGCAGAATGTAGTGTCGCAATTTTTGGACGGAAAAGACTACAGCTAGGGCTAATCTTTCCTCGTATGGGTAACGTAGGGGTGGGCCAGACAAGGTCTGGCTGACGTAATAAATGACATGTTCTTGGTGGGAGGCATCTTCTTGGACCAAGACTCCGGACACGGCATGTTCAGATGCCGAGACGTAAAGGATGAAGTCTTGAGAGAAATCCGGAGGGGAGATCAAGGGGGCTTGTGTGAGAGCTTTCTTGAGGGCTTCGAACGCCGTTTCTGCTTGCTCATCCCAAACAAAGGGTATGTGGGTGCGAAGTAGGCGTAAGAATCCGTGAACTTTGGTGGCATAATCAGGCACGAAGTGACGAAGGAAATTGGACCGCCCTTGCAAGCTCTGGAGTTGCCGAAGCGTGCACGGAGAGGGTAGGTCTAAGATGGATTTGACTTTCAGGGGATCAACAGTAATTCCATCCTGGGAAACAATGAAACCCAACAAACGGCCTGCAGGAATGCAAAAGGCACACTTGTGTGGGTTCAAGCGGATTTTATATTTGCGACAACGCATGAAAACTTGCCGGAGGTCGTTAAGGTGGTCTGATCGTTTCCGGGAACGAGCTGTAAGGTCATCAAGGTAGACCAGCAGGATATGGACTAAGTCATGAAAACAATAGGTCATGGCCCACTGGAACGTGGCACCAGCATTTTTGAGGCCGAAAGGCATGACACGATAGGCAAATGTGCCCCATGGGGTGGTAAAGGCAGTCTTGTACTGATCCTCCTTACGGATCTGAATTTGGTTGTATCCAGAAAAACCATCCATGAAAGATAGGACTTCATGTCCCGCACACGCATCAATGAGTTGGTCAATGAATGGCGTGGGGAAATTGTCTTTGCGACAGGCACGGTTTAAATCATGGAAGTCAGTACATACTCTAAGGGTGCCCTATTTTTTGTTGATGGGAACGGGGTTTGAAACCCATGTGGTATAAGGAATAGGATAAATGAATCCTGCTTCACGAAGTTTCTCAACCTCGGCTTTAACAGCAGGGAGCTTGGAAGGATGAATGGGTCGCTGTTTCTGACGAACGGGGGGTACATCAGGCCATGTGTCAATGTGGTGCTCTATAATGGCGAGGTCAAGACCAGGCATTTCGGTATAGGACCAGGCAAAGACATCACGGAATTCGTGAAAAAGTTTTTTGTATGCCTGAGTCTCCGCTTGAGTGCAAGATGCACCCAGCGAGATGAGCTCAGGTTTCCCAGGTGTGGTGGAAATGTCAATTTGTATAATGGGGGAAATGTTGGACATGTTCCCTTCTTCGAAGGCATCCGGTGCTAGGATGGGGTCCTTTAACCAATCGACCTTAGTGGGTATGAAATTTTTTGATTCGACCGATAGCTGGTTAGATGTCGTGGATGTAGACGCCTCTGGGAGGAAGTATGAGCGATGATGCATATCGTCCCAAGGGTAGTCGGGTGCAGTGAGTGTTTCCAAAATTTGTTCATCGGTATGGAAGTAGTCAGACCATAAATCAAGGGGTTCTGGTTTGAAAGTGGTAGTCGAAGAGATCATATAAATGGTGTTAATCTCTCCGGATTAGGATGATACGGGAGGGTAGATTTCCTCAACTGTGGGGGGTGCCATCTCAAGGTCCAAATTATCCATCTCGTACAATGTTGCTCTGTAATCTGGGATATCAGGACAGTGATGTGAGTAGTGACCATAAACACCCCATATGGCACAAGGGTTGTTGGTGCGCAGTGACTTATCACGAGGCTTGGGATTTGGGTCAAGTTTGACAACCGGGATGTTGGGGTCATCGTCAAGCATTTGCATGTGTTCCTGTAATCCAGGTAACTTTGGACACTGATGGGTTGGATGGCCTAACTCATCACACAACGAGCATTTAGGAGGAGCACGGAACACGGGGGGAGTTTTAACTGCTTTGGGTGGGGGTACCGCAGTGTATGGTTATGGGCCTCTGCCCCCAGTGGGCCTGATGAGAGGAGGGGGATTCGTAGATGATGAAGGAGTCGTGATACTAGGAGGTGGTTGGGTAGAAGTGACAATGGGTTGCACCGGTTGCAGGATGACATTTGGTGTCGGCGGGGGAACGGGAGGCGAAATATACCACACGGGTAATCCCAAGGTTAGCCCGGGGAGACTAAGGGTAGCCATAACCGGAGCACTTACTACACCTGAGGGAGGAAATAGAAAGGGGATTGTGTGGATGGGTGTAACACCAATGTGACTAGGGACCAATGGTGGTTTAGGTAACAAGGAGGTTTGATTACCGGGTGTTTGTGTATTCTGTGAAAGAGTACAGAGGTCTGCAATGTGGGTTTCTGGTGACGGTGGTGGAATGGACTGGAATGTAGATGTCATCGGTGCGTCGGAGTAAAGGCCGGGTCCTACTGAGGAAATGAATGAGGTAGTTGCACCGCAAACAGGTTGTTCAACCATGGGGAGAACATTTTCAGGTGCAGCGGGGGCCTTGGGATCGCAATAGGTGAGTTGGTCGACCTTGACCACGCGTCCCTCATGGGGGAACTGCATGGTGCGAAAAACGGATGAGGCGACAGCGCGCATGGAATACATGTAGCTGCGGCCAAGTAAGAGGTTATAGTCAAGTTGGGCATTGATGACCTCAATGTCAATAAGTACGGTTTTACCAGCCAGCTGGACGGGGACATTAGGTAAGAGACCTTGGGGTTGCGCCGAACGGTCGTCGTAGGCTCGCAACGCAGTGGTGGACTGCTGGAGAGTAGGAGATCCCAACTTCTACCAAACGAATGTGGACATGATGCATGTAGAGGCCCCTTCATCGATAATGCACCGATGGATGACAAGATTCCGAACGAAAACAGAAACTTGGAATGCTAAACTGGAAGGCAGTCGTGGTTCAGACTGGTTTGAATCGAATGCGATCAGTTGTGAATCATTGGGGTCAATAGCGCCAATGGAAAAGAGCAAAGTCTTGCGCTGCGAAGGACAGTTTTTTAGGACTTCTAAAGCAGACATGGCTGCAGGAGATTGGGCTAAGTCATCTACAATGCTGTAATTTGACGCAGCGTGAGCATTGGGGTTATTATTGATGCGACGAAGTGGGAAGCGAGGTGCTTTGGGAGCGCCATCAAGTGGAGCCAGAGGTATACGTAACGTCTGATCTGTGGGATTAACGTTAGTGTTCTTGTCGGGGGGAGGGGCTTCAGAGGTGGAGTCATATTGGTTCCAATAGGTTTGGAGGTTGGCATCGGTGGTTGACATCATCAACAAGTGGTGAGTACCTGAATCAAACATGGGTTGATCAGGAGCGGCATAAGTGATTTATTGTGGTGGCGCATTGTTCTGAGGGGTAGCTAACGGCTGAGTGTTCACTACGCCTTGGGTTGGAAAGTGATTTTGCAACACCAAAGGTTGATGTTGTGGTGGTGGAGGGTTGGGTGGCGGCTGAGGAGCCGCTTACCCCTGACGATGGGCATCGTCAATCTAGAGTTGCCGAGCTCGCTCCAAATGTGGGAAAGCATGTGTGTAATGACCATAAACCCTGCAAATAGAACAAGGATGATTTTTTCTAAGGTTATTGTTTTTGGGCTGCCTGGGATTACGATCCGGATTCTGGTTGGGAGGCACAGCATTATTATTTTGCGGAGGATTGGGAGGTGGAGGACCTTGATGTTGTTGTTGGTTGTTTTCGCGGTTACGTCCTCTTCCACGGTTCTGTTGGCCTCCTTGGTTGTGCTGGTTGTTTTGGTGCTGGGGCTGGTTGTGCTGTGTGTACATTTTCCCTTGAGCAGTGGGAGGATTTGGGTTCGCCGCAGGTCCAGGAGCAGGTTGTGGTGGATAATAAGCTGGTGGGGCTGGAGGTGGACCAGATACCTGCTGGGGTTGTTGGTAACCCTGAGCTATTGGAGGTGTTGGGCTAGCTGTCGCAGCTAGCTGTGGGTAGTACACTGGTTGAGGTGCAGATGGAGGGGTGTATGTGGGTGGTGCATGACCAAAGCACTGAGGTGGACATGAAGGTCCGTGGGTATGGTGGTGATGTGCCATGGGAGCATATGAACTGGTTGCTCCGGATTGAGATGTAGCCCGCGAAAGGTGGGGACCATGGCTAGGATGTGCAATGGAAAAGGGTTGGGGATGCGAGGCCATACGACCAATGATGCCATCCGCAGCATGAGATTCCCTCGGCGCATCGTGTTGGGATGACTCGCCTCGAGGGGAGTCCGGTATAATGGTATACAGATAACCCAATTGGGCGTAAATGAGGTCAAACTGCTGGGCTTTAAGGATGGCCTCTTCTTCAGACTGGGGTCTTTCAGATGCCACATCCTTCGCAATGAGAGGGAGGAGGGACTTGAGAAACCAATCTAAGAAGATACGGTCGTCTAACTTGATTTTGCAGAGGCTTCGGCGTCTATGCCACTCATGAATGTGGTCAGTGATGTGGGTGGCCGTGTTCTGTCTGCAAGATAGTAGGATCTCGACTCCCGCATCGTAGCGGACAGGTAACTGGAAGAACTGCAGGAAGGTCTAGGAAAGGGAGGTAAAGGTGGCATGGGTCCCATGGGGCTGCTCGATATACCACTTAGCTGCAGAGCCAGTGAAGGTGCACTGTAACAGACGGAGGCGGACAGAGTCGTCCAATATAGAGTTGGAGGAACACCATAGATGGAAGGACATAATATGGTTTTGGGGGTCCTCACCTGCCTTGCCCTCAAACTTAGGGATGTCGGAGGGGAGTTTGGTAGGCATATGAGGCCACGCAGGGTCGTGTCTGATAGGGTCATTGGTGAGCCTGGCTAAGTCTGGTAAGTTTAGACTCGCCATGTAAGGTAAGGTAGCAGATGGATGTGGCATAGTGACTGGGACATGACTAGTCATGGTGGTATGATGTAGGGGTCCAGTAGCGCCTAAGGGTATGCTCGGTATTGAAGGTATGTGTCCTCCAATAGCTGTGGTCTGGTATGGGCCAGCGTTTCCGAGTGCAACATGGGTTACACCGAGGTTAGGAATAGTAGTGGTGATTCCTGGAATCTGGGTTGTGGTAATCAAAGGGGGTGTGACCCCTATGTTGGGCATACCCATAACAGGTGGTGGCCCTGTGTTGGGAATTCCTATAACAGGAGGTGGCCCTGTGTTGGGCATTCCTAAAGGTGGAGTGTTTCCCATACTATGCATACCTAGGGGGGTGGGTGTTTCCATGGATGGCACCGTAGTAGCAGGGTCTGTAGACGTCTCTCCTATGGTGCTGGTAAAAAGTGGGTCAAATGGTGTTCCAGCCATAAGGTTGGTTGGGAATAACGCAGTGGGGTTTTCGGATTCTGCCTCAGAATCAGAAGTGAAGTGAGGCGTGTTAGAATCGGATGACCGTATGGTTGACCGACGATGTGTCGAGTCAAGGGATAAGGTTCTACGTCGGTGATGTGGAGAGCCAAGCAGACTGAACTCTGGGAGTTCGCCCTGAAGACGACGAGAGCGTCTAAAATTCTCAATGGTGAGAAATAAGTTTATGTGTAAAAATCTGTGTTGTGTAAAATGGTAATGTATAAAAAACTCAAAACCCTAATGCAACCAAAGGTGCAAGAAGGGGAGTGAAAATGAAGGCTCTCAGGCCAAAAAATCAACCTCAAAAAGCACTTATTATAGCAGCTATGCTATAATAAGTGGAGGGATGCAACAAATGGTCAGAGTACCAACATGCAAACAGCTTCTAGAAAAAATAGGTGTAACTAGACCAAAGGTGGATTGAATCATGCAAACACCTAACTAAAAGTATTGTGAATCAACAAACGATATTCTCTGCAAGGTGATGAAATCCAAGTCAGACAATATTGAGTGTTGAATCAACGGCTAGATATCCCCCTACCGGGAGGGACACCGGGTAATCAATCCTAAAGAATGGCAACTAGGATACTCCGTTCATGACACGTCCAGAAAAGGTAAATCTGTCGTTTGGTCCTTTTACCGCAATATCCCCATACAAGGATATCCCGAGAACTGCGAATGGTAGCCCTTCGGTTACTGAATGGATTTTGGTATTCCACTCAGGCTTCCGGAACCATCCTCGCGACTTCAACCTCCTAGGGGAGAGGCCTTCCAATAAACTGGTTATGACCGTGCCAATAAATACTAGGACATTTTGGTTCCCTAATGGACAACAGCTATGTCTCAGATGTAATAACCGAGGGGTGTTATTGGAACACCTATCCCCTCAATACTACCTAGCTACAAAGTTCTTTAAGTGTTCCTCAAGTGGGGTTAAAAGTGGGTTGAAGTTAGGGTAAATTTTAAGGCTCAGTTTAAATTATGTGTTTGAGTGGGTGCACATGTGGCATTTTAAACTGAAATTGAAAAAGTAAATGCTTTGCAGAAAATATTCAAAAAACAAAGGATCTTTTGAAATAGTAAAGCAAATAATATGACTTTTTCAATAAATGGAAATTAAATGCTTTGCAACAACTATTCAAAAAACAAAGGATCTTTTGAAATAGGAAAGCAAATAATATGACTTCTTTAAGAAATTAATGGATTTCTTTTTCAAAAATTGCTATGGGCAAAATATTAAAGAAGTAAACAGGAAATTTTTTTTAATCTAGATAAAATGCAAAATAAATCCTTCTTTCAATTTCTGAAAATTTTTAAAAAGACTCTTTCAAAGGTGCATTCTAAAATAGTAAAATTTTTCTATGGCTGTAAAATATGCAGGAATTTTAATACTGTAAAAATGTGCTATGTGGGAAAAAAATACAGTAAAAAATTAATCTTTTAAACGGATCGGCCGAACGAAAAAATTAGCATCGCGGGCTTTGACAGAACAGGCGCGATGGACCACGCGGGTTTCTGTCGCACAGTCGTGATGGACAGCGCGGGTTTTGACCGCGAAGCCACGATGTGCAGCGCGGGATTTCGTCACACAGTCGCGATGTGCAGCGCGGAAAAGGTCTGCGAAGCCACGATGTGCAGCGCGCTAATTGGCCGCGAAGCTGCGGTGAACCGCGCAAAAAAGAGCCGCGCGACTGTCGGGCAAAAAGCCGCGAGGCAAAATCCATACGCGGACACCGAAAAACGAACCCAAAAATTGAAAATTTTGGGCTGTAAATGGCAATGAAATGGGCCAAGATCTAGAACAGCAACGGATCTGCTGTCTAGGGTGGCCGATCTATGAATTAAACTAACTAATACAATCAAAAACTAAGATCTAAAGCAAAAGTGAGATCTAGAAATTCGAAAATAGCGGAGTCGCCAAAAACTGTTGGCTTGGTTTTGCAACCAAGCTTAGTGCTATGGGCACCTGCTAACTAGTAGCAGCAGTTTCAATACTAAGCAAAAACAATAAACTAAATCTAAATCTAAAACTAAACTAGCATGTGCATATCATAAGAAAAATTTTGAATTAAAACAAGAACAAGAAATGGAAAAAATAACTTTGTATTGAAAATGGGGGCAAGCAAGTGCTTGCAATAACAATACCTCCAAATGATGAAGATAGTTGAGAAGCTCCAATGGTGAGCAGCTCCAAACTCCAAAGGGTCCTTTCTCCAAGGTAGCTACAATGGCCAAAAGCTCAAGGGAGATTTTGGCAGCATGAGGATAGGAAGATGGATGGATGTCAAATGAGGAGCCCCTACCACCTTTTTATAGGTTTTGGTGGTGGGGAATACCATTTGTGGTTTTGTGGAAACCAATGGTATTGACCAACATGGTTTAGGTACTTTTCCCTCCTTTTTTCTTTTTTGAATAAAATTAATATTTTTATTCCCTTTTTAATATTTTTGGGAATTTTGGACCCTTTTTTAGGGTTTTTTATGCTTTTTTTAGGAAAAATAATCTTTTTGAGTGGGAAAAGGGGTGTATTAGGGTCTTTTGGTGACCTTTTGTTGGAATTAGAGGCTCAAATGGTGGAAAAAGTGGACAAATGGGTCATGTGAATGAGGGAATGAGCTAGTGAGCACTTTTTGGGTGTTAACACATGGTGTGTGTGTTTTTGGTGTGGAGTGACACGTTTATTTTAGTGTGTCTAGATCTTGTTTCCGCTTCTTATACCATGTTCTGTCTGTGTGTGCAGATGGGAACTTGCTATGAATTCGCGGTCGGCACCAGTCGGCATAGCTGCAACCTTGCTTCGGCATCCTGGGTACTATATTCCCCAACAGGAGAGCTCATTAGCTCAGGAGGAAATTGTCTTGGATTCTCAACCAACAACGCCGCAGAGTATCACGCAGTGATTGGAACCCTAACTGATGCTCTTTCCTTGAGTATGAACCACATTGTCATCCATTCTGATTCACAACTAGTGGTTTCTCATCTCAACAGGTTCTACGCTATCTGTGATCCCACTCTACTCCATCTCTTCAGACAAGTCTGTCTCCTAGAAAGGTCCTTTGAATCTATTCAATACCTGCACATTCCACGAGACATGAACACAGTTGCCGACTCAATGGCCAATTTCATCTTAGATTGGTACATTGCACACACATAAGCATATTTATGAACTGTAAAAGAATTCACAACATGTAAAATCATCCATTGTATAAAATCAAACATGTAAACAAGATCTCATCATTCATCCATCTAAAACACATAATGTATAAAACCGTCAGAAATGTCTGTATATATATAAGCCATCATAAAAAGTAGTGCTGGTACAAAATCTAAAGCACGACGGCTTTCAGTGAATCTATACAAAATCTAAAGCCTCATAGCTTTCAGTAGTACAAAATCTTAGGCTTCTGAACTCTCAGTACATACATAATAACAACATAAGGCCTAACGCCTGGCCCGTACACCTCTAGGTCTCGCAGCTCTCGCCTGCTGACCATAAAAGAAGTCAAGTGCTCTCACTACCTTGCGGAGTAGCACATTGAAACGCACGGATGCCCCAACCGCATATCTATGCATTGGCTGTGGTAACTCATCCACTATTAGCTCTGGATCATATAACGTCAACCCAGTCAGGTTCTCATAGACGTCCTCCATCTCCACAATGGCAGCATGCGCGGCTGGGGTCATGGATGCTCCCCCTCCTGTCCTCGCAAGAAGAGAAACTCCTACTGGTTTCATAGGGCCCACATCTGCACACACATGTTATTAACTTATCAACACTATAACAAAAAAATCATAAATACACAAAACTAAAAAGTAGAAGGGTTTTTGTTCTTACCGATGTCTCCCCACTCTGCTCCCTCGGGCAGCGCCAAGTCTGGGTCCTCCCTGTAATCTGTACCATTGTACTGGTAGTCCCCTACAATGAGAAGTTGGCCTTCCATCCAGGTGAAGAACTCAGGACCGTACCCGATGATAGGACCCCCACCATGGTAGGCCATCACCTCTATCCATCGGGCCATGCGAGTATCCCTAAGATCCATATCATCCAAAGGAACCTGCAGGCGCAAGAGGGGAACCCGCTCCAATAGAAATGAGATCACTATCGACCCATATCCAAACTACTTGAGCTCTCCACGCCGACACTTGGTCAGCTGAGCTCGAATGTTGGTGAGGAGTCCCTCACACCAGTTGAATACTTTCGAAGACATACAATCCTTCGCATATAGCATCTGGAAACTAGTAGTTAGATGAGCCGCTTGGCTCCCTACTATCCTCACTATGGTAAAAAGTATGAAATGCAGCGGATGATATCGCACCTCTTTGATGAGAATCTTCCCACTAGAGGCATGGGCATGAGGAGTACAATGTTGAAGGATCAAGTCATCCACAGTTTGATCACCTTCCCGTGATCCGGTAACAGCCACGTTGTCCCTCCTCCAGGAAAATCCAGTCAATAAGTAGATGTCCTTGACATCTATGGTAAGTATATGATCGTCGATCATGAAATGTTGCTGAGTTGCATCCCAACTCCGAAGCATATGCTCTAGAAGCGGGATTTGGGCCCTCATACCCTGTATCTGGAAGAACTTTAGAAGTCCACAGTTCCTCAATGTCGTCACACATAACGGATCATTTGTAGCTTGCACATCATCTACCTCATGTTCTTGCTCACGCCATTCTAGGACTGTGTTGGATGCTACTAACCTACCAAAAGGAGCATTTTAACATCATTAGAACTCACTTCAACCATTAATTTTTTATTTTTTGGGCTACGTTTGTTTGTGGGGTTGGACGTTTCTGCCATCGCACCCCGTCAATACTGATAGTGCGATGTCATTGCAACCCTCTTTTGCGGGATTTGCGACGACTTGGGCTCATTGTAGTTCCCGTAAGGGAGACCTGCGACGACCCGAGGATGCAATAGCCCCCCACAAATCAACTAAAAAAACCCAAAAAATGAACTAAAATTGAAATTGTAAACCACTGGAAATATGCTGGATGAGATTTAGGGTTACCTGCTCCAAACGGCTCATGAAATGGTTGCTCACAGCTCTGGAAATCGACAAGTGAATTTTTGGCTCCAAATGGCACTTCATCTCCCCAATTTCGCAAATGAACAATGGTAACTATATTTGTCCATTTTTTCTATTTATAAACAAAAAGGAATATTCTTTTTCAAATATTTGATGCTTTTTAGGTCATTTGCTATAGTTGGATCATTTTTATGGCATTTGAATACCCGGTTGACTTTTTGACCTAGTTTTCAAGTGTGCAGGAGTCGTTAAGTGTTCTATTTGTGCCATTTTCACATTGAAGCGATCATCTCAGGTATTAACAACCCCTTGAATATTTTGTCGTTATTTTTCATCCGTTAGATTGTAATTATTTAATGATGACGAGCTTACTCTTTGTTCTTTCTCATGCTCTTAAAACCATGAGAATAAGTTACCAAGTTACGATTTATCACATTTCCTGGCTCATTAAAATCATACGGAAAAGGACCCCCCTCGGAGTCTATCTTTAAGCTCTTTTCAGGCACTCAAAATATGAAAAGATTGCTAAGCGAACTTGTCACATTCATGCTTGTTAAAGAATTTGAATGGTCATTTTCCTGGTGATAGTTTACCCCTTTTTCGAACCAGGGGCCACTACTTACAAAAAAGGTATAATCCAACCAATTATGACTGGAAGAGTCCTCTCTCGCGTTGTTTTACCCTTTTTCGGGCGATGAGGCTAACTTTAGGAAAAAAGACCATTGGAGTCTTCTTTAGTTCTTTTCAGACTCTCTAAACATGAAATGACGACTGAGTTTTACCTTCTATGGACTCGTTAAAACTCAACATTGAAGGGCCTGTCATGGGACGAACCCCTCCTATCCCAAGTTCGGAAAATATTTGGGATTGGACTCATCGATGAGATGAGCTATACCGAGCATCTAGTTACCGTCATCAAGATTGTAAAAAACACATGAGGCACTCATCATTCATGATGGGGAAAAAGGAAAGGTCTTATGTTACACCCTTTATCTATGGCAGTACCTAGTCATTCTTGAACATGGCACTCATTTGTATTTTCATACTACACTTGGATCATCCGTTTGTCCTCGAGTTTCACCTACTTCCTGAGTCTTGTGACTCCTTTGAGTCATTCAAATAACGCTTCCATCATCAGTTTCATTAGGAGTTGGCATCATACTCGTCATGTCAATACTGCCAAGTCATGCCATGCCCATGTTCAAGAATACTCTCACCATTCATTATCTGCAGTCAATACACCTTCCACCATGTTGGTCTACTCTGAGTCAGTCTTGCATGATTATTGTACTATCTGATCTGCTCTACACATCCTTTGTCGTGTTTCGTGTCGATGATGGGGGATTCATCATGGCCCTCCTTCGACGGATTCATCCTTGTCGACTTCAACACATCATCCGAGGATTGAATCTAGAAACCAATCAAGTACCTTGGGCCTACATGCCTCAATGGAAGGTTACCTCGCATTCAACATGAGTTTATATCATTGACTCTTGATTGAAAGGTTTCATCTGGCGTTCAACTTCGACTCATTTATTCACGCTTGGTGATACGTACTGTGATACCTTGAGGATCATTGACATTAATGGTGATTTCCCTCGCACTTGTTAATGGTATACATCAATGACCGCTAATCAAGTGGTTTCTACCATGTTCGACATCAAGACATTTGTAATTACATGGATAGATTCGTATCATTTGCAGGTTCGGCTTGAAGACCCTGGGGAGTCATGTTTTACCCAGGCTGCGATGGAGATTTTTTTGAGTCATATCACATGGATCCACATTTGTATTGGTCGTGGTTGTGTTATCATCTCATCATGGATGTACGCTTGTGTCTAGTAGCCATGATTGTGTTCAGTCGATTCTTTACTACCATGGATCTGCATTGTATTGGTCGGAAGCCATGTTGTACATCATATGAGACTGTGTGCTCAGAGTCAGTTATACTACAGCAACATCCTTCATCCGACAAGTCCATTGCCATTCCTTCTGTCAAAGCGTTTCACCTGTCCAATTTCAACAGCTTCATGCTTTGGAGGGCATTCTATTACACCTAAATATTGCTACCCTGAGACTCAGTGTAAACATCCCTGGAGTTTCCTTGACTAAGTCATTAACCTAGAAGAGATGCAAACCCATTAATACTAGGTTTTGAGAAGTCGTTGCAGGCTGCCTTAATGCAGCATGCGATGTCGCAGGTTGTCCTCTTTCAGCCTGCGACGATATCATTTAATAGACTAAAATAGCTTCTTCGAGTCCTTTCTCGAAGCTAGCTGACATGGATCCCTATCCTTGACCTTTGGGAGAGCTGGAATTTGATTCCTAACCTCTTGGAAGGATCCCCTATCTCTCTCCTAGCATTTCTCAACCTACCCTATCCACTTAGTCCTATATAAGTGAAGCTCACTCCCATACCAAAGGGAGGAAGTCTATAGTGTCTACATGCTAGTGAAATTACCTTAGGAGAGATCTCTACTCATCTATTGGGAGACTCACAATTCCTTGGAAGGCTTTGGCATGGGCTTGATCAGAGGAGGATTACTACGCCAAGTCATTGGTTGTAATCTTTTCATCCTACATATTTCCCTTTCAATACAATAATATAAGTGCTTTCCACCAAAATCTCATTGTGCTAATGATATCTTGTGTAGTTTTCCTACTTGACTGCTTACTTAGATCTATTATTGTGTAGATGTGTTTTACTTGTTTTGTTCTCTTGTTATCTTGACAGGTTTTGCAGCTCATATCTGAATATCGTCAAGCTTGGAGCAACATTCAAGGAGAAAAGGATAAGCAATATATAAGGTAAACGTATCTAGTTCCTTGATCTTTAATTAGATCTAGGAGAGTGATTTATATTCTGTTCTATTTGTTCTAGACTCGCGTTGAGCTAGGGAGATCAAGCCTCGAGTCTGCTCTTGGTAGATTGTCTGTCAAACAGTTCACAGACTGGGTGAAATCGTATAAAGGTACTTTCAAGCACAAGAACCTCCTCAAACTAGCTTGGAAATATCTTCAAAATTATATCTTCTAGAAGGTATGTCTAGCAAGGAACAAATGCATCTTTGATTCAGAAACTATAATTTCCAATCGAACAACAACCAAGGTTATTAGCCTCATGAGCAAGACAATGAAAAGCAAGGGAATTCAAAATCATGTTAATGCTCAGCTGGAACAAGAAGAAAGGAATTAGATCAATGGTTTATTGTTGCAACAGATTCATTCCATACATAAGAAAATCCAAAGGCCGCTTCAAGGATCATGTTGGAAGCTTCATATGAAAGGGGAAGATTTGAAAAAATGGAAGTCTCACTTGGACATCACCTTTTATTCTTTGAAAAAGCCTCGAAAGGAAACCTAGGAATGGAAGGCGTAGGGGGGGGTCATCATTGACCCAAGCATAAGCTATAACTTTATTTTGAATGGGGATTGGGGGTTCTTTCAAACAATCAAGTTGGGGCTTTGGATTTGTTCTTGGGACTAAACAGTGTTGAACCCAATGAGAAGGCTAGCTGCCATTGGAGACTCAACAACCATTATCAAGCTTATGAGAGGATTGAGAAGCTCTAAAAATGAACCCATTAGCAGATTGATCACAAGATAACAACTTGATGCCAACAAACTTGATGAAGTAAGTTATTACCATGTGCTACATGATTTGAATAAATGAAGGAATAATCTTCCACCAAATTCTTTAAATCCGGGCCACTCATATAGTTTTTAAATCTCAGTTATGTATTGTAAAACATATTTTTATTTTAGGAGTCTTTTTCCAAATTTAGACTAGTAAGTTGGAAGGACAGTCCTATGTTAATAACATGAACAAAACCTTAAAGGATTTATGGACCTTGTTTGGCTCTTTTGTTCCTTTAGATTTGTGGATCATATCTTTGTACTGAAACTCTGCCTCTTTTGAAGGCCTTTTTATTTATAATTCAACTGTTCTTGTTTAAAAAAAATTATGATCATTCTCCAAAATCAAACATGTTATCTTGAAAGAAGGTACACATAAATTCACTCAAAGTGTATACTAACACGTGTATCACTTAACTTGTGATCGGTGAAAATCAATAAGCAAGTTAAGTTGTTGTGCTAGTTACATATAAACAAAATGTAAAATTCAAATTTGGAAGGAGCCAAATTCATGTGGAGGAAATGGAAATCGCTAATTTAGCAACATTGATGGTTAGGATGTGAGAAGCCATCGGAAAAATATTATTAATAAGAAAATCATAAAGATAAAATCAAATAATACATTTGATTTAAAACACTATCACAACAATTCCTACACAACACCCTTTTTTAATCCATATGGATAAAATTTTAATACGAAGTGGCTTATTATAGTGATTTGTACTGTACCTGTGAGGAAGAGGTTCCCATCCTTGAAGCATCAATTGTTGGGTGATAATATCGTCATCCGGAAGGTTCCCCACATTCACAGCTCATGTATTTCACCAGACGGATTCCCAATCAAAGCATACACAGTGTTCGTATTGAAGGCGCAGGTGTAACCCAATGAGAGCTTCTTCCCCCAACAATTTCAATCAACTCTTGCGGTAGGTGCTCTTTTTTATTCTGCTTCCACTTACCTCACAGGTCCTTGTTGTCCTCGTCTTCCTGTGCATTGTCATTTTCATGGAACAACGATTTGAGGAAATATGTGATCTGGGCAAGTTTGGTTACGAGATTTTTGAAGATCCGGTTGGAGGTCTGAAGGTTGGGTTTCATGGTGTGTAGATCTAATTCAGTAGAGAGGAGATTGTCCGGCATATATGTGCTCTGTGTAGAGACGTGCAGGAGGACTTGCCCACAGCAAGAACACATTGTCAAAATCTGGATTTGCGGTAAAAACTACAATAAAAACAATGACGAAGAATCTAGGATTTGTACAGCTAAAATTTAATTAAAATTAAAAGATAAAATATAATTAAAATTAAAAGATAAAATATTTTAATCCTTAATAATTATTATTTGTACAAAATATTTATAAATACATTTTCGAAGATCCGGTTGGAGGTATGAACGTTGGCTTTCATGGTTTGTAGCTCCGATTCAATTGAGAGGAGATTGTCTGACATATATGTGCTCTATGCAGAGACGTGTTCGAGGACGTGGATAGAAAAACCCATAGTAAGAACACACTGTCAAAGTCCGGATTTGCAGTAAAAACAATGACGAAGAATCTTCCAAAAAAATATAATTAAAATCAAAAGATAAAATATTTTAATCCTTAATATTATTATTTCTACAAAATATTTGTAAATACATTAAAACAAATCTAAAAAATATAAAGTTAATATAAATCTAAAAAAATGTAAAATGTAATTTTGAACCAAAAGTTCATGGGAGGGCGATTTTTCATATGAAAAAATAAATTCAATTAAATGTAATGTTATTTTTTTTATTTTCTTATATTCTTTTTCACTGTAGATAATTGTTTTTTGCCACTACATGTCAAACGACTGACACCACCCAACCCAATCTTCAATAAAGTGTGTTGAATTTCAACAACTTTAATCATCTCTGTGTCCCTCTCCTTCTCTGCTATTGTTATTATCTCTCTGTTTCTCAAAGAGAGCCTGGTTTCTATGAAGGAATTGACCATGGGGGTTCATCAGCGAGGCAATATCATATCATGTCCATTCATATTGGGGGTTTGAATACTCTTATACAGCTCAAAAATATATTGTCGAGTATTAAGGGGTCAAGGGAGGCTTTTAATTTGACATAGTAATATGAATATTGGGGACTATTTTATTGGGGTGGGATGAGGAATAACCTCCAAATCATGGGATGGATTCATACCTCCAAATCATGGGCTCAATTCATACCCACCTAAAACTTAAGGACCCTCCATTTTTATTTGATATTGATTATGATCCTAAGTTTTGCATAATTCTGATAATAGTGTACCAATGATAATATTGATGGAAGCCTATTTGGATTAATGGCCTTGAGAAATCCTCATTTAATAGCTTATTTAGGCTAGGTTTGATTTGATGTTATATTGTTTTCCATCTTTAAGGTAAGAGATGTAGGTAATTGGGAGTTTTGGGGTTGAACAATTGTATTGTATTTTTTGTAGGCATGTGAATAAAAAATCTAACTCTTCACTTTTTAGGCTGGGATTTAGGTGTGTATTGAGATTCAATCAAACGTTGCTCCATGACAAACAAGAAAAGTGAGATCAATCTTTCTTGGCTCATTGGAACCAAGAAAATTTAGATCAATCTTTCTAATTATTTCTTTCAACCTTTTGTATTCTTCTTTAACATTTTCACATTTCCAGTTACGAATAGTTGTTAGATTGAGTTATATTTGGCACATTCATAAATGTAATTTTAATTCTTATATGCAAAGCATCCCTCTTAATATTGTATTGGAACTGAAATGAGCATAGGTGAAAATCTAAATCCTTATTTACATACCCTATGTGTTTTCGTTACCATGAAATGGTATCATATAAGTTTCACCATCTATGTATATTTATAACTATTGCATGCTTGAAACCTAAAAATTGATATTTTTCCCTCTCCTGTAAAAATTTAAAAAAAGTTAGATATAACCCAAGAATAGGTAACTAAATGTTGTTAATTCCCTTGATTGCAAGAATAAATGTAGAGGAAGTGGAGGAAATTCATATATTGCATCTTGTGAATGACCTAAATCCAAGCTATGCACATGATCATATGATGTTATTGGAAAGTAAGAGGAATTTTCTACGTTCATTTGGGTTCAAACATCAATGATGTTTGTTTTGATAGGAATATAGGGGAGTCCATACAGGAAAGGGTTTGAATTTTGCATTTTTATGGAGTTTAATTTATTAATCTTGTAGAAAACATGAGCTCTCTATGGCTATACTTATATTTACATGATATAAAATTGGTAGATTGGCACGTTGTGGTGTGAAACATCTGCAATTCTCATCTTTTCTAAGCATTGCACTAACTATTGGACTCTCATTATTTGTTATGTCAATCTCTTGAATGGGTTTCCATTTACGCATTTTTCCTTCTTAGTATTATTTCGTTGGGTCTTCCACTATCCAACACTTCAAATTGATTAGTCAACCCTGCAATCATAGTGCAATCATTATTAGCATTATACTATTATTTTATTTAACATCATGTTTGCTTATACTAAGATGTGTTTGGGATCTTGTTTGTTACAACTTGATAATATGATATAAAGGGGGTATTAAAAATGGGTTGATAAAAATGGATACATACAATATTTGGTGAAACTAGGGGTTTTCTTAATTGGAAAGGCATATTGGGAGGGGGGTTCAACAATAAAATTTTAGGAGGAATTTTCCAATATTTAGTGAAATTATGGATATTATGTAATATCATGTGAACGATCGTGCTATGTAACAAGTTCACTCAGTGAACCCCCCATGGAATTGGCATGCATTAACCAAATTGAAATTACATTAAAATCCTACCCCATGTTTTCCCTCTCTATCCTGCTTATTCCATTAATTGCCTTTCAATATTCCATTGCCCCAATTTTCTTCACCTATGTTCCCTAGTTATTGCCTTTCAAATATTCCAACTCACGATGGCACCTCTCATATTTTTTATGACTTTTCTCTTGGGCCATTGACTTTGGTCAATTCAGCGATTCATTATTTAGGAAAACCGATCCCATGTTTTTTTCCCTTTTATCCATTTTCCTCCCCTATGTCACCCAATTATTTCCTTTCAAATCTTCCATTGCTCCAATTTTCTTCCCGTACCTCAATTATTGCCTTCCAAATCTTTCATTG
Organism: Larix kaempferi; assembly: GCA_027924585.1. Taxonomy (NCBI): domain Eukaryota; kingdom Viridiplantae; phylum Streptophyta; class Pinopsida; order Pinales; family Pinaceae; genus Larix; species Larix kaempferi. The sequence continues at coordinate 7,329,913 of BSBM01000643.1, forward strand.
CTCCAATTTTCTCACCTATATCCAGAGTTAGAATTTGACGGACAAATGCTCATCATAGAACATTTTACCAGTCGAGTACTTTTGAAAATTTTCAATAAACTGTTTAACTGAACGAGAAAACAATTCGTTGTCATGTATTTTTTACGGTTGAATATTTTTTAAACCTTCATAAGATTTCTATTTAGTTATAGTACAGGGGTTAACCCCTTACGATGTGTACATCTTCATGATGTCCTCAAATGGTCGTAGTTAACCAAGTGGCCTAGGATAGGTGAGTGCTAATAAAGAAATTAACTCCAACCACCCACCATCTTTTGCTTGTTGTATACCTGATTTTTGTTATAGTACATATAGGTTAGATCCACATGTAGAATTTTTAGAATTATATCAGTTTGACCCATCCATTTTTATTAAAAAAAATATTATATTAGAAAACTAAATTTATTGCATTTTGGATTCAATAAATTTATTTTATCATATTCTAATCAAAGTGCTATATACACAAATCGACTTTCTTATATGAGTTGTGAGCTTGAACTTTCCATGTGTGCAAATCCATATGTAATGGAGGAATTCAAAAGGGTATATACCTAGGAAAAACAACTTTACTAAACTTTTCTTTGGAAAATACCAAGAAGAGAACCTAGTTATCTCCACCAAGGGCATATATATATATATATATATATATATATATATATATATATATATATACGACCTCCACAAAGTACATGTTTATATTTATCTAGCCTTTGGAATAAAAGATTACAATTTCAATTACACATGTGACATAAATGAAAGGTAATTTCTTTGATAAAAAATTCTAAATTGAAAATTAATTTTTTAAATAAAATGTTATGTGATGAGAAAAATAAAAATAGTGTATTCTAAATATTCTAAGTTTTCAATTTTTTTAGAGCATATTTTCCGTCTTATTTTGTTCATAATCTGGTTGGAAATCTTTACAATATTTTAAAATCACATATATTAGCTATGGAAATTCAAGACGTCATTTTTTTTGTTTGAAATAAAAAGATGAAATGAAATTCCAACCATGTCTATATCCCCCAATTATTGCCTTTCAAATCTTTCAATTCATGATTGCACCTTTCATACTTTCTGTTTGGCCACTGACTTCAGTGATTTCGGCAATTTAATTTTGAGGCAATGTAGTATCCGCATTATTTCCTTGCAATTTCTGACTCACACACAAGGAGATTTTTATGAGAGCTGTTGAATCTATCCTAAGATTCTTGAGGAACTGAATTGCAGCTGATTCAATCATTTAATTTAGAAAAAAATATGTAGAATACATGTAAAATTGTTTTATCAATGATGTTTTAATCATTTTTAAAAATAAATATAAATTTAAATGTCAATGAATATTTAAAATATTTAATCTAATTTCATATCATAATATCTTAAACTATTATTAATGATAAAATCATTAATCTAATTTAATATCATATTCTACGATTATTAATGATAATGATATAATATAAACAAGAGTTGCAAGCAACAAGGCCCGTGACATTAGCTTGAAGCATAGATGCATGGGCATGGCTAGAAATGCAAATGGAAATTGCAAATGTCAATGGAGGCATGCAGTGTAGCAGGAAACCAAGCCAAATTCTTGTGTAACATCATGTGGAATATATGATTTTCCATTAAAAGCTAGCAAAGCTGATTTGTAAAGTTCTTCGCTCTTCCAACTGCAAGGCTGCAATCATGCCTTTGAATGTGAAGATATTCTCTTTTGAGAAGATGCTTTAATGGATTTAAATTATAACTATTCATCTAATCTTTGTTATTTTACATATTTTCAATTTCTTAGTTGAAATTGGCAAGTTACACAACATTTAGCAAAAATGCCTTTTTGACAAGGATGTAAAATAACTTCAATTCCTTAAATGCAAATGTACAACAACAAAAACCATAATACATCCAATATAATAGATATGAAAATGCTAAAATATAAAACTATACAATTTGGTCCATGCATATTTGATTTTCTACAGCTTTATGAATAATCCTACCAATGGTGGTTTAAATGTGCATTAGGTACAAAAGGGTTTTATGCATATATACTTGTTTTACATCGGGTTGTTCACTAACCTTGGAAAGGAAACAACAAAACTATCCCCCAATAACTTATAGCTTACACAAAGCATGCTCTGTTTAGAAGTTACTATTATTTATTTAATTTATAGAATTTACAGCAAGCAACCCGACTAAAGCATCTCATAAACTCTTCCAAAATTACTCCAAGTCCTACAAGGGTTTGGGGTCATGATTAAAATTCCTTTGGTTAGAAACATGCTGATTTCCATTACATGATGGGAAAGATCCTAAACATACAAAACAAAGGCTCCGAGTCCCTGCCTTTAATGGGTGAAGCATGAGTGCCTACTTTATAATTTTACAAAATGATATAGTGTCTTTTGAGAGTCTCACTCTATTAGCATGTCATTCTAAAGGAAAAAACATGGAACTTCCACAAGACATGAAAATTTTGGAAGAAACCAAAGTGAGACGTGACACCTTGATCAATAATAATTGTAGTCATCTCAATTATTCTACCTTTATATAAAAGTAATCACTATAAACAAGAATACTAACATAATCATAATCATCTAATCATCTAGATCTAATGAAATTAACTTGAGATTGACAACAACCTCTCCAGCCCAAGTTTTTCATATGTCAATAAAGAGATGAACATAATGACTTATTGGCATGACAACTATAGTCCAATCTATAATTATAGTGCACTACGCTAAATAATGAATGTCATGCATATATAAATATTTGTGCATATATAAACATTTATCCCTTGCCTCAACAAACCTCTGGAAACTCCAACATACTTGAATGCCTCTGCAAAAGATAAAAGTGTCACGTGTTGTGATTGCTAACTGCATGGTTTTTCTTTTTCGAGTTTCATGGTGAGGTGGTCTATGTAGCATTTGACTTGGCCAACATTGTCAAACTTCAATGCATTCAAAAGCACTTGTTTTCCAAAGGATTGGAATTGTATCTAAATTTTCTTTGATATTAACATATATAACAGTTATCAAGGATGATGCATATACTCTTTCCCTTACCTCTTTTCCCTACATTTCCCAAGTACACGATCTAATTGTGAACAAAAAATTACTTATGCACAGAGCCCATGAAGAATTCCAAACCAAATTCCATGCAACATCTCGAATTTAGTTCAAAATTTAGGTCAGGGTCTCGAATCCCTTTAACGTCATCATAATTATTTCTCTTGAAACAAAGGTTACCCAAGGATGAGGGATCTTTGAACTTCGTTGTTCATAGTTGGCCCTTGCCAACTTCACCAACCGCTCTTTGTGGAATGCCGAGCAGATCCCCACTACTACCTACTTACCTTATTGTTGCATGCATGTCACAATATGAATACCTGAGTGTTACGCCAATAGGTGTATTTCATATGTCCACTTTTTGACAGAAATTGATAATTTCAAAAAAAACATTTGAAGGCATGAGATTTAGTTGATGGTCATCTAAATATTAATGGATGATTAAGATTGTATGACGGCTTAGGTAGATTGGAAAAACTAAAATATATTACTTAAAATTAAAAATTAAAGTCCATCCATTGTTCTTCAACCGATGTTACCGGTTCTTTTGCAATATATCAGGGTGACCAAGCAGATTATTTTTACTCACACTAAAAAAATGAAATTGTGAGGTAAGAGCTATCCTCACTCAACCTCATTTATTATCTATCATTTGGAAATTCATCCCCTTAATAAAGATATGGACATTGTCATGCATGGGAAGCATTTGTCTTACTTAAAGAGTCACATTGCTGAACTGTTTTGGTGAGTAGCTCAGGTATCAAAAGAGGGCTACATGGATCTGGACCTACTTGGACAGTTCTCACATTTTCTAATTGATTACGGACCAAGCCAAGCAAGCATGCCTCTATCTTCCCTGTTGCATCTCATTTCCATTGTCATGGATTTATTTTTTATGTTGGCTTGCCCAACACCTAAGCTATGATCTTTTTGTTCTAAAAAAAAACATTTAAAAAACTAAAATGCATTTAAATAAATTGTTTTCAAAACCTGTAATATATTTACCTTCTAAAACCAAAATGAATTCCTTTGGGGAGTTCTACCATCAGAAAAACCAAACACCATAGAGAATTAATCAAGAAACGTGATTGTTGTATGTCCCATGCCTTCGGCAGGGACATAATAAATCTGACAGTATTTATTGCTTAGTGATGCCACTAGAACAAGTGGAAATTGGTTTCCCCACTCCAAATTTCGAGGGGGACATCACTCATCTCCACCCATTCAAAATTTAAACAAGAGCCACGAGGTGGCAATGTCCATGACATTGCTGCCTGGGACATTTCCATATGCCAGTGCATTGACAAATATGCATTGACATAAAAGGAAATAGGTATGAAAGCAAACAAAGAATGTTGAAGAAGACAATGATGAAAATATAAATTTGTTCGAAGAAGGAAATGAGGACAACATAAATTTGATCCAAATTATGATAAAATGACATTTGCAAAGTTGTTAATAGCAATGAATTGCATATTGGTGCAAGTGCTTCAAAGTGTGTGTTGTGTATAAAAATCATGCCAGCAAAAGCATATGGTGCTATGATTGAGAAATCAATATGGAATATGAAGTATGTCAATGAGTTGGTCTATATATCACCAATGTTATTACACCATTCGATGGATAAAAACAACACGCCATGAAGTAGCAAAAAAAACTATTGTTATGTCCTCGCAGGGGACTATAAAGTTTTCAACCAGTCTTGTTAATAGCCCAGTACATGGCACAAATATTTATGTTTCCTTAAGTTTGTTAGAAAGTTATAATTTTTTCATATTAAAGATATTTTTTAAAAACCATTTATTTCAATGTTTATTTGCTATTCCTTGTTGACGTTCAACTCGAATTTTGGTGCCCAAGCCTCGACAACGTGCAAACGTCAACGGAGTTCTCGTGCAGAGTGTAATTAATTGAATCAGAGTTCTCGTACAGAGTGTTTCTCGAGATGCATACAATTCTCTATGATCTAGATGTAACATGAAGTTATGAAATGTGAAGTCATAAAGTAAAGTGAAGTGGGCAACGTATATGATGGTTGGTGGACCCCCTTTAAATTGATCTTCACGTACATGTTCCAAGTGAGGTTGGGAGCATGGTTATGAACTATTGTAAATCATAAAACATCATTTTCCTCCTTAAACATAAGGTGTTGTGGGATCCATTTATGGGAATTAAAATATTGTTTTTATTTTTATATTTAAATATACAAATAGTTTTATAATGTTATAACTTTATTTTTCCTTACTATGAAATAACATTATGTTATAATTTTTGAAGCAGATATTAAAGGTAAAGTGCAACGAGATGTTATAAACTTGTGTCATGAAAAAATCTTGAAGAGGATGTTTATCATTTAATGCCTAGGGCGTGAAAGGGTTCCATAGCCAAACTTATTATATAAATTAGACCAATTCAATCTTTTATTGGAGGCAGAATGCAAGTGGAACCCCAACCCATTTGTTGGGGATGTTCAATTGTGAGCTTTTTCATCATTTATCATTAACTAGACTCAATGGAAGTATGAATGGGACTTCCATAGCAGGTGAGAAAATACTTAAGTTTCTTTTCAGCAAAATATTAGTCAGATTTTGTTTCGCATTAATTGTTTTATGTTCACGATGGGATGAGCATACAATAATATACAAACAATACATATAACAATATTACAAATATTATATATAATACAAAGAACACATTGTAGCTCCACAATGGGAGTGAATAACCATAAGGCAAGACCATAATACAATGAAACAAGTAAAACATAATAAATAATATGATATAACCAAGGGTTTTGTTTCATGATACTATGAGTCTTTCTACACTAATACTTTCATCTATATTTACTATATTTGAATATTATTTAATTTGGGATCTTTGTTGTATTGATAAAAACATAGCATGCATAGAGTTATTGAAGTTGCGGCCACATTTTCTATATTTCTATAGCTTTTGTCTTGAAGCAATAACTGTTAGTAACTGCTTTTAGCAACTGCGGGGACATTGCCACCTCATGGCTCTTGTTATAATAAGTAAAGGCATTGACATGAAATAAGCATAATGATTGAAAAAATGCTATCTGATTTTTATATGTCATTAGCTTTCCAACATAGGGGCAAAATTCTGTAATGTCAATGCATATAGATACAAGCATTACATATGTTTCTATTGAGACTATACGCAATAGATACAAAAATAAAAAATACCATGAAATATCAAAAACATCTAGTGTTGTAATAAGTAAATGCATTGACATGAAATAAGACTTAAATAAGCACAATGAGTGAAAAAATGCTATCTGATTTTTATATGTCATTAGCTTTCCAACATAGGGGCAAAATTCTATAATGTCAATGCATATAGATACAAACATTACATAGGTTTCTATTGAGACTATACGCAATAGATACAAAAATACAAAACTTAACTAATATACCCATCACTTGTAGTCTTCTTTTGATTTTAAATTAGAATATGAAGACTGAAATAAGCATAATGATTGCAAAAATGTTGATTTGTATATGTCATAAGCTTTCCAACATAGGGGCAAAATTATATAATGTCAGTTCATATAGATACAAACATCATCAAAATATCATTTGCAAAGTTCCAAAAAAGTAGAAATTGTTGAGCCAGCTCTCCAATGCATAGAGAAAAATGTTTTTCAAGCATTATATACTATGTAAGAAGCAAAGAAGACAAAATATGTCTTTGTCAAGAGTACAAAATCTAAAGGGATGGATTTTCTTTAGTGGTAGCAGATCAAATCCCTATGTTCCGTCTGTGGAAAAATGCCTTGGAGCAAGCTCTAGATCGGTGGTAAGGTCAAGGAAATCAGACCATTTGCTATCCTGCATTTGTCTCTGCACATTCAATGTAGATTATTGTCAGAGAAATGTGGGAAAAAATGTAGATTGCAATGCAAAAATTAAGTAGTTCATAAAATGCAGAAAATCTAACAGTGTGAATGTTTCATGCATTGTTCATGTGCAACAACTATTGAGGTACTTGTAGAGCTTCAAAAAATGCAAACATGAAGCAAGTGCTCAATTCTTTTGTTTAGGAGAGGGATCATTTAGAGCCAATGAAGCTGAAACACTGAATATTTCTAATATTCTATATTGTGTTTGATAATAGTGACGTGGCAAACTCAATCACCAGTTTGTGTCTAAGGAAGCTCGTACAGTTTCATACAGGAAGCATACACCAAAGTTTCTATTTTTGTTTTCATGGAAGAGTTGTGCAAATGGTATATTCTACATACATACCTTTACATCAGATACATGTCAAATTACCTAAAGACATAAAAACAACGACTTTCTTTGGCATTGGTGTTTTGATCTTGCAGCAGATGGAAGTGTTGAGGCAGAAATGTTTTTTCATATGAAGTGTAGAGATAGAGCAATATTTCATGTTCCTAAATAAAAAGTAACTGACAAGAATGTAGTTACTAATAAAAGCAGTGAACTATAGAAAGGAAAGTGGCTTAGAGCAAAACGACTGATGGAAAGTGCAGTTGTGTTGTCACTGTCATCAGCATTTGTAAATTCAACTGACATATTGATTTAAAATCAAAAGAAGACAAGAATCTTAAAACAACATGAAATGATTTGTTGATCAAAATCTTGTAAAAAGGATTCAATATTTTTACAATGACCTGGACGATAATTAGTTAGCATAAAAATATAACATTTTTCAAGTGTTTGTATAAGTATTGTCTATATTATAGACTTGACAAGATCAATATTTCGATGCAGATCTAATACATAACATAGAATAAGAATCTGCAATCAACAAAGCTCATGGAAGTTTGCTTTTAACTAGGAAGCACATAGTTATAGGAAAGAACATTGACAAGTAACATGTACTACATTAATGGTAATCATAAAACATGCAAAGAAATAATGCCAAATGTATTTTTTTCAAACTGTAGATGGCCAAAAGAGGCAAAAGACATCCAATCTGAAAGCAAGAAAAACTCGGTATTATTGTTAAAACATAATCTAAATTCTAAATTACAATTTCTATGGCTCAAGCAAATGCACAAACACATGCTTGCTGCATAGGTTAGAGATCACAGAAATTTGCGTTTAATCAAAAAGCACATAGTTATTGCAAAATATTGCCAAGAACATGTACTACAACAATGGTAACCATAAACCATGCAAAGAAAAAATGGGAAATGTACTTTTTTCCAAACCTATTAATGGGCAAAAGGGACAAAAGACATCCCATCTGAAAGCAAGGAATGGTTGGTACTGGTGTTCAGACATAATCTAAATTCTTGTAACATATTTTGTGAATGAAGACTTCAACAAGGAAAAAAAAAATTAAAATGATTTGTGTGTCAAGCATACAATATATACTTGAGTATTAGTCAACCGATAGAGAAAAGGTAAAATCAACACGAATTGTATTCATGTATGTTTCAGAGTAAGCAATTATTTATTGTTGTTGAACTTGTTGAAATTTGGACAATCAGACTTATGACAATTGGCCATAAGGAAATGCCAAAAGTAAAAAAAAAAACATTTGTTGATGCAAGAAGTGACAGGATATTTAGAAAATGGTCTTTGTTGAAATTGCAAATAATAGGTTCTGTGCTATGTTGCAGCAAAAAAGAGTTTCAAAGATATGACAAATGTGCAGTTGAATCCAGAAAGAGGGTTGTAGTATAGCTCAAAGATGAGGCAACAACAACAAAATAGTGGTATTTGATTCTCATTGCTCTGTTGTTATGCATCTTTGTTGTACATTTTGCAAAAAGAAGAACAATATAATGTACAGAGCATGTAGATTCAAGATGCAAATTACAATTGCTTCGGATTAAGAAAATGTATATACACAAGCCTGCATGGTAGCCTGGAGACCGTGGAAGTTTTCTATTAGGAAAGAAGCACATACTTACCACAAAAACATTGACAAGAACATGTACCACATCAATGGTAACCACAAACCATGCAAAGAAATAATGGCAAATGTATTCTTTTTCAAACCTATAGATGGGAAAATTGGACAAAAAACATTCAATCTGGAAGGAAGAAAATCCTTGGTGTTGGTGTTTACACATAATCTAAATTCTTGCAACATACTATGTGAATGAAGACTTGAGCAGGGGAAAACAAAATTAAATACCTTTGTGTGACAAGAATAGAATATATAATTGATTATTATTCAACTAATAAAGAATAGGTAAAAGCAACACAAATTACATTCATATATGTTTCAGAGCATACTATTAGTTATTGTCGCTGAACTTGTTGAGATTTGCACAATCAGGCTTATGATAACTAGCCATAAGAGAAAATTAAGAAAAGCATTAGTTGATGCAAGAAGCCAAAGACTATGTAGACAATGGGCTCTGATGAAATTGCAAATAGCAAGTTCTGTACTATCTTCAGGAAAAGAGGATATCAAAGATATGATAAATGTGCAGTTGAATCTAGGAAGAGGACTGTAGTATAGGTCAAAGATGAGGCAACAACAAGAAAACAATGATACTTGATTCTACATTTCTTCCTATATTTGATTCTCTTATCTCTACATTTCTTCAATGCTTTGTTCTTGTGCAACCTTGACACACATTTTGCAATAACAAAATGAAGGAACTGAACATATTTTATAGATGGAAGATGCAAAGTACAATTGCTTTGGATGAAGGGCATGTATAGGTACAGTCTTCTAGTTCGAGTTCTAAAGAAATCCTTGTTGATGTATATTGGTGATGCAGTAACACTGCAAGTGCATCGAAAAGGAAATCGCCTATTCAGAAATGGAAATTTTGTAATCGAAACAAATGGTTTCTACACAAAGTGACATCAATCTCGTCAGAAGATGAATGTCTAATTGGAAGATCAGTTCTTTCAATATCATTGCCTATGCTTTTCTATTTTTCCATGTCATATACAAATGCAAGAGGAAGAGAAGATGACCAGGTGCATCCAAGTTTGCCAGGTGTACCTGCAATGAATGTGGCGACTTCACAATTAGGAAACGTACAGTTGAATTTTTCGACAAACTCAAAGATGAGAAACTTTGTGAGTTGGATAGAGAGGGGGGGGGGGGAGAAACAAATACAAGGAGGTAGTTTCAAACTAGTAGTGTTGACCTTTTTGAAAGAGAAGGGGAAGAAAATAGAACCATGTTAGTACAACTTTTCCAAAATCATGTTCCATTGAATTTTCAGAAGGAGAGTTTGTAATGGAGAAATGCAAAAAGAAGATCAAAATATGTCTTCTACTCTAGTTTCCAATGCCATTGCCCAATTCTTTGTTGTTTGAGCAAGTGCCAGACAACAAATGGAAGAAAATATGATGTAGCAATCTATCAAAATTTGTGGATCAATTGTCATACTTGATTAGCTTTTTTGAATATAGTAGATAAACAACAAATATGAAATAGCAAATTGGGTCATGTAATCAATGAATGCATTTTGCAAACTATTATTGGGAGAATGCAGATACTAAAATGAACCTGAGTTGAGTTCTATATTGACCCCAAGAGAATAGGTCAGAATAGATTCTTAATTGCCACCATATGAGAAGAGTCTTGCTATTTCTATTGAAACACCAAAAGCAAGTGGCTAAGCACAAGACACATCAAAGGGCAGACAGAGAGGAAATTTTTTTGTCTCCTAGAAATTGTCAAAGAAAATTTGTTGTGATGAAGACAAAGTGTTTATACAAAAAACACAACATTCTAAGCCATGTCTCAAGCAATAGTTGAAAACATTGTAGAAGACAGGTGTCTGAAGCAACCTCCAGATGTCCAATTCAGGACATTGGAAATCTAGTACAAGGGACATTTAGGAAAGACCTCAGGCAATGGCATGGACATTGGAACACTTGAAGAATTGTATGATCTCTAACGTGTTGTAGAAATAAGGTTTTGGGGTGGTTTTCCTCAATGAAAACTCTAGAACAAGTGAACTAACTATTTCTATGCAAGAAACTGTGCTTTCCTTAATATTTTTCAATCATTTTTACCATGAAAAATTTCCAAGGAAGGAAACTCTATTTTCTCTAATATGTCTCTCTATGACCACCCTTTAAACATATCCACTACAGGTGGAAGCAAAAAGGAAAAAATCCCTATGAGGATAAGTACAATTGATTTAAAACAGCACTAAACAAACTTCCCAATATAACTTTTAAAATCTGCAAAGTTTCATATAAGAAACAGGTGACATTATTGTTCCATAAACAAACAATTATAACAGGTATTTCGAATAGTTAAAGCTGGCAAGAATACATACTGAAGAAAAAAAAATGTTAATCTCAATCACTCCACATATCAAACAACAGCAGCAGGTCATTAAAGTTGACCATATAATGTTCTCCTCTCAAAATTATTGACAGAGAAAAGGTTACTAGTGCAAACAAGTAAATTCAAATAATAAGAATCTATTAAAATGCTTTGTACAATTAAGAACCAACCATAAATACTTATAGCCGCAATAAATAATTTAGATTTAGAATATAGGGAAATTTCAGCTCTGACCTGAACTAGAGTTTATATGACTTCTGTATATATTTTAAAAATTGTTTAATTCATGGTTTTATTTAAACCAAATTTAAATAGAAAAAATAAATTAATTTAAACATTTCAATATTACACATCTATACTTATCTATGTTAAATAAGCAATAAATTAAGTTTAAAATTTTAAATTTTAAAAGTTTATACTTTCACAGCATTAAATATTAATATCAATAAGAAGAAGTAAACATTTTAGTGTTAAAATGTTATACTTATATTTTATATACCATTGAATATTAATATCAACAACGTGAAGTTAATAAGAAACATCCATGAGTGGAGCATTTTTTAACAACACAACTATTTTTTATAAGAAACAGTCAACAACAAACATCCATGAGTGGAAAGACCCAGGCAAAATTAATTAATCTTTCATTTCTTGAAATGCAATAAATAACTTTAAATTTTTTGCAAATTGCAGGGGAAATGAATCTTGCAGTTCCATATAGCTAGAAAGATGAAAGGGAAAAGAACACGTGACAGTTTCAAAAACATAAATTTTTGCTAAATCTATTGGGTGATTTACATACTATAGCTTGGTGTATAATGATTCATGAATCCCTGTCTAGAGGAGTTGTTCAAGCACACTGGTAATCTAAAGGAGCATTGGCCAACACCAATACTAGAGGTAAAGTTCAAAATGCAAGGACCAATACATGAATTGGACTTAGACGCTGAAATAGATATGGTAAGATAGTGCCAATAATGGCTACTGAAGTTATATGATTGAACTAATATTTCTTATGCCTTTGAAGCATGTGAAGAACTAATATTTCTTCAATAATAGCAGAAATAACAGAACTCAAAATCACTTTTATATTGATCGCAGGCCACTTCGAGGGTGCAACCTCCTTTGATCAAGCTCAATAAAAATAACTTCACGATGCCTTCATTGGTCTCAACACAAACTTATATACTAAGTCTAGGCGCCAATACCATGGGTCAATATCATGTGTCAATACAAACCATGGGCCAATACAAAATATGGATCAACAATTACTATGGGATGACTTACAAAGCATATGCATCCAACAACAATAATACAAACTATGGATCAACAAATACTACGGGACAACCTACAAAGCATATGCATCCAACAACAATATACTAACAAAATAAATAGAAGGGTTGACATGGGTTCCTAACATCCCCTCTCCCTTAGAAAAAATTTTGTCCTCAAAGCTTTAGATGTGGAAATTGATGCAGAATCTGAAGGAGTGGTTCCCATGTGGCATCCTCGGGTTGCATTCCATCCCACTGACGCCTTTTGAGTTTCAGGGAGGATTGCTTGGAAGGCTGTAGACGAAGAAGGACCATATCAGTTGCACGAGAAGTGCGCTCAGAATGGTGTTGATCAGCTTGTTGTTTCAGTCAAATTATTGCCATGTGAAGATTGTCCTGCAGAATGAGAAGAATCTGATCACGGTTTCGAAGAACCAAGTCAATTTCCTGAACTGGGGAGCTGCAGAGGGTGTATGGAAGAAGAGCTGGCAGTTCTTGTCCATAGACTGCTTCATATGGTGTCCTTTTAGATGTGGTGTTGTACCACTGGAGCGCTTCTAGGAAATTGATAGAAATAGTTGTCCAAATCTGTGTAGGGATGGGAAAGGGTTCGAGCAGGTCTGAAAGGAGTGTCATTTCACCCTTGTTGACCTAGCAAGTATCACAGTCAACCACCATCTGTTGAATTTTCATTTTCAATCTCTGCCAAAAGAAGTTACATTGTTCTCGGTCATACATTTTGAGGAACCTAGAGTGCCCTACTGATGAAGGAGCATGGAGTTCATAGAAGAGATAGCCCAGTTGAACAGATTGCAACCAATTTGGAACAAGCAGAGAAAGAGTTGTAAGAGAAACTGAGTCATCAAATGTGCGAAAAGGAGCATTTTCCACCATATTGTCCTTACCCTTCTTGTAAGTGATTGCAGAGGCATAACCCATGAGTTGGATAACCCATTTCAAGTGTGCTTGGGAGGAGACCCATTGTTCCAGGAAATTTTCCAGACTCTGGAGATTAGTCTTGATGTAGAAATAGTTCCTGAATAGGTATGGCGGCCACTTCTGTACTGCATGCAAAATAGCCATCATTTCCTGTTGAGATGTAGATGCGGCTAAATTCTTACTGGAAAGGTCTCTTAAAGGTGACAAGCCCACTAGTTCAACAAAGACACCTGCATATCTATCCAAGGAAGTAGGGGAGACCGTTGATGGGTGCATCTAAATGGAATGGAATTGAATGATGACACCATGTGAATTCTTCTTAAGGATCTTTTCCAAGCAATGTGAACTGATGATGCGGAGAGACCTTTATTGTAATCCCTTAAATTTGTGTTGTTTCCCAGTGACTCAAAACTGCATCCAAAGTTCATCAAAATCCCATAAGATGGGACCAAGTGTGCGTAACCATTAAACGACCAAAACCACATCACATCCGCCTAGGGACAAGGAAAACATGTCAGAGCCCAGGTTATAATCTTCCAGAGAGATACGCACATTGTGACACTTCCCCTTGCATGGTACGGTGCCCCCATTGGCAACCATGACTTCAAAGTTGGAGCAAGGATGGACAAAACAATCATCCTGTTTGGCAATCCGAGGGTCAATGAAGTTATGAGTGCTACTAGAATCAATGAGTATTGTAAGAGGAAGCTTCTTGAAATAACCCCTGATCCGAATTGTTTGGGGGGTGATGACGCCGGATAAGGCATGGAGAGATATCTCTAGTTGTTCATCTTGAGATGGGGGGTCAACAGGTGGCTCCTGAATGTCGACTTGATCATACATTGTATCTGGAGCTTCTTCACCAATTTGAGAGGTAGGCGGAGAATCCATATCCAAGAGATAGAGCTTTTGTTGAACACATCTATGTCCCCGAGTGAATTTTTCATCACAATTATAACAAAAACCATTTTTCTCTGCATTCCTGCATCTCTGTTTTAGACAAATGCTTGATAGGAGTTGGTCGAGGAGCTGGTGGGTTGGGAGGTCATTGAGAACTCATATTTCGGAAGGGAACAAAAGGGGGTTTGGAGCGTTGTTGCGCTGCAATCTTGTCTTCTGCCAACTTATCCAACCCTAGGACCTCCATCATTATGTTGGGATAGAACATTTTAACCTCTGACCGGATTTCATCCTTAAGACCACTGATAAAACAACTCCTGTAGAATTCATTTGACAATCCTTCTGTGTGATTGGCTAGTTTCTCAAATTATGTCTGATACTCTCTCACAGTGCCAATTTGACAAAGTTTAGTGAGTGCTCCGGTGAAGTCATCAAAAGCACTAGGACCAAATCATTGCAAAAGGAGTTGGAAAAAATCTGTCCATTTTGGCTCATCATGAGCCTTGATGTACCAACGGTACCATTGAAGGGCTTCCCATTCCAAATGAAAGGATGCCAATGGAACTTTTTGGACATCAAAAGTATTATGCATACTCAAATATTTTTCTACACGATAGATCCATCCAGTCGAATCAGTACCATTGAAGCGAGGAAATTCAAGCTTCGGACCGAGGAAATTGCTGGAAGAAGAGAACCCATTGGCTGCAGAAGATTCTTGTTGTAGATTATTGTTCTTGGTTGAATGCTGAAGATGGAGGCTGAGAAATTTTTCATCCAGATCTTGGAGTTTGGTTTGGATGGCTACAAGTGCTTCCTCCAAGGTTTTTTGCTCCTGTGCGGGTGACAACCATAACCAGGATTTTTTTTTTTGGGGGGGGGGGGGAATGGATAGAAAAACACAAACAAAAGCTTATTTAGTAAAGGGAAATTTGGATTTGGGAAAAACTCAGATGGGTAATTGGGGTTTGACTAGGTTTTGGACACTTTTTGATGGACATGGAAGCAAAAAATGGGGATTTCAGAAGCGGGGTGAAAGAATGACAAAATTTGTCACAAAGGGATAAAGAAGCAGAAATAGAGAATGAACATGGTGGAAAAATTTGGAGGCAAGTGGGTGAAAATTGAAGAAGTTATGACAAACCCTAAAAATAGACAAATGTGGGATTTATGGCTTTGGGAAGTAGAATTTGTGATAGGGTCCTCAGGAATGAAATATGCAGAATGGGATTACAGGGGTTCCTGGGAAGTTTCAAGGGAAACAGAGTGAAAACAAGGGAGATATGGAGAAAAAACTGAAATTATACTCCAGGTATGTGCGGCCAAGGGAGATTCTGGAAAAAAAAAAAACTAAAATTTCCTGGGATTTTTTTATTTTTTCTTCCAAAATGGAGTTGCTACGGCGCGAAAGGGATCTGAAATGACGCCGAATGGATAGAAAACGACTGGATCTGAAATGGCTTGATCTGGAACGGCTTTCAGAATGGATCTGAAACGACACGGCAGTGATCGGCAACAGTTCGGCTGAAAATAGATATGGGCCCCAGGTATGTGCGACTTCCTAACAGTTCAGGGGTTTCACTTGGCCACCAATGTTTTCTGACGGCTTGCGTATTGGGGTAGCACCCCTCACTCCACGACTCAAGTAAAACTGATAACCGCTTTGCCACAAACGATAGCTCTTGGTTTACCTCACGGGTGGGAACTAGTCAATCAGGTAGGGGTCGTTACCCTTTTCGATGGAAGGTCCTCTCAATCAGCCAGCTACTTTGGGGTTCATGTGGTACTCCTCACAATGATTTTTAGGGATTATTCCCAAGTACTTCCCACAGTTAAGCGGATAGGGATTATTCCCAGATATAAATTTGCAACAGATGCGAAAAAAAAAATTGGCAGAAATTCCACCCAACGAGCCCAAGAAAGTGCTCTAATACCAGATGTGAAGAACCTGCAATAATTAATTAATGAAAACACACGAAACAGTAGAAATAACAGAACTCAAAATCACTTTTATATTGATCGCAAGCCACTTCGAGGGGGCAACCTGCTTTGAGCAAGCTTAATACAAATAACTTCATGGTGCCTTCATTGGTCTCAACACAAACTTATATACTAAGTCTAGGCGCCAATACCATGGGTCAATACAAACCATGGGCCAATACAAAATATGGACCAACAATTACTACATGACGACTTACAAAGCATATGCGTCCAACAACAATAATACAAACTATGGATCAACAAATACTACGGGATGACTTACAAAGCATATGCGTCCAACGACAATATACTAACAAAGTAAATAGAAGGGTTGACATGGGTTCCTAACAAATCACTTCATGACTACATGCTTTTCTTCTTAAAGTGAATTTGGCTCCATAGAAAATGACATGGTTGATACAGTTGCTAGAGGAATTAGAGTTAAGATCATGGAAACTCTCATAGCAGTTCCTAGTTTTGTTGGTTTTTGCATTGCTAGACTTGTTATATTTTACACAATGTCCTGTGCGCATATCAAATTTTGAATACATTAAATGGTTTTTACTTGGGAGAAACAAGAAAAGAGTTGAAGGCATAATTATATTTCATGTACATCAATATGCATGATGTAATAAGTATGAAAAAAAATAACTAGAATGAGGATCCTATGAAAGAGCTATGAAACCACTTGATAGATTAATGCAAGCTCAACACAAATGAAAAGTGTGATACCAACAATTAAGATACTCAACACCAAGACAATGTGACTGTCAAAGCACATGAACCAATCTTTTCTCACAATCTAGAAGAAAGCAACAATTCTCATAAACTGAATTTATAGGGCATATTAAACCATTGCTCCCAATCCTAAATAAACCTGTTTTGATGAATATGCATTCACTAAACAAGATATGACATGATAATATAACTAAGGACTGTATATGTCACCCAAAATTTACCTCAACAATTAAGGAGGTTCAATTAAATATTGGCTATACTTTGAAGAGATTGAATCCAAAAGATTCATTGTCTCCACAACATAAATGATAATAACTTTGATCACAAAATGAAGTAGATCATGGACTATGTAAGTTCTGATTTGGTTACCCATTCACATCCATGTCAAGACAACAAGACATAAATCTAATGGGAAACAGAGGTATCAGAGTGTAATCTTGATTTATTGGATGATACCAACAATTAAGATACTCAATACCAAGACATTGTCATTGTCAAATCACATGAACCAATCTTTTCTCATAAGCTAGAACACATCAACGATTCTCATAAACTAAGTTTATGGGGCATATTTAAACCATTTCTTTCAATCCTAAATAAACTTGCGTTGATGAGTATGCATTCACTAAACAAGCTATGAGATCATAATATAACTAATGAGTGTAAATGTCACCCAAAATTTGCCCCAATAGTGAAGGAGGTTCAATTAAATATTGGCTATGCTTTGTAAAGATTCAGTCCAAAAAAGTCATTGTCTCGACAACATGAATGATAATAACTTTGATCACAAAATGAAGTAGATTATGGACTGTGTAAATTATGATTTGGTTACTCATTCACATTCATGTCAAGACAACAAGATATAAATCTAATGGGCAATGGAGGTAACAGTGTGTAAGCTTTGATTTATTGGAATGTAGAGCCCGGTACCCAAGACTTGTCTCAACCATAAATGATACACCAAGAGAGCAAATCAGAATTAGAAGAGTTAAACTTGGAATTAGTAAATGAGGGTTGTTTTCATCACATATAAAACATATATAATGTTTAGTGAATCCAAAATGATTGCATGTAAATTGAACGAGTCTTGAAACCCAGGTATAATATGATATATGATATTTTCCCAAAATGGGAAAAATGCAAATTGAAAAAGTCATGAAAGCCGATACAACATATATGATATTCTTCCAGCACCAAATTTATCAATGTGTAGAAGCACTTAGTTGACAGAATTAAAGTCAATGTGGCAGACTTGCAGAAAGGTTGAATTTGTGACTCTACAAACCCCAAACTCAAATTTGGTTAAAATGACAACCAATTCACATATTCACAAACTCAAATTTAGTTCTAGAACAGAGTGTTATTTATGTTAAATTTTCTCACCACTTAATCCAACTTACTTCAGTAAAGTGGAGTGAACATTTAACTTGGACTTAAATTTGTCATCTAAGTTTCATTATCCCAAGGTTTTGAACTGAAGGAGTATCATATTACCGTCATAAATATCAGGTTTAACAAGCCGAATGAAGCTTTGAAGACAATCTTCTATTAGAAAACAAATCTCATCTTTCAGAAAACAAAGACAAATCTCTAAATCATTCTTAACTAGACACTTGGACCACTATCTCTAAATTCAGGGATTTCATGGGGCGACATGTTGGCATTCTTTTTACACTAGAATACACAATAGAGAAGTCCAATCAAAATACGAACTAAATAGAACCTAAGCCATACCAATTAGAGTGACTCAAAAAAACACAAAATGGAAACCCCAAGATAGTGGAAGCACACACCCATAAACAATTTCTGAAGAGAGTGCAAGGAAAACACCCACAACTTGTAGTGAAAAAACAATTACGAACATGTTATTCTGCATTGGAAGCAAAATTGAAACTGAAAGTCCTTGTAGGAAAAAATAGAGTATCTGTATAGAGCACACATCTATATAAATTGACCAATCCACGAGTCTAAATGCAAGACAATTTTAGCAAAAGTGAAATAGAGAAACCAAAGACGAGATGACCAATGGGAATATCAAACACAAGATAGCGGACATGAAAACCTCTCATACACATTACAAGCAAAGCAATGAAGCATACATTTCGAAACATCGCCACGAGCAGCTCGAAGAAGACAAAGAAAACTGCCTTTCGCAACAACAAGTTTAGCACAACAAAAAACCGAACCACGGGCGCAAAGAAGAATTCGCGAAGAGGAATTGCTTCCCACTCCTTGCACCAACTTCCAGCAAGACAAGAACTCCACAGAAACCACCAGCAACAATGGAAAACACAAAGGACAATCAGACCGGAAAACAACATAAGGAACATAAGAAGACGTTTGCAGAATAAACGTGGAGGAACCCTCGGCAAATGATTCCAAATCCAACCCTCGCAAGTTTGCAGATGCTCACAACTGAAACCGTATATCTTCATATATCTGAAATAGTCAATGAGCTATTATGGTAGACATGACCCCGACCCATTCAAAATAAATGAAGAAAACCTCTTGCAAAAGGCGGTGGCCAAGTCCACGGAAACCCCTACCCACCGGATAATGCAGAACCGAACGTGAACAGAGACCGCTTGTCATTTCTGAAAGACTTTGGCATTTAAAGATGATAGCAGAATAGAACAGAGGACGCATTATGAAAAAACCCATTGCAAAATCCCAGAAAACCAGCCGACTTGAACAGAGGTTGCTCGTAACTTCCCAGAGACAGTGGCATTGAAACAACATATGTAGTAGGGGCATTTGAAAAACCCAATCGCAGAAACCAAGACACCAACCGAATTAATATGCTGGAAATCTGACTGAAATGCATTTAATCCGCCAGATGTCAGCACGCCGCCGGGGCCTGGGAAACAAGAACCCAGGTCGACGTCATGGCAGATGGAACCAATGGAAATAGAGATAAATCTTATTTAAAAAAACAACTAAAATAAAAAAATGCTCCAGACTTTGGCCAGACCTTCATCCTAAGAAAAAATTGCAAAAAAACCCTCATGATTAATGCCCATGACCAAAAAATATATGTCAGGAACATAATAAATCAAGTAAAAATTAATTAAAAAACTAACACCAAAGTTTTAACTTTATCAATTGAAAATTGCATTTCTTTATTTCCTTACAAATAAACTAGTATGTCCAAAATGATTCCAATATATCATGGATATAATAAACTTGAATTTTCACAAACATTTTAAAAGAAATTTAAATATAGTAAATAATAGGAATTGAAATAAAAATTTTAATTTTTTTAAACAACAATGTAGATATTAATATTAGAAAAATTATAATATGGCAATTTACAAATAAATATCTAATATTAATATTAGAAAAATTATTAATATGATAACTTACACATAGATATCTAGTTTGTGTTTATTAGTTCAATCTTATATTAGATCTGGTTCCCTCCAGCTCCGTTTTCCCTGTGGATTTGACCCGGAGTCACAACAAAAGAGAAAAAGAATTACTCCCACTGGCGGATTTTGGCATAGGGAATCGATATGCTCTCCCCAATGAGTAAACAATAGTACTACTGTAAGACTGTGAATATAACTCCATTTCAACTATAAAGTTTTGGTTTTATTTTATGATTAAAAAAAAATTGTAATATAATGAAATAATAAAAGTTATTAGTATTTTTTTGTCAAATTATTGGAATTGGAATATAAAGCATGCTATTAAAAAATTTAAACAATTAAAAATAATTTTAAAACAAAAAACAAATATATAAAAATAAAATTTGTTGAGCATCCATATTAGAAAAAATATTAAAAAAATAAAAATGTAAACGAGAGATATTAGTATTAAAAGATTTATTAGGATAATATTTATGCAATTAATAAAATGAGTAAAGATTCATTTTAACTATGGATTTACAAAGGGTTGAGATGGATCATTCCTTGATGTGTAAACATTTTTTTAAATTTTGCACTTTAAAAAAGGTGTGCACCTCAAGATATGATCTGTCACGGGTGCACCATGCTCGACTTTTTATGTCCCTTGGTGACTTGTGCGACGTTGCCCGGCACCTAGCCGAGGGCGTGACCAACTTGGTAGGAACACCGGCAGACTATGCTTTTAACCTACATAAACACTTACTCAAAACTTAAGCTTTATTACTATGTTTCTTTACTTAGCCAATTTTACATTTAGCTTAAACACATGCATCATTCATAACATACACAAGAGACACACAATATAGGTGGGCACCCGAAAATGGGAACACACAAGTATTTATAATAATAATAATAATATATATTTAAGGTCACAGCCAAGCAAGATACCAATTTGGTGTATGGGACCCCCTTGTTTGTGGGACAAAGGACCCCCTCTGCGTAGGGATTTAACTGTTAAAGTCTACAGAGATATACATACCCTACTCGCCTCTAGATTTGAACGTGTGATCTCCAAGGAGGAAACAAATGCTCTTAACCATTAGGCCCACTTAGGATATATATATAAACAGAGTTACAATAGTACAATAGTAGGTTGGGGCATCCTTAAGGACTAGCCTCATCAATGGAGTGTCCAACTGGACAAGCTCCAAGAAACATCAAATATTTTCCACAACACGAGTATGTCTTGGAGCGTCTCTTCTTGCTACTGCGGACCACCACCTTCGTCCCGTCCACCTACACTACTCTGCCCAAGTGAGCTCCCAGTCCGTGCTAAGTCCACCCCTACGGTTCACACTGACCCAACCCAACTATCACTTGGTCATCACTTGGAGTGTTCTATATGCTTGATGCCTCTTGGATTCCTTTTGGTTGAGTCTTCTGCATGCATATATAGTCGAGCTCCCAAGAGGAAGTGCAACCCAAGTCATGGTTGCACTACTCATGAGCCGACACACCTCTACATGCTAAGTCCCATCCATCAGCAAGTTCCTACATCTGTCCGCAAGCCTCACGTGAGTGCCCACATGTCAATGTGCTTTTCCACCATTTTCTTTCCAATCAGTCCACGCTAAGTGTGCCCACAAGCTTCCAACTTGTGCTACACCAAGTCTTGGGCTCCTAGAGAGTGCCCAACCCGTGCTACCATGGTCGACACACTAGGCGTGCTACTGCACCAATGCAAACATACCTTTCCACTGATGCACCCACATCTTGGTCTTCATGCCAGGGACACATCTCGTGCCATGCCCGTGCCCATGCCCGAGTTAACCACACGCTTCCCGTCTTTGCACGCCACCACACTGACGTGCTCCCAAGTCGGGTCGGAGCCCATGCCAACTCTTGTCATGCTACCTTGGGCTATTTAGGTGAGCTTCCATCACGAGATCATCCCGGGTGAGTGGAGTGGCTAAGTGCCTCAACGCAAAGCCGTGACATGATTCCTCTAAGTGCTTGGTAGATCCAAGTTAAGATTTTATAATTTTATATTGGTTTAATTTGTAAATATCTCATATGTTCCCACTTACTTCTTATGTTTAATCCCAGTTTAATGATGACTCGACTCCTTGATCTCATAAGAAGAAGTATCCAAGTTTCATTCACTTTTATTTTTAAGTAATTGAAATATTTAATTTTGTGGTTTTGAACTTTGGATTAAAGTCGACATTTTAAATTTTTATTATTTTATTAAAGTGCCATGTGTCAACTCCACGTTGAGCATGTGATTACACTTCTACTTCAAATTGGACAATCAAAAGCCCACTCAACCCAATAAATCTATAAAAAAAATCAAATATCAATATAAAAGTTAAATATTTAAAATCTAGAATTTAATTTAATATCTAACTCAAAGTAAAATTTAATTTTATATTACTAATATCATAAAATTTTATTAAATTGATTTCTCACAAATAATTTATAAAGAAATTAAAATAAAGTGACAATTAGTATTTGGAACAAATAATTTTATTTTTTTTTTTAAAATTAAACCATCTAAATAATAGTACTATAAGTAATATTAATGAAAAAATAATTTGCACTTGAATATTTAGTCTATGTTTTTTAATATTATTTTTACATAAGAATATTTTTGGCATTTTCTTATATTTATTTAGTTTTGGTTTTATTTTATCATTAATTTTATTAATGAAAAAATAATTTGCACATGAATATTTAGTCTATGTTTTTTTTTTTTTTTTTACATAAAAATATTTGGCATTTTTTTATATTTATTTAGTTTTGGTTTTATTTTATTATTAATTTTTTTTGTTTTATTTTATCATTAATTTTTTTTCAAGCTATGATAGAATTTTTTATTAATAGCAAAAAATACAAAATAAACTCTTACTTATGAAAAGAGATAGGTCACTTAGATTGAAGCATCATTTTTAATTTTATATACGGAAAACTAAACAAAAATAGGTACGAGAATCAGGGTATGGCTAGATTTACATAATCCACACATTTATTACAAAAGGGCTCAACAAGAGTATCATGTCACTTACAAGAATTGTAACCTGGGTGGGGAGGGTGACAATCAATCCTCCCAACCAACCATGTATATATATATATATATATAGATATAGATATAGATATATAAACTAGGTCTCCTATATTGCATCATAATTATAACTTAAACCAAAAAGCAAAGGTTATACCTCATTAGGAGAGGTTTGAGCACCAACAACTGAGAATGGATTCCGATCTCCCTGACCAATTCTTAATAGAACCACCACCACCTTGGCAACATCAACGCTTGTGGATTTCCTCCATGTTGTCATGAATGTCTCTAACCAGGTGTTGCACTTCCTCCTTTTGCTTTTCCTTTTCCATGAGAACCTAGGTCAAGGTCCTATTGGAAATTCTGGTGCTCTTCTCCTACTCCTCCATTGCAAGAGCTTCCACAAACTCCACAGCTTTCTCTATGTGTGTCAAGAGATCTAAACTAAATTTTTGGGCCTCGTCTTTCCTCCCAGATTCCTAACGCACACACCTACTACGTTTGCGTCTGCTGCGAGCTCGCTCCCATGGGGCCATCGTCACAAGAGAAGAAGAGAGGAAGTGCAGGTCAAGAAAAGAGTATCTTCCGAGCTTTGTATCACCTTCCAACTTTCTATTTTACGCAGTTTACAAATCTCTTGAGCACTTAGAAGTGGGTTTCTTGGATGCCCATTAAAAGAATCACATGACTGCTTAAATAATAACCAAACTCGAGAATGTATGAAGGCATGTGAGCAAGGGGGAAATCATTAATAGTATCGACCGAAATACTTGGTTTGGATGTGTTGCAATCTCCCTTGAAGACAAAGGAGGATTTGTTGTTGTGGTATTTCTATTTGTTTTTAACTGAATTGAATAATTGTGTGACTGCTTTCGTTTTTAATTGAATTACAGAATTGTGTGATTATTTTTTATAAACCGTTAATTATTGTGTTGTATTTATATTTGTTTCCAATTAAATTGCAAAATGTGTTGTTAAACTTGTTGAGTGACTACATTAAATTCTATTTTATTAAAAGTTAAAGACTATTTACCTTTTTATTGGTGATGTGATGGTGTATTTATATTTGTTTCGAATTAAATTGCAAAATGTATTACTAAATTTGTTAAGTGAGTACATTAAATTTTATTTTATTAAAAGTTAAAGACTATTTACCTTTTTATAGTTAAAGACTATTTACCTTTTTATTGGTGATATGAGGTTAATGGATTTTGGTCCAATATGTTTATTCATTAATGCATTTTAACACTATATTTTTCACAACATTTGTTTGCATCATAAAAAGCAATTACTAGTAATATATTTCTAACTGAAATAAAAATTGTGTGAAATGTAAATATAATTTATTTATAGTATTTTAGAAAATTACTTTTTAGCACAATTCATAATTAAGGAAGGGCTTTAATGTGCAAATTCATAATTTATACTAAAGTACAAATTTATAAATTGTACACATAAAATATCAAATCAATTTATCATTTATTTTTTTATATTAAAAATATATTTAATTTGGATGGGGTGTCCATTTTGTACCACATAAAAATGATGACATGAACCAAGCAATCCAAGCACATGAATGAATGCATATGGTCAATTACAAGTAATTCCATGTGCATTTAATGATCAAGGGGAAAAAAATTTGAGGAATTTGAAGCTTTTAGAGCTAGAGGGGAGATTACATTCTCAGGTCTTGCAATGAGGAAGCTTGTATGCAACAAGAGGTGGTTATTTACCATGATCCTCGAATGATGGTCAAGTGGTTTCTTATACCATTTCTCCCTCTCATGATATCTCTCCATCGTCATATAATGGCCTCTCCACTGGATTATAAGTTAGATACAACATTTTTTAGAAGGCCAAAAGAGGTGAAGCAAGAGACCATGGAGTACAAAGTCCCAATCTTGATCTATGAGGTGGAACATAGACAACCAAATCTAGATGGAGGAGTTCAATCCTACATCAGAGAAGAGGAGGTTGACATAGAAAAAGAGAAGTAGAGGGTTTTGCCTATTCAAAGAAGTTGTCCCCTAGCTCACTAGACACAATAGATGCCACATGGTTGTTCATCCATGCCAAATAGGAAGAAAATCAAGGCACATGTAATAGTAAGAATATTTAATGGAATACATATGTTAGAAAACTATCCAATGAATATAGAAGTTGAGGGGAAATGTGAGAGATAAAAAGGAGCTACAAGGAACTCCAAAATTGATAAAGAATTAGACATTGTTATTCTTGATATAGGATTCTCTAGAGGAAGGAATATGTGTATTCTTTGACATTGAATTTGTATTGGCTTACTAAGGAAATCAATTCATGTCACATGGAGTATGCTAAGGAATGTAGCAGTACAACCATTGCAAGAAATCAAGGAGCAACTACCACAATTGAATGACAGATACCAATTTTTGTTGCAAGTCCTTTGGAGTTCATATATGGTTTCAAAGGAGGTAGTATAAGAAGAGTGAGAAGAGAAATTGTTGAGTGTATACCCATAACATCACATCACACTAGATGAAGAAACATATTAGGTTGTAGAATCAAGAGTTTAGTTTCACTTTAGCCCCTATATTCTGTATGTTTTTTGTGGTTCTCTTATAGGAAAGTATTGGAGTTCTTCTCAAATTACTCTTTTTTTTCTATATAATTGATATTAAAGGCCATAGGTTGGGACATGGAACAATTTCTTGTTATAGTTTCCACCTTCATTTTAAAGGTCGAAGCCTTTATAGCATGCATACAATTTCATTTATACTTTTGGAAAAGCTCAAGTTTACAGTTTTTCAAGACAATGGAAGGGTTTCAATTTGAGACACCTCACCTAGAACTCCTTGCCAAGTATGTATGTAAAATTTTGTCACTTGTAATATAAAGGAATTCAAATACTTTTTTAAAAGAAACACACACACACACACACATAGAGACATTTTAAAGCGATACATGCAACAAAGATCTAGGCTGAGGATTGTCTTCAAGAACTCTTGCATGAAGTTTAAAATACCCAACAACTCAAGGTAAGCCACTAGGTTTTATCTATATCTATATAGAAGAAAGCTAATTATTCTATTGATTTTGGTATTTTTTGGTTTTCCATCACTAGAAGAATGAGGCAATCTTTGCAAATTTGCATGAATGAAATTATTGTTTTTAATGTATAAATTGATTCAGTACCCTAAAATACCTTTATTGAAACAAGATTATACAATATTAACATTATATATATATGTAATTCTATCAAATTCAAATTGATTTTCACTAAAAAAAAATCAATTAATAAAATGTTTAGAATACAACTATTAATATATCTAATTAAAAAAATCACTATAAATATAATATTAAAAAAACACTAAAATAATTTAAAATATGAGTAAAATAAATAAATAATAACTCAAATAAATTTATGTATTAACTTCAATTTTATTAAGTATAAACACATACATATTTGCATTGATTGAAATGAAGAAGATGATATAAAATTGAAGTTTAAATGAATTATGTTTAATTATATCTTTATTATTATTATAGTAATTTTCTAAATTCAGTTTATAATTTAAAAAAAAAAATTAAATATATTATAAATTTTATGAAATTTAAATTTATAATAAAATTTAAAAAATCAAATTAATTTAATAAATACTAAATATAAATGTAAACTTACATTAATATAATTAATAATAAAAAGAATATAAATATGATTTTTAACGAAAAATAAAATAAAACTACAAATAAACTTAAATTAAAAGGAAGTAAATATATATAATCTGTAAAAGTTATAACATAAATCTGATTTGTAAAGGCTATTTAAGTAAGTAAATAAATTAAACACGTGGCTTTCCTCATGATATAAGCTACACAAATAATCCACGCATCGATTTTTTCGGAATGTTTAAATTTAATCCACGCATCGATTTTTTCGGAAGGTTTAAATTTAATTTAATGAAATGTAATGTAATTTAATTTAATGGAAGATAGCTTCCAAGTTCCACAACCTGTCATTGAAATGCAATGTGACTTTTTAGGAAGGATTTGCTTCAAAATGAAAAATGATATGTAATGTGATTTCATTTCATTCAAAGATTCTTTTCCTTTTCCGCCCACGATACGTCTTTTGTGGAAGACAAGTTACAACCCCACGATTGAATTAACACCCATTTTCTTCATCTCTGTCCCCCAATTTGCTTTATGACTTTGCACTTCGTATAGAAGACGGCCACTCACTTCGGTCAATTCGGCGATTTATTTTCCAGGCAATGCAATTTCCGCGTTATCGGCTTGCAATTTCTTCATCTCTGTCCCCGCTGTCACAATCTCTGTCCCCCACGATTGAATTAACACCCATTTTCTTCATCTCTGTCCCCCAATTTGCTTTATGACTTTGCACTTCGTATAGAAGACGGTCACTGACTTCGGTCAATTCGGCGATTTATTTTCCAGGCAATGCAATTTCCGCGTTATCGGCTTGCAATTTCCAACTTTCACGCAAAGGACTTTCTATGAGAGAGTTGCTGAATGTATCTATATATACATCAACATATCTCACAACAAAACTCACAATCTTTGAGTAGAGAGAGAGAAATGGATCTCCGATCAAAACTCACAAATGGATCTTCAGTAGATAGAGAGAGGACGCTTCAGTAGAGAGAGAGAGAGAGAGGACGCTTCAGTAGAGAGAGAGAAATGGATCTTCTTCGGCTGCTTCTCTGCTTCGTTATCATGGCGCTTTCCGTAGGTGCAGCAACTGGGAACCCTTATTCCCCGGAAGATGCTTTCTATGACGATCATGTGTTTGTCTTCTCATCTGTTCAGGATGAAAGGGACTTAAACGCTCTTCTCTCGTTCAAGAAAGCCATCACATCCGATCCATCTGGATCGTTGTCCAACTGGACTGCCCACAACTCCCACACCATTTGTTCGTGGTATGGCGTCCGCTGCAGACGAAACACCAGAAGAGTCGTTGCCATCGATCTTTCTTCTTCGATCTTCTCTTCTTCGCCCCAATTGCAAGGTAGACTTTCTTCTTCTCTTGGCAGCCTCTCCTTGTTGAATTATTTGAATCTTTCTGGTAATAATTTGACTGGAGGAATTCCACCCCAATTTGGGCGGCTTAAAGCGCTGAGAATACTTGACCTCAGCAGGAATGAGATGCTCGGGGGATCTGTTCCCAAATCATTGTGTGATTGCAGGCATCTTAAATGGATCGACTTGGCACATACCAACTTGACGGGGACCATACCGAGGGAGTTTGGCCGCCTAGTCGAGTTGGAACATCTCGACTTGAGCAGCAATTATATGGGTGGAAGTATCCCAACTTCTCTGGGCAACTGTACCGTTCTATCTCATCTTGACTTGTCGTGGAACTCGCTGAGCGGCCACATCCCTCCTACAATCGGCAACTACATCTCTCTATCTTATCTTGACTTGTCGTTGAACTCACTGAGCGGCCACATCCCTCCTACACTCGGCAACTGCACCTCTCTATCTCATCTTCACTTGTCGGATAACTCACTGAGCGGCCACATCCCTCCTACACTCGGCAACTGCATCTCTCTATCTTATCTTGACTTGTCGTCCAACTCACTGAGCGGCCACATCCCTCCTACACTCGGCAACTGCATCTCTCTATCTGATCTTTACTTGTCGGGAAACTCACTGAGCGGCCACATCCCTCCTACACTCGGCAACTGCATCTCTCTATCTTATCTTGACTTGTCGTTCAACTCACTGAGCGGCCACATCCCTCCTACACTCGGCAACTGCACCTCTCTATCTTACCTTGGCTTGTCGAAGAACTCATTAAGTGGTCACATCCCGTGGACACTTGGAAATTTGACTCACGTGTCCCACATCCGCTTGTATGACAATGACTTGAATGGAACAATTCCAGCTGAGTTGGGATCGCTGCAAAAATTGGAGCAATTGGATCTCAGCGGTAACAAATTGGAGAACACCATTCCTCTATCTTTACGAAATTGCTCTTCTCTTGGCTATTTATATTTATCTAACAATCAATTAAGGGGAAGTATACCACATTTCAATCTTCACCTTTCTTTTCTTGATCTTTTCTTGATCTTAGTTTTAATAGCCTTAGCGGTAGCATATCTGAAGCCATTACAAATTTGAGCAAGCTTGAAGAGCTATATTTGGATTCAAATAGTTTAACTGGATGTATCCCACATAACATAGGTCAATTAAAGTCTCTCTCTACACTACAAATATCAAAAAACAACTTGGGAGGACCAATTCCAAAGGACATTGGAAATTGTACTTCTCTTATTGTTTTCTCTGCTCACTCTAATCACTTATCTGAGACACTACCTGCATCTTTGGCCTATTGTACAAACATTCAATTCATAGATTTAAGTGTGAATAACTTGATAGGTGAACTCCCTGGATCTATCTCGTGTCTTCAACAATTGACTGTTTTAAGTCTTGCTTATAATAATCTCCATGGTGGTATTCCTAAAGGGATCACAAATCTCACCTTGTTGCATGTGTTGGATTTATCTAACAATCAACTCTGTGGAAAAATACCTTCTGACCTCCAAAGACTCCAAGGATTTGCAATCAATGTATCTTCACAA
This sequence comes from Larix kaempferi, assembly GCA_027924585.1. NCBI lineage: Eukaryota > Viridiplantae > Streptophyta > Pinopsida > Pinales > Pinaceae > Larix > Larix kaempferi. The sequence continues at coordinate 7,360,096 of BSBM01000643.1, forward strand.
TCAGTATATTATGCACAAGATGAAAGAGGGAAAGTGTTTCCAAGTGATGCATTGGTAGAGGAAATGATAATTGACATGAAAAGACATAAGTATGATCTATCATATATTATTCCCACCAACACCATACTTTATTTGTCCAATAATAATCTTACAGGAGAAATCCCTGCAAGCATAGGATGCTTGAGTAGCTTGCGATTGCTGAATTTATCCGGGAACCAATTGGAGGGGGCAATACCTACATCTCTTGGTAACATAACTAAGTTGGAGGAGTTGGACTTGTCCAAAAATAATTTGAAAGGCCAGATTCCTGAAGAGCTCTCTCTCTTACATGAGTTGAGTGTTATAGATGTTTCATCTAATAACCTATGTGGGCCAATCCCAAAAGGAACACAATTTTCCACTTTCAATGAATCTTCATTTCAAAAGAATAAATGCTTATGTGGTTTCCCTTTAAATCCTTGTGGTGAAAAGAAAAGACCAATGATAGAAGGCAATAGTAGTAGTAAGAGTAGCACTATGATAGCACGGTGGTTCAATCGTGTTGATAAAAAGATGTCATTTATAGCATTGGGGATGGGAATCGGGATTGGATTTGGGATAGTTGTTGGTATTTTCATCATGTGGGAGAAAGCCAAATGTTGGATGTTGGGTTTGTTGCCCACTAAAGCACGACCCTTTTATGGAGTGTATCGATTCCCTACATAATATGTTCAACTTTGATGAAACTATGTTGAAATATTAGAAAGTGAATGGTGATACTATAGTTCTTTACTATAGTATATTCAACATAAATATGTAACTTTTATTTTAATATATTATTTTGTCTGTCTAACAACTGTTTATGTGTAAAATGTAGATATAATATTTTTAATTATTATATTTTCTAATATATTTTTAATTATAGTGTTTTAATTATTAGTATTCTTGTTTGTAATGTCAATACAATATTTTTATATCTCTATATAAACATTACTAATTAAATACATAATTTTACGCATTCATAAATTATATACATAATCCATATTCAAGGCCACATGCTTTATTTAAAAAAGAAGCTAAAAGTGGCATGTGAGTAAATGGAATTTTATGAGAGATATAAAATAAAATTCTAATCACATTTGATCTTAAACAAAAGTATAATACTTTGTTCATTGAAAAATGATTATTATAATAATTTAATAACAAGAGCTATTAGTGACAATGTCCTTGACAATAGAGAATTGATGCCAGAACACAGAAATAGTAGAAAGGAGAAAAAGGAGATTGATAAGCATAAAAGACAAAAAAAAATTGTATTTAGAACATGTTTCTGAATTGATGATTGGCATTATAACTATGTTACTAATGCAATGACTTACAAACAAGTTATTCTAATTGGAAGAGTTCGCTGGCAGAATCTATGCCTTTTCCCATATAAAATATGCAACTTGATATGGTCAAGACACAATTTTTTATGAAGAGTATCAAAGACTCAATGTTATTATCATATAAATCATATGAATCAATCGCATAAAATCTCTAAGGGTGTTGTATGGAGCAAGTTTTTTTCTCAATAGAAAAAGCTATGCACACATCACCTCATACATAGCTTTATTGTTGTTTACACAATTATTAGAATCAATGTTTAATAGAAAGAGTCCATTTGTGTGGATAACAAAAACTCTAACTGATGCATTTTTCAATCAAAATTCAATGTTACTAAGGAAGTTCATTTTCGAGCATAGTCAAACATAGATTTTGCATGAAATTACTACACATGGGAATTTTTTTAGCATCAAATGCAAAGATATATACATATCAGCGAACGAGGGTAATTTCTAAGGGCGAAATTTCACCAATTGGCTATTTTTGGGGCTTTTTTTCAAAAAATAAAATCGCCTATATTTACATAAAATATGTTTTTTTATCATAATATTCGCCAAAAATTACACATTTCACTAATAAATTGTATGTTTCATATTTAATATTCCCCTACTTATCTATATACATATTTTTTTGAATCCAAAATAATCACCTAGGATACTATACTTAAGTCTAATATTAGAATCCTTAAAAATACCCTGCAGAAAACTAAATATATTAGGTGATGAAACAAGCAAATAACCTAAGACTTTTATACAGTTTGTGCTTCAGTCCATAACCATAAGTCTTTTGCAAAATATATAGATTTTCACTTTGGTGCAAAATGAATAAAAAAATCATGAAGAGATAGAGGGAATTTCAGAAGAAAAAAAAAAAAAAAAAAAAAAAAAAAAAAAAAAAAAAAAAAAAAAACAACAACAACAACAACAACATTTTCGAAAATCAAGTTTACATACCTACAGGAACTTGAATGAAATTATTCAAAAGTGAAACATTCAATATATTTCTTTTATTCAACATAATAAGGAAAAATAACACAAGAAAGTACTACATTATTTGTTGCATAGTCTTGCAAGTGTCAAAATTTATTTTGCTCTCAGTATATGCAACATGAGTCCATTATACTATTTGCTTCAATGTTAAGATTGCAGTAAGTTTGGACTATTGCATAACCAATGCACAAAAATCCCAATAGGGTTTTGGAGATGAAGATTTGCTATATGGCCTAGTGTCTTGCTATAGTCATGTATGTTGCTTATTGTCTTTGTATTCTACTGTTTCTTTGCATCATTCTCTTCAAGGTTCTGGTGGTTATTTTTATGGGAAAAAAAGTCTTATATGGTATGGAAGTGCACTTGCCGAAGATGCTTCTTCTATTTAGTATAGTAGCATGGTTCCCATGGAGATGATAGCCTTATTCAATTTCTCCAGGGAAATTGTCATTGCTCGTTTGATTTGAATTCCTCTAAGTTGTTCCTCCATATGCATGAGTGAGGACAAGAAAACAAGAGTGTTATTGCAATTGTTCCAGTTCCTCAGTGTTAAGAACCAACAACCAATACTAAACTTTTATTGATTGCATCACTAGTAAAAAATGAGAGATAAGTAACTAGGCGACTAAAAAATTTAGTCACCACAGTTTTTTCAAGGGATAAATGACCAAAATTGAGAAATTTTAAGTGAGCCAACTAAAAATGACTAAGATAAATGACTAATTTAGTCTTGGGGTAAAATATACGACTAGATAACAAGTGACTAAAATAAAAGTGACGAACATAAATGACTAATTTAGTCACATGAATACAAATATGACTAGCTAACAACAACTAAGAATATGAATTAGTCGTTTATGTTAGTTATTTTTAGTTATGTCACCCCCAAAATGGAAAATTACAATTTTGACAATGAGCGGCCACATCCCTTCTACACTCGGCAACTGCATCTCTCTATCTCATCTTTACTTGTCGGGAAACTCACTGAGCGGCCACATCCCTCCTACACTCGGCAACTGCATCTCTCTATCTCAGCTTTACTTGTCGGGAAACTCACTGAGTGGCAACATCCCTCCTACACTCGGCAACTACACCTCTCTATCTGATCTGATCTTGTCCGATAACTCACTGAGCGGCCACATCCCTCCTACACTCGGCAACTGCACCTCTCTATATGACCTTCTCTTGTCGAACAACTCATTAAGTGGTCACATCGCTTGGACACTTGGCAATTTGACTTACGTGTCCGACATCCGGTTGTATGACAATGACTTGAATGGAACAATTCCTCTATCTTTACGAAACTGCTCTTCTCTTGCCTTTTTAGATTTATCTAACAATCGGTTATCGGGAAGTATACCACATTTCAATATTAACCTTTCTACTCTTGATCTTAGTTTTAATAGCCTTAGCGGTAGCATATCAGAAGCCATTACAAATTTGAGCAAGCTTGAAGAGCTATATTTGACAAACAACAATCTTATTGGTACAATTACAAATTCTATAGGAAAGCTTCATTCATTATATGAATTATATTTGGATTCAAATAGTTTAACTGGATGTATCCCACATAACATAGGTCAATTAAAGTCTCTCTATACACTACAAATATCAAAAAACAACTTGGGAGGACCAATTCCAAAGGGTATTGGAAATTGTACTTCTCTTATTGTTTTCTCTGCTCACTCTAATCACTTATCTAAGACACTACCTGCATCTTTGGCCTATTGTACCAACATTAAATTCATAGATTTAAGTGTGAATAACTTCATAGGTGAACTACCTGGATCTATCTCGTGTCTTCAACAGTTGAATGTTTTAAGTCTTGCTTATAATAATCTCCGTGGTGGTATTCCTAAAGGGATCACAAATCTCACCCTATTGCATCTGTTGGATTTATCTAACAATCAACTCTGTGGAAAAATACCCTCTGACCTCCAAAGACTCCAAGGATTTGCAATCAATGTATCTTCACAATCAAGATATTATGAATATTATGGAAGAGGGAAAACGTTTCCAAGAGATACATTGGTAGATGAAATGGCAATTGACATGAAAAGACACAAGTATGATCTATCATATATTCTTCCCACCAACACCATACTTTATTTGTCCAATAATAATCTTACAGGAGAAATCCCTGCAAGCATAGGATGCTTGAGTAGCTTGCGATTGCTGAATTTATCCGGGAACCAATTGGAGGGGGCAATACCTACATCTCTTGGTAACATATCTAAGTTGGAGGAGTTGGACTTGTCCAAAAATAATTTGAAAGGCCGGATTCTTGAAGAGCTCTCTCTCTTACATGAGTTGAGTGTTATAGATGTTTCATCTAATAACCTATGTGGACCAATCCCAAAATGAACACAATTTTCCACTTTCAATGAATCTTCATTTCAAAAGAATAAATGCTTATGTGGTTTGCCTTTAAATCCTTGTGGTGAAAAGAAAAGACCAATGATAGAAGGCAATAGTAGTAGTAAGAGTAGCACTATGATAGCACGGTGGTTCAATCATGTTGATAAAAAGATGTCATTTATAGCATTGGGGATGGGAGTCGGGATTGGATTTGGGATAGTTGTTGGTATTTTCATCATGTGGGAGAAAGCCAAATGTTGGATGTTGGGTTTGTTGCCCACTAAAGCACGACCCTTTTATGGAGTGTATCGATTCCCTATATAATATGTTCAACTTTAATGAAACTATGTTGAAATATTAGAAAGTGAATGGTGATACTATAGTTCTTTACTATAGTATATTCAACATAAATATGTAACTTTTATTTTAAAATATTATTTTGTCTGTCTAACAACTATTTATGTGTAAACTGTAGATATAATATTTTTAATTATTATATTTTCTAATATATTTTTAATTATAGTGTTTTCATTATTAGTATTCTTGTTTGTAATGTCAATACAATATTTTTATATCTCTATATAAACATTACTAATTAAATACATAATTTTAGGCATTCATAAATTATGTACATAATCCATATTCAAGGCCACATGCTTTATTTAAAAAGAAGAAGCTAAAAGTGGTATGTGAGTAAATGGAATTTTATAAGAGATATAAAATAAAATTCTAATCACATTTGATCTTAAACAAAAGTATAATACTTTGTTCATTGAAAAATGATTATTATAATAATTTAATAACAAGAGTTATCAGTGACAATGTTCTTGACAATAGAGAATTGATGCCAGAACACAGAAATAGCAGAAAGGAGAAAAATGAGATTGATAAGCATAAAAGACAAAAAATTTGTATTTAGAACATGTTTCTGAATTGATGAACGACATTACAACTATGTTACTAATGCAATGACTTACAAACAAGTTATTCTAATTGGAAGAGTTCGCAAGCATAATCTATGCCTTTTCCCATATAAAATATGCAACTCGATATGGTCAAGACACAATTTTTTATGAAGAGCATCAAAGACTCAATGTTATTATCATATCAATCATATGAATCAATCGCATAAAATCTCTGAGGGTGTTGTATGGAGCATTTTTTTTTTCAATAGCAAAAGCTATGCACACATCACCTCATACATAGCTTTATTGTTGTTTACACAATTATTAGAATCAATGTTTAATAGAAAGAGTTCATTTGTGCGGACAACAAAAACTCTAACTGATGCATTTTTCAATCAAAATTCAATGCTACTAAGGAAGTTCATTTTCGAGCATAGTAAAACATAGATTTTGCATGAAATTACTACACACGAGAATTTTTTTAGCATCAAGTGCAAAGATATATACATGTCAGCAAACCAGGGTAATTTCTAAGGGCGAAATTTCGCCAATTGGCTATTTTTCGAAAAATAAATTCGCTATTAGTCATTTTTAGTCTCTAATATCGCCTATATTTACATAAAATATTTTTTTTATCATAATATTCGCCAAAAATTACACATTTCACTAGTAAATTGTATGTTTCATATTTAATATTCCCCTACCTATCTATATACATGCTTTTTTTAATCCAAAATAATCACCTAGGATACTATACTTAAGTCTAATATTAGAATCCTTAAAAATGCCCTGCAGAAAACTCAATATATTAGGTGATGAAACAAGCAAATAACCTAAGACTTTTATACAGTTTGTGCTTCAATCCATAACCATAAGTCTTTTGCAAAATAAATAGATTTTCACTTTGGTGCAAAATGAATAAAAAAATCATGAAGAGATAGAGGGAATTTCAGAAAAAACATTTTCGGAAATCAAGTTTACATACCTACAGGAACTTGAATGAAATTATTCAAAAGTGAAACATTCAATATATTTCTTTTATTCAACATAATAAGGAAAAATAACACAAGAAAGTACTCCATTATTTGTTGCATAGTTCTGCAAGTGTTAAAATTTATTTTGCTCTCAGTATTTGTCAGTATATGCAACATGAGTCCATTACACTATTTGCTTCAATGTTAAGATTGCAGTAAGTTTGGACTATTGCATAACCAATGCACAAAAATCCCAATAGGTTTTTGGAGATGAAGATTCGCTATCTGGCCTAGTGTCTTGCTACAGTCATGTATGTTGCTTATTGTCTTTGGATTTTACTGTTTCTTTGCATCATTCTCTTCAAGGTTCTGGTGGTTATTTTTATGGGAAAAAAAGTCTTATATGGTATGGAAGTGCACTTGCCGAAGATGCTTCTTCTATTTAGTATAGTAGCATGGTTCCCATGGAGATGATAGCCTTATTCAATTTCTCCAAGGAAATTGTCTTTGCTCGTTTGATTTGAATTCCTCTAAGTTGTTCCTCCATATGCATGAGTGAGGACAAGAAAACAAGAGTGTTATTGCAATTGTTCCAGTTCCTTAGTGTTAAGGACCAACAACCAATACTAAACTTTTATTGATTGCATCACTAGTAAAAAATGAGAGATAAGTAACTAGGCGACTAAAAAATTTAGTCACCACAGTTTTTTCAAAGGATAAATGACCAAAATTGAGAAATTTTAAGTGAGCCAACTAAAAACGACTAAGATAAATAACTAATTTAGTCTTGGGGTAAAATATACGACTAGATAACAAGTGACTAAAATAAAAGTGACTAACATAAATGACTAATTTAGTCGCATGAATACAAATATGACTTTCTAACAACAACTAAGAATATGAATTAGTCGTTTATGTTAGTCATTTTTAGTTATGTCACCCCCAAAATGGAAAATTACAATTTTGAGAATGAATTTGTATGATTTCCTAAATTTTAACACTACAGATGGATTTAGAGACCCGAGTGATGTTAAATGTGTCACCCGGCAATGGAAAATTGCAATTTTGACAACAAATTGTTACAATTTACTAAATTTTAACTTGTTACGATTTACTAAATTTTAACATTGTAGATGGATTCAGAGATCCCTTTAAAGGGGTCTCTGAATCCATCTGTAGTGTTGAAATTTAGTAAATGGTAACATTTTAGATGGATTTAAAGACTCGAGTGACGTTAAATGTGTCACTCAACAATGGAAAATTACAATTTTGACAACAAATTGTTATGATTTACTAAATTTTAACATTGCAGATGGATTCAGATACCCACTATAAAGTGGTCTCTGAATCCATCTAGAGTGTTAAAATTTAGTAAATTGTAACACTGTAGACGGATTCATCAAAGACCCCTAATCTCACTTGGAAGCATTTTCTTCTTTCAAGACATCCAGTGAGGTCCCTACAACTGTACATGTTGGTGGATGTGTTCATTGGCCTCAAGCCTTTTCTGTAAGTGCAATATTGTTGTTATCATGTGCATGCAAAATTATAAGCTCCCTTCTTATTTGCATCTCTTGATTAGAGAATCAAACTAGCACATACATGCTCAAAGTAGAACATTTTTGAGACACCGAACTTGAAATTTTTGATGTGGGTCATTAAAATAGATATACCAAAATAATAAATGTCAAATCTATTAATCTTTTGTTACATCCACTATAATTTTGCATGTGATGAAAGGAAACATGCAAATATCCCCACCACTTCAAGAAGGTGCAAATATAGTGATACATTCTATATGTAGGGGTATAAATGAAATCTTCAGTGTAGACTTCTAATATGAACTAAAGATATATAAACTAATATATAATAATAATATAAATGGTAAATAATATACTAAATATATATATTACAAAATTTATTTTATATCCATATATAAATTAACATAGTTAATATGTTTATATATATATATATAATACTTAATATATATAACTAATATATATTTATATAAATTAAGAATAAATAAAAAAACAAAACACAAATAAAAAATCAAACTTCATTTATGGCATCTGGATTCTACCAAATTGGCACGTAAATTTGAGATTTTAGGAGGCCCGTTGGTTATACTAAGAAAACTTATTTTATATCCATATATAAATTAACATAGTTAATATGTTTTTTTATATATATAATACTTTCTTCAGCAAAAAAAAAAAAAAAAAAAAACGTACTATTGCTATTCAAAACGAATCAAATAGTACAATGATTGTTCTTGAACATTTAAATGGTCCCTTGTACAAAAAAAAGAAGGCATATCAGCCTATACAAGAAATAAAAAAGTTGGATCCAAGACATCTTTTCACAAAAAGATTTTTCTCCAGTCTTCAAAAAAATAGTGACATATAATCAGTACCTAAAACATAATAAAAAGAAGTAACAAACTCCCATATCCTGTATGTGTGAATCCAGCCATTCTTCCAAAATGAAATGTCCTTCAACTCCATCAAGTGCCTGCTTGGAAAGCTTGTCGGCCACTGAGTTATGCTCCCTGAAGATATGTTCAAAAGAAATGAAATCATGCATGGAAATCTCCTGCCTAGTACGCTAACACCAATGACGAAGTGCAGTAACATTTAGCCTATATTCATCAACTGCCCATTTTATGGTCACACGAGAATCACCAAACACTTTAAGGTTGACTAAGCCAAAGATATTAGCCAATTTCATCACACACCAAAGTGCCATCAACTCTACCTTCATGTTTGTCCCTTTACCACAATTAAGGCGTAAAGTAAAATAATGATCTTCATTTAAATAAACAACCCCTCCCGCCGCACATAATCCATTTTGTGCAGCACCATCGAAAAACAAAACCAGTTGACTTACATTAAAGGAGAAGTGACTGACTCTAGCTTCATGTTGAGAACCTTTATCATCCTGATATGCCTGAAGCATCTTTAAAACAATCACCACACTGGCAGCAACCTCTGGTTTTTTTCTCCTGGAAGAGAGCACAGTTCTGAACATGCCAAACCACCCATGATACAAAAATGGGCAGGAAAAGTTGAGTTTTACAATTCCTAAACCAATTGAGTATGCATTGGACAAAGTCACCACCACTCCAAGGAAAATCAATTTTTAATTATGTGCAACAAAAAAGCTAAACTTCTTGCATGAACCTGCACTCCACAAAAGGATGATTGATTGATTCAGAATTATGTCTACACAAGCATCACCAATTCAGGCCATACCATCCACGTCTTAACAAATTATCCCAAGTATTAAGACTTCCATTTAGAGCATGCCATAAGAAGCATTTAATTTTTAATGGAACTGTATGTTTCCATAACCTTTTGTACCACAAGTGCTATGGGTATATGCATCTATCTTGTATGATCCTATCATATGCAGTCTCCGCCGAGACAATACCAACCTTTGAATTACCTGTCCATACAATCTTATATTTTTCCAAAGATAAAATACATCCGGCAGAGCTTAAAGCTCTAACATAACAGTCCCATTCCTGAGCATCAAATCCCGTAAGACCCATATCTTTGGAACTTAAGCAATAATTGCTAGCATTTGAAATTTCACCCCAATTTTTGATCCTGTTCAAAGTAGATAGACTGTAGACTTTTAAAATAGATATCATTCTATCAGACAACAAATAGGACCCTTCCATTCCTAGGATAGGATCCTTACCTACCAAATTTTTTTCTCTAGACCCAACCTGCCAATAAATATCATTTGCGATCTAGTCATAAACTTTCAAAAATCCCCTCCAAATCAGAGATATTTGCCACTCGATCTTCTTTGGGTTTCTCATCCAACTGATCACATCTGTTTTAATATACTTTACCTATAAGACCTTGGACCACAAGGTATTTCCAAAAATGCCACGTCAGAGACTTTTAAGATGTAAAGCCTTGATGAATATATTTATATCTTTGATCCCCTATCCTTCTTTTGTGGAAGACCGTTGTAACAAATTACAACCCTACAATTGAATTAACACCCATTTTCTTCATCTCTATCCCCCATTTTCGATGCAATTTCCGCGTTATCGACTTTCAATTTCTTCATCTCTGTCCCCGCTGTCACAAATTAATTGACACCAATTCACTGACTTCGGTCAATTCGACGATTTATTCTAGACGCAATGTACTTTCGGCGTTATTGCCTTGCAATTTCCAACTTTCATGCAAAGGATTTTCTATGAGAGAGTTGCTGAATGTATCTATATATACATCAACATATCTCACAACAAAACTCACAATATTTGAAGGAAGGACGCTTGAGTAGAGAGAGAGAAATGGATCTCCAATCAACATATCTCCGATCAAAACTCACAACCTTTCAAGGACGCTTCAGTAGAGAGAGAGAAAAGGATCTTCTTCGGCTGCTTCTTTGCTTCATTATCATGGCGCTTTCCATAGGTGCAGCAACTGGGAAGCCTTATTCCCCGGAAGATGTTTTCTATGACGATCATGTGTTTGGCTTAACTTCTCCTCAAATCCATTCTCATCATTCTATTTTGAATGGACGCAATATGCAAGAGCATTCCCCATCATCTGTTCATGATGAAAGGGACTTAAACGCTCTTCTCTTGTTCAAGAAAGCCATCACATCCGATCCATCTCGATTGTTGTCCAACTGGACTTCCCACAACTCCCACACCATTTGTTCGTGGTATGGCGTCTGCTGCAGATGACACACCACAAGAGTCATTTCTATCGATCTTTCTTCGTCCCATTTGCAAGGTAGCCTTTCTTCTTCTCTTGGCAGCCTCTCCTTGCTGAATTCTTTGAATCTTTCTGATAATAATTTGACTGGAGGAATTCCACCCGAATTTGGGCGGCTTAAAGCACTAAGAATACTTGACCTCAGCTGGAATGAGATGCTCAGGGGATCTGTTACCAAATCACTGTTTGATTACAGGCATCTTAAATGGATCAGATTTACAGATACCAACTTGACAAGGACCATACCGAGGGAGTTTGGTCGTCTAGTCAAGTTGGAACATCTCGACTTGAGCAGCAATTATTATCTGGCCGGTGGAAGTATCCCAACGTCTTTGGGAAACTGCACCTCTCTATCTCATCTTGACTTGTCGTGTAACTCGCTGAGCGGCCACATCCCTCCTACACTCAGCAACTGCACCTCTCTATCTCATCTTGTCTTGCCGTCGAACTCGCTGAGCGGCCACATCCCTCCTACACTCGGCAACTGTATCTCTCTATCTTATCTTGAATTGTCATCCAACTCACTGAGCGGCCACATCCCTCCTACACTCGGAAACTACACCTCTCTATCTTATCTCGACTTGTCGTGGAACTCACTGAGTGGCCACATCTCTCCTACACTCGGCAACTGTAGCTCTCAATCTAACCTTGACTTGTCGTTCAACTCACTAAGCGGTCACATCCCTCCTACACTTCGCAACTGCACCTCTCTATCTAATCTTCACTTGTCGTCCAACTCACTGAGCGGCCACATCCCTCCTACACTCGGCAACTGCATCTCTCTATCTCATCTTGCCTTGTCATGAAACTCACTGAGCGGTAACATTCCTCCTACACTCGGCAACTGCACCTCTCTATCTTACCTTGGCTTGTCAAACAACTCATTAAGTGGTCACATCCTGTGGACACTTGGAAATTTGACTCACGTGTCCTACATCCACTTGGATGGCAATGACCTGATTGGAACAATTCTAGCCGAGTTGGGATCGCTGCAAAAACTGGAGGTATTGGATCTAAGCAGTAAAAATTGGAGAACACCATTCCTCCATCTTTACGAAACTGCTCTTCTCTTGCCTTCTTAGATTTATCTAACAATCGGTTATCGGGAAGTATACCACATTTCAATCTTTCCCTTTATGATCTCGATCTTAGTTTTAATAGCCTCAATGGTAGTCTATCTGGAACCATTATAAAGTTGACCAATTTGAGTAGCCTTACACAGCTATATTTGAATTCAAATAGTTTAAGTGGATGTATCCCACATAACATAGGTAAATTAAAGTCTCTTAATGTATCACAAATATCTAATTCCAATATTTCTGGAAATATTCCTAATAGTATTAGTGGCTTGGTTTCACTTACGTTTTTAGATCTTTCGAAAAACAACTTGGTAGGACCAATTCTGAAGGGCAGTGGAAAATGCACTTCCCTCGTTATTTTCTCTACCCACTCTAATAACTTATCTGGGACACTACCTGCATCTTTGGCGTATTGTACCAATATTCAATTCATAGATTTGAGTGTGAATGGTTTCATAGGTGAACTACCTGGGTCTCTCTCATTTCTTCATCAATTGAGTGTTTTTAGTGTTGGTTATAATAATCTCCATGGTGGTATTCCTAAATGGATCACAAATCTCACCATGTTGCATTTGTTGGATTTATCTAACAATCAACTCAGTGGAGAAATACCTTCTGACCTCCATCAACTCCAAGGATTTGCAATCAATGTATCTTCACAATATGGAAATGATCCTTATGTAGTTCAAAGAGACAAAGTAGAATTCTTTCCAGATAATACATTAGTGGTGGAAATGACAATTGACATGAAAAGTTACAAGTATGACCTATCATATATAATTCCCACGAACACCATACTTTATTTTTCCAATAATAATCTTACAGGAGAAATCCCTGCAAGCATAGGATGTTTGAGTAGCCCGCGATTGCTGAATTTATCTGGGAATCACTTGGAAGGAGTAATCCCTACATCTCTTGGTAACATATCTATGTTGGAGGAGTTGAACCTATCCAAAAATAATTTGGAAGGCCAGATTCCTGAAGAGCTTTCTCTATTACATGAGTTGGGTGTTCTAGATGTTTCATCCAACAACCTATGTGGGCCAATCCCAAAAGGAACACAATTTTCCACTTTCAATGTAACTTCATTTCAAAAAAATAAATGTTTATGTGGTTTGCCTTTACATCCATGTGATGAAAAGAAAGGATCAATGATAGAAGGAAATAGTAGTACTAAGAGTAGTACTATGATAGTGCAGTGGTTCGATTGTGTTGATAAAAATATGTCATTTATAGCATTGGGGATTGGACTAGGGATTGGATTTGGGGTAGTTGTTGGTATCTTCATCATGTGGGAGAAAGCCAAATGTTGGATGTTGGGTTTGTTTCCCACTAAACCACGGCTCTTTTATGGAGTGTACCGATTCCCTACATAATCAATGAAAATTTATATCTCTACAACCATGGGCATTGACTAACTAGCCATTGGTTTCATTATTTGTTAAATTATGGCCCATGTACATCCAGTGAATTAAATGCTAGGATCATTGTAGCCGTGCCTATTTAGTTGTGTCCATATTTTTCAGATTTTCCTTGATAGCAATACTCTAAATATAATTGCATGAAAGTGTGCATCCATGCATTCCAAATGGGATCCGATGCTTTTGTAAATAGTGTCCTTAATCTCAACTTTCAATGTCTACATGTGGGCACTTTTGTCTGAACATAGAGTAGAATTAACCATTGAAAGTATTCACAACATTAGAAAAGTTATGTGTGAAACATAGGAAAAAGGAGAATCTAGATCCAAAAATGTGGTGATTCAAGAATAATAGTTGTAGCTATTAAAATTGTTTCACTGCATAATCCGTGTTATAATTGAATAAGGGAATAAAGAACTATGTTAATCATTTTGAAGCTTTGCCTCTGGCTACAATAAACTTCTACTATACCGAATGTTTTTGAAGTGTGTCTATATGATCTGGACAATCCTTTACCAGATGATACTGCAACATCAATTCCATGTGCATATATCAATTTAATAAATAACTAGTTTTCATATAATAATGTGTAGTTTTCATATAACAATGTGTACTTTACGAGATGATACTGCAACATCAATTCCATGTGCATATATCAAATCACTAAATAACTAGTTTTCATATAATAATGTGTAGTTTTTTATATGACTGTAGTTTTCTTATAACAATGTGTACTAGTAGAATAAAGAATAATCAAAACTTTTTGTTTTTTTTTTACTAAAATTTTGTTTGAAAATTATAATTTTTATAATTATGTAATTTCAACAATCATAAATAAATAGATTAAATGTTCCATTTTGAAGGTATCCAAATTTGAAAATTATTATTTAAATTATAGTTTTAACCACTCTTCCTTTATTGTAAATAAACTGCTAATTTAATTTATAAGAATATCTATTAGAAAATCACAATTTTCTAATCAATTTAATTTATAATATCTTATCAAAGTAGATAAGATGCTATAAAATAACTGGCACAATCACAATGTATTAATCAATAAAATTGTAAATGCCATTACATCTATCAATCACATCTATAAAGGCAATAATAAATACTTCACTATACTACATAAATAATAACTAGCATTTTCCCTTTGAGGGGCAAAAACGAACGCTGGTAGGAAAAGATGAAAGTTAGAAGGAACAAAAACATAGGCACATGCAGTGAAGGATGGGCAGCGAAGGATACTGGTAGGAAAAGAGAAAAGTTTGTAACAATCTCAGATTACAAAGACATAGGCACTCAACCCATAACAAAAAATAGCGTTAAGTTCATCAACATAGTGAGCCAACTACAATTGTTTTTCTCACAATCTCTGTAGTAGTAATCTCAACACTATAGATTACTACTATATCTGGAATATATAAGCAATTTGAAAAAATAATTCTGCAATAATATCAATGAAAACAATGATTATAATAGCTCCTAAACTGCAGAAACTACTTGTGAACAAAAGTTTGCTTTCATGCCATGTGCTGTAGCAATAAATTTAGGAATCTCCATATACAAGTATAGGTATAGAACTCTTTCATGGGCCAGCTCTTGATAGTGCCACAATCTAAGTTGTAAATTAATCTTCGTTATGCTTGCTTCAAGAATGGAAGATACAATGGGAAACCCAAATATGTTTCTTTCTTCTCATTGAGGATTTCAAGTCCACAATAAAAACTTTACATCCTTCTCAACCATGTAAATGTGAACAGATCTATCACTACATGAACTAATCTTCTGAAAATTACTAATAAACTAAGGAAAGTAACTGGTTATCAATAACTCACATCGCATCAAGGATTCACACGTCTTCTGACAATATAGATAGTTCACAACAAAGCACAATAAAAAATGCAGACTTACAACACAATAGCCGTGGTGAATCTTCGTTATGCTTGCTTAAAGAATGGAAGATACAGTTAGAAACCCAGATATGTTTCTTTCTTCTCATTTAGGATTTCAAGTCCACAATAAAAAATTTACATGCTTCTCAACCATGTAAAGGCGAACAGACCTGTCACTATATGAATTAATCTTCTGAAAATCACTAATAAACCAAGGAAAGTAACTAGTTATCTATAACTCTCACCGCATCAAGGATTTACACGTCTTCTGACAATATAGATAGTTCACAACAAAGCACAATAAAATGCAGACTTACAACACAATAGGAGTGGTCGTAGCTCTCAATACAAAGATTGTATTTATTCAACGTGAAGGTAGATGAGGAGAGGTCGATTTGCTTGGCTGCTTTGTTTTTATGAATGTAAATGAGAGTACATAGTTTACAATCAGCTGAGATTAATATTTATATCACTACTGCTTGGGATAATCCATTATGAGCTTAGCTTGAAAACCCATTGCCAACAAGGAAACTGAAGAGCCTTGAACTAAAAACGTAGTAAAATATAGCACTGTTACAAAAATATGAACAAGCATTTAGGTTTTTTAGAGAAAATGAATCCCAATAATATCCATAGAAAAGTATGCATTACATATAAACATTTCTGCAATAATTTCTCAAGAAGGGAAATTTGTTTTCATTGACAAAGAAGAATAGATGAACAACAAAAAGGGTTGGTTCACCACTATATAGCCTTGGAAGAGTTTGTTATTTGGTGAAATTGCAAAAATGAGAATAGTAGGCAAAGTTTTCATTTGAGTGTTGTACATATGAGAAGATACAAATGATATTTACAATTAAAATTATATGGACACTTCTAAATTGGAAATATAATCTGCCCATGCAGTAGCTTCTTTAGTTATGATATTATATTCATCAGGCTTTAATAGTTTTAGAGACACTTCATGATAAGACAGTTCCGTTTCTATATTTGCAACTTTTGTTGGTGCAGCCTTACAAGTATCCTCAAGGAAAATGAGATGTGTACATGTTTGCCTCACATAGAAGTCGATGTCTTCTTCTGTTAGAGCATCAATTTTCTTGACGTGGCCTAGGTTTGATTGCAAAACTTGCTGGAGTTCTTCCATCTGCTGATCCTTGGGGGGAGCTCATCGATATTGGCTGCCATAGGGAGCTGACAGTTATGGTGAACCTGATGGATTTCCTCATAGAAGTTTGTGCACTTTTCAAGATTTTTATCAATCTTGGCATTTAGTCAATTAATGGCTTTCCTGCAAAATTCAAGTAGTGCAATATCCAGCTTCAGGGTCGCTAGTGTTTTTTGAGGGAGGCAAGGAGGAAATGCTGGGTTATTTTCTCTCCAAGTTAACTGTTTCTTAAGCTTGTTTCCAGTAGTAATCAAATGTTGATGCATTGCTATTGAGCTTGCAGCAATTTCCTGCATCCTTGCCATGAATTGTTTGATATTGTAGATTTGTTGAAAGAGTGTTTTTTGAGAGTTTGAGACTTGCATGCTTGTGCCCAGAACGGTTCCATTAGTGATTCGTTATCTCTCAAAAACTTATCTACTTGAGTCTTCAATTCATTGGCCTTGTTGTTCACCACTGATGCACGTGTTTCAAAGTCTGTAAGCTTTGCTTGAAAATAATTTCTCTCCCCTTCCAGTACCATTAACTGAAGAGTCAATGCTTCCTTTTCTGTGTTAAGGTTGTTGTATGCAGCTAGTAAATTGTCTTTCTCAAATAATGTGGCCTGTAATTTTGTGTTTAACTCAATGGTCTCTCCACATTCCTTTATCAAGGTGGCATTGAGTTTCAACATTTTTTCTTTGTTTCGCTCAATAGTGGTAAGCAGTTTGTCAACATTGTCAACACTTGCTTGTGCAGCTGCGACATTCACGGAGGTTGTGAATTTGGGGTCCTTTTGGGTGCCTTCTACAAATGTGTTTTCTATGACGGTGATAATATCTGGTTGAGCGGTCATTTTCATTCTTTTTTCTGACCGTCGTGTTATGGTGTTTCTCTTTGAATAAAAAAAAATTGTGTCCAATCGGACCATTGTATGTTATTTGGATGGGGTAAACGACGTAAGCTCAAGCTCTGGAAATGGCAAGTGGCCTCCAGTTAGTGGGCTCAGCACGTTTGTGTCCATGGGTTATGGACTATTGACTTGTGGACTTGTTGGGTCCTTGTGCATAGCTGGTTGGATCTTTTCTTGCGCTTCTTTGTTGATATGTTTGCTCTTAGCTTCATTTTCTTTAGTTTATGTTACATGACGGGCTTCTTCTTTTTGAAATTTTTCCATTTCCTCTCTTTGATGCTGTTTGATTGCTAATCTTTATGCTTCCTCTTTATCTTGTTTTTCTTGTACCCTTTTGGCCTGTTCACTTTGGCTATGTATTTATGCTTCCTCTTTCTCTTTTTTCTCTGTTGATTCTTCCCTTTGTATATGTATTTCTACTTCATTTTCCTAGGTTGTAATTTTGATAGAAGTAGGTGCATGGTTTCGCTTTATTTTTTGTGCAGCTTTTTTGCATTGTTGACCCTTTTATATATTTCCTCATTTGCCAGGAAATTATTTGAGTATTCAAAAGTGATTTTGCAAGAAGCACAATGTTTAGCCACTTTACCTTTGTTGTCATTTCTTACAAAAAAGTATAGTCCCGAAGTGAAAAGCTTCCAAGTCGGAAATGAAGGCTTCAACAGTTGTAATTTTTTGGAACTTGTATGCACCAATGTTGAATGGTGGAGGTGGGTAAGATGCTTTTTTTTAGATGGAGAAAGTCACCAATTCCATTGATGAAGACTTGTCTTATGGCTTCTTTATGCGCAATGAAATCTGTAGCATACTTGGGCAGTAGATAAGGACGCTTAGTGCCCCCATACATCCTTATGTATGTGCCTTCTAATGAGAAGTAGTAGTAATTGTACTCACCTATTACAGCCAAGGCATTGTCTAACAAATAATTTGGTTCTTTATTGAAGAGCAACCAATAAAGGGGCATGATTATTTCTTCGCATAGTAGTTTGTAATACCCTTGATATCGATGAGCCCAAGTTATTTCGTATGCTACATGAAGGGGAGTCTCAGTCTGTTTCCAAGTACATCCCAACTTAGGGAAGGATTCTTGACTAATATATAATCAATGAGGTAAGAAGACATGAAGAATTATTCTTTATGTTGTGAAAGGCCAGTTTGAGTTGTAGCAATGTTGGACGCCATACTATCTGATACTACACCTACCCAATTGAAGACTGTACCATGTGTGGCAATGTGGTAGATCAATGGAACCCAACTGAGTTTATACATGTTTCCATTTTGTAGGCCGGAGATTCTATTCAACATTAGGACTATCATTCGATAGGGGGTCCTTAAGTGTTGGCTGTCATATTCCCCGCTACCTTTGGGTCTTAGTTGCTTGTCTGGTACCATCATCTTCTTTGCACATTCAAAATTATCTATATTGGCATGCCTTACCCAATCATCAGTAAGAATAACTTTGGAGGAAGGCAGATTGTATGCGGATGAAAGGTGTCATGGTTGAAAGGAGGCGAGTCCTTCTCCATGAGCGTTTGAAATGAGCTTGGTGGTTGTATCTACATGGGGCAGAATCCACCCAATCACCTCTGAGCAAGGAAACAATTATGGCTAGGTTGCTGCCTTGTGAAGGGTAGACCTCTTGATGTTTTGGTAAACCATTGATTCCTCAAGGTTTGCATCTGGTATTTTTCCATCTCTGATAGCTGTGTACAGGTCACCCCATTGAATTTTGGAGTGGACCTTGCGATGGGTTTGGTGTCTTCAAACATTGTTTCAATTTGTTTAATTGGATTTGTTTCTATGTTAGGCTCAATCTGCTTGCCCTTTTTCTTGTTGTCTTTTTTAATCATACCTGATGTGAAAACATAAAGGGTGAATAGTGAGGAACTTGACATGTGTATAAGGGATATAATATTAAAGATTGAGAAACTAAGAAGTGGTTAAACAACAATTGAAAGTTGATGTTGTTCGGCATAGGTATGGCATGCAAGGAAAGGCACATGGCCCTTGGCAAGTTCTATTAGTGTTATATAAATGTCTATGCTAGAATCGTCTTTGCATAACATAGAAAAAGCAAGTTGAGAAGATTGAATGCCAAATACAATTTGGCCTACACTTAAGTGTTTGCATTGTTGAATTGCCTAAACTTTTGCTGTTGTTCTAACTATTTTTTGCTTGTACTCATAATCACTCTTATTTATTCAATTGGAATTAATTCAGGTTGTATTCGACAACCTGAATCACTGTATCGGCACAAAGTTGCCAGAGTGCCGACGCGTCGCTGCGTTTTGGCGAGTTTGTGCTGATCATGATCGGCACAAACAAGAATCAAGAACTCGTAAAGCTTAAATCACTGATCATTAGGATAGCTACCTATAAATCTCACAAAATGTCTTCATTCTGGTTCACTACGAACCGACACTTAGGTTCACTTAGAATGCTTGAAATGTGTTTTCTTTTGCAGGAAACAGTCCTTAACCATGTTTGGATTTTTGGGATAGTTGGGGATGGATTCGGTGCTACATGCTGATCTCCGATCACCGGCCTAAAATAAATTTCACAACAAAAACCCTAGAACAAATTATCACAAGATTTCATCTTCCATTGGAATTTCACCCATCTTCACTTCATATTCCCTTGGAAATTCGCTTCTCTAGGCTGAAATTGACTCCTCTTCCTTGTATGAGTTGAATTGATGTTGTACAAATTCCAAATGAGGTTCCTCTTATTTATATGAGTCTTCTCCACGTGAGGGGGTGCGACCAAGGGTTGCAACTCTTGGGTCGCACCTCTTCCTTAAGGATGGTCAACCTATAAATTATCATTAATTCATGTCTTCAATCATTTTAGGGGATTCTTCAATGGTTCAATGAGCTTCGAATTAGCTTCTTGACCACTTCATGGCTTCATCAAGGGGCTTTGGCCTATCTTCTTGACCACTTCATGGCTTCATCAAGGGGCTTTGACCTATCTTCTTAACCACTTCATCTCTTCAATTCTTTTAGATACTTCATAAAAGGTTCAATGGGATTTGAATTGTCTTCTTGACCATTTCATGGCTTCATCAATGCATTCCAAACTGAAATATAATTATTGCTTTAGGGGCTTCTTCAATTTGCTTTAGATCCTTACTTTAGGGCTCCATATCTTCATTAAGGGGATTTAGGGATTCTTCAAGTTTCACTTCATTATGGTCAAGTGGACACATCATCATCACTTTAAGGATTCTTCACAGTTCTCATCATCATGGTCTTGTGGACACATCATCATTGCTTTGGGGGCATCTTCAATAGCTTTAGGGGCTTGCTCCATTTGTGTACCACTCAAAGTGTCTTGTGGACACATCATCATTTCTTTGGGGTCATCTTCAATAGCTTTAGGGGCTTACTCCATTTATGTACAACTCAAAGTGGGCTTGTGGGAACAATCACATGTTATATCATCACATAAGGACCATGCTTAACAACAATGACATAAGGGGACCACTTTGGAGTTATATACACTTATGTCAAGGCACCTTCAAATCTCTTCAAGGCTTCAAACAATCTCCCTTTATCACTGATCATCATCATTACCATTGCCACATCATCATCATCATTATCACAACATTATCATCATTGACACATTGACATCAATGATAACATCACTCAACAATCTTATAAGCTCATGACACAGATCTCTTGACCCTGCTGATATCAATGACAACTTTACTCAACACCTTGATATTTTGGAATTGTTGTTGGATAAATAATTTTGAGAACCAAGGAATAGGTGACTTTAGAAACTTATAAAAACATTGAGCATACCAATGAATCCAATAATTCACATTTGAAGAATCAATGGTCGTGTTGACAAGGTTATCATATGGAGGAAGGATCATAGCCAGTAAATGAACCATGACAATGAAATGTATCGATAGAGGGTAGAGGTATCCTATGGATGAAGTAGGGACAACACATTGGTATAATCAACTTTATGGTTGACAACCTCATGCTAATGATGAATAACTACCAAACATGTAGGCCATTGGTAGATTGCATTGCAAATGGTTTCAAATTGATGATGGGAAAGAAAGTGATGGTCATCCCAATGGGTAGAGTATAAGAGTGATCAATGGGTGGAGAGATTTATGATGGTGTCAATGGGCTTAACATTTGGAAGAAAGAAGAATCCACAATAAATTTTATATCCGAGGGATGGCAATAACGAATAGGAAACCACCAAGTGAGGTGTGTTGTATTATTGGTGGATGGGGCAACCTGTACAACATGTATAAGAAAATGTATCAAATGGATTAAGGAAATAACAACTCATCATGGCAATAAATATGATAGTTGGGACAAATTAATGTCATCGAGGAATAACCTAGCAGAGAGGTTGACGACATGAACATCATATAAGGGAAATAAATATGGTAGCTAGGTTGAACTTAGGTCATTAAAGAATAACCTAATAGAGAGGTGAGGCGTGATCTACATATGGTCTATATGCACTATGGTATTGATTGACACCAAACAATGTAATTGTCATCCAAAATAAATTGATGAATATGGTTATGTTGAAAAGTCACATCAAGATATAAGATCTACCATCAAAATAAAAAAACACCGTAATGTAAAGGTGAAATAAATTTTTTTTAAACCATGTTTATAAGATTTTAAGTACAATGCTAAATTGTGAAACAACAATGTAATTGTCATCCAAAACAGTTGATGATATGATTATGTTAAAAAGTCACATCAAAGCATAAGATCTACGATGAAAATCACCATAATGTAAAGGTGAAATAAAAGTTGTTTTTTAATACAACACAAAATACCATGCTAAATTGTGAGTGGAGTTTGGATGTCTTTAATCTAAATGTATTCACTACTTTTCATGTCTTTAATTAATGAAGAACATAAATCCATCCCATTCTTATTTACAATTTTTTTATTAATCAACTTTCAAGCCATTAGAACGTGTCTTTTCTAGAGTTTTTATATAAAATATTTTTTCTTAATCAACTTTCAAGCCATTAGAACGTGTCTTTTCTAGAGTTTTTATATAAAATATTTTTTCTTAATCAACTTTCAAGCCATTAGAACGTGTCTTTTCTAGAGTTTTTATATAAAATCATATAAAATGTGTTGTGAATTTAACATTTCATAAATATATTACAATTCTCATCAATCCATTATTAAATATTTATTTTGGATGGCTTGTTATCCAATTTACCATTGATCATCACTTTGAAGAAGCAATTTATAATTGAATCATATAGATTTTTTTAAGACTTTTTTAATGAGCTAAAAAACTTTAAAAACTAATGTTGAGGTAAGTTAGAGAAAAATTCCTAAAATATATATTTTTATATAAGAAATAATGTGTGCATGTTCTTAAAGTGCATGCGTGCTTTTATGTATATTTGTTTAGAAAAATTCGTGGCAATTTGAATGGTGATTCGAAAGGCTCTGAAGCTATTGTAAAAGGAATGCATGTGCATTTTTTAGAACATTTGTGCATTTTCAAGAGCGCACACATATTCTTGCGACGTTATCCCATTCTCGAATTCCCCATTGCCACCTTTTCATCTATCATTATCTTGTGAGGACCAAACACCTAAGTTGAATACATCCTTCGCTATGATAATTGGGACTTAAGGGATACAAGGAAATCTAAACCTAAACCAAAGGTGTATGTTGCAAGCATTCATAGAGAAACCTAAACCAATCAATGTGTGTAGGAATGAGCCTCGATTTTGGAATTTTGGTTGGATAAATAGTTTTGTGAACCATGGAATGGATGACTCTAGAAATTAAAAAAACCTTGAGTACACCAATGAATCCAATTACTCACATTTGAAGGATCAATGGTTTTGTCGAAAAGGTTATCGTATAGAAGAAGGAGCATAGCTTGTAAATGAGCCAATGAAATGAGGGTAGAGGCATCCTATGGATGGAGTAGGGAAAACACATTTGCAAAATCAATTGTATGGCTAAGCACACCTCATGCTAGTGATGAATAACCTACCAAACATGTAGGCCATTGGTAGGTCACAAAAAAATGGTCTCAAATTGACAGTGGACAACAAAGCGATGGTCACCCCAATGGGTAGAGTATAGGAGTGATCAATGGGTGGAGACATCAGATGGTGTCAACGGGGTTAATGTTTGGAAGAAAGTACAATCCATGATAAATTTTGTAGACTAAGGGAGGGAAATGACAAATAGGGAACCACCAATGGAGGTGTGTTGTACCATTGGCGAATGGAGTGACCTAGACAACATGCCTTTAAATCAAATGCATCATATGGATGAAGGCAAGAACAACACATTGTGGCAATAAATCAACTAATGTCGTCGAGGAATAACCTAATAGAGAGGTCTACAATAGAAACATCATAGAGGGGAAATTTTGGTAGCTAGATTGAACTAGTGCCATCAAAGAATAACTTAATAGATAGGTTAGTTTTGGTCTATATATGATCTATATACACCCATATTGACAACAAACAACAATGTAATTGTCATCCAAGACAAATTAATGAATATGGGTATGTTGAGAGATGACATCAAGGCTATGGTATCAATGACAACAAATAACAATGTAATTGTCATCCAAGGCAAATTAATGAGATGAGAAGTTGTAAATGGAAGATTTCAAGTTCAAATCCCCATGGGTAATAGCTTACAAAAAAAGAATATGGGTATGTTGAAAGGTGACATCAAGACATAAGATCCACAATTAAAAACACCATAATGTAAAGTAATAAATGTATGAACATGTTTTTAGGTACAATGCTAAATTGTGAATGCAGTTTTGATATCTTTACTCTAATTGTATTTAATACTTTTCATGTCTTAAATAATGAAAAGAAAAACATAAATTCATCTAGATTTTTCTTTATCTACTATTTTTTTTTCAAAGCTTTCAAACCATTAAAACAAATATAGCCACTAAAACAAGTATTTCTGAAAATTATCATATTCAAATTTAGCATTTCATAATTACATCACAACTCTCATTAATTTACTATTAGATATTAATTTTAAATAACTTATTATCCAATTTATCATTAAAAAAACTTTAAAGAAACAAGTTATCATTAAATCACAACTTGTAATATGAAATTAAAAACTTTGAACTTACCATTGAATCACAATCTGTAGACTTTGAAACACTAATTTTAAATATGATATCATCCATTTGACTATCAATCTCAAATAATATGAAATTAAAAACTTTAGAACAATTTATAAATATTAATTGTAAATATTATATCGTTTAACTACCAACCACAAATTTGAAGAATCAATTTGCACTTTTGAATAACCACAACTTCTACCTTGAAATCTTTACCAATCACAAATGTGAAGAATCAATTTCTACTTTAAAAGAACGTCAACAGAATTCTACCTTGAAATCTTTATTCTCCAATTGAAATGAACAATTTTTAAGGTGAAGTGAAATCTTTACTCTGAAATTGGAACTTTAATCAATTTTTTTTTTTACCAAGAAATTCTCCATTCAGAATTTTTGCCCAGACTGGGCTAGTCTAAATGTTAAAAAGAACACCCGGTAAAATAGTGAACAACTCTAATCCTCAACCTCCCATGAAGTTAAGGTTTGAAACCTCATTGCATATTCACTTTATCTTGAAATTGAAACTTCAACAAATTTTATTTTGTTTAATTAGGAAATTCTCTATCCAGCCTAGAATGTTAAGAAAAAACACCAGGAAAAATAGTGACAACTCTCATCCTCAACTTCAAGCAAAGTTGAAATTTGAAACCTACATGCAAAATAATAGAAACTATCATCCTCAACCCCTCCCGTGAAAATGAGATTTGAAGCCTAAACCAATTTATTTAACCACACCTTCTACCTCCCATGAAATTGAGATTTGAAGCTCAACCAATTTATTTAACCACAACTTCTACAGTGAAATTAAAATAAGTGAAATATTTACCATATAATTGAAACCTCATCAACCTGTCAAGTGAAATCTTTAAGATCTGAACCTGAAACTCATCATTCCCTAACCTTATTCCCAGCTTGTTGGGGATTAATAGAAGAGTTATCTAGCTTAAGCCATATTAATCTCTCTCTTTATTTTCTTCAACATGACAACGAACTCAATGATCGGAGGTCTGATGCTTCTCACCTCATTTACACACTGACACGCTAGCTCGGCTGCTCTGATCAGCAGATCAATATTCCCAGGCAGCTGCAACTTTGGATCAAAAATCTCATGGGCCCTCGACTTCGTTACCAGATCCACAGCCCAACCCATGATCGAAATCCCGCTAGAGCACGATGGCCTCCCGCTAAGGATTTCTAACAAGACAATCCCAAATTTGTAGAGATCGGTAGCCTTGGACTTATAATCTACCTTGGAATCTTCGTCGTCTGAACGAACCTATTACCCTGTTCGGCAAGAGTGAGATGGAGAGGCGTGATCGGCTTAGAGCGCTCATGGGGAAGCTTGATGCGGAGGAACAGCTTGAGAAGCTCATGAACGTTTGGGTAGAAGAAGAAGCAGCTGCCAATGTTGATGCTGAAGAGACTCGGGGATCCTTGGATCAGATAACCAACGGTGGCGATTAATTCAATGATTGGGATGTAATTATAGATGAGGGAATTTCCAACCTCTATAATTTCATTGGGGACATAGCTGTAGATGAGGCAATTTCCAACCTCTTTATGATAACGCCTATCTTGGTGTTCAACTTTGTCTCCAATTTCTTGAATTGGGTTTTTAATTTTGTCATTATTGTTCTAGTATGCAGGGTCGAATAATTAGACGTCATTTTACCTTATGGGATGACAAAATAAAATTAATAATATATTATATATAGTTTTTTTTTAGTTTTTTATTATAAGGTCTGAACTATACTAATAATAATAATAATATTTTATTATTATTTATAATAATAATAATATTTTATTATTATTTATAATAATAATAATATTTTATTATTATTTATAATAATAATAATATTTTATTATTATTTATAATAATAATAATAGGAAGACCTAAGTCTTGATTTATGTACAACATTTATTCACTTCCAAGGTTTTGTTATGACTCTTGCATTTGTTACAAATCTAGTTTACCTCTTTTCAAAAAAAATTCTTATTTTTTTATTACTTTATGAATTACATATTACTGCGCAACCTTTATATATATATATATATATATAACTCTAACCCATGAGTGTTATAATATCCCATTCTATTTTATGTTTATAAATTCCTTACAATGTCACTCTTTTCTAGAATACAAACCCCTCTCATTCACCAAGATTTTCAATCTATTACGACTCTATGCATTCTTCATACAACTGTATGATCCTATGTGACTCTTGTATCGTCAATTGTATCTTTGTGTACCCCTAGAAGGAAGAGGATATGCCTTTGTTAAACATACTAAAATCATTCATATATACTCCATATAATGCCTATGGTTTGACATTAGGCACACATACTTATTCTATCTTTTACACAATACTTAGCAAGGATTGACATGCTCCTAAGACTCAGGTGCGTACACTTGTAAATTGATCAAAGTTTTAATTTGGGAAGTGCGTTATTTCCCCAAGACACCTAATCTGATTGTAACTTCCTTAGGCAATTCTTTAGCACGATTGCTAGATATTTGGGAAAGTTTTACATAGCCTTCATCCTTCACGTAGGGTCATTATTATATTCAATACAAATTACCCCCAATTTTCCTACATCTTACCGTGGCTTGGCTCTCGTCGCCACTACTCCTAATTAGTCATAGTTAACACACTGTTCATTGATGTTTAGATTGATACTATGTGTAACTACTTCTCAAGGTCCTTGGTTTTTGTTAAAATTTGGTAAAGAATTTATCATTAATTTACTACCCATTCATCTAATTGTTAATTAGATTCTTATTTCATTCTTTATGAACCCTTATTGATTAAAGCCATATTTGATCCTTACCATAACTCTTATTTGTTTGGCATTAGGTATAGACTACCGTGCAAGAAAACATCACAAAATCATCTCCCTTGAATTATCAACACTCACGAAAATATAGTGGATGATGTCTATTCAATGAAGTGACTTCAGAATTTCAAATTTCAAATCATATTTGTAACTCGAACCTATAAAGTTAATTATTTAATTAATTATCCGAATTTAAATTAACCTTATAACTTAACCCTATAAAATTTAATTAATTGATTTCCTAATTTAATTAACAAATATCAATTAATTAACCCTGCAATTTAACTCTAATAATCAACTTTATAAGTTAAACTTTATAATTAATCATATATTATAATTTCTGCTTTTATATATATATAAAGCAAAAATTTATTTTAAACAATTATAAATTTAAATTATATATATAAAGCAAAAAAAATTAATAATAAAAACTTACACTATACTTTGGACAATAGTTCTGCCAAATATTTCAACATGAAAGGCTGATTAATACAACTTCATGATTCATTAATGTGAAGGACATAACAAGGACATAGTAACAATATTTACGTGATTAAATAAATTTATAAATAATTAAAACACATACATGTATAAACAAGAGCCACAAAGTGGCAATGTCCCGTGCCATTGCTAAAAGGTTGTTTTTAAATTTAGAACATGTGTATAGTGGGCAGATATTAGAACACATGTATGAAAGATACTAGATGATCCTTACACCAAAGTATTCCTAATTGTGTATGTTGTGAATATTAAATTTTCATTTGCAGGAAAAGATGAGACAAACTTGTCCCTATAAATTTACATAGTAGCAGTAGCGATATCCAAGCTTTCATATTATCGATATCCAAGCTTTCATATTATCAAAAGATAAAATC
This sequence comes from Larix kaempferi, assembly GCA_027924585.1. Lineage (NCBI taxonomy): Eukaryota > Viridiplantae > Streptophyta > Pinopsida > Pinales > Pinaceae > Larix > Larix kaempferi. The sequence goes on from BSBM01000643.1 coordinate 7,388,719, forward strand.
CATTAGTCATACAAAGCTGCTACTTGCAGGTATTCTTATACCAGAGGTTCAAAGTCATGAAACAGAAGAATGTTGGAAGATTTCAGATCCCTGTGAATGACATGCCGATCACAACCATCATGCAATTAATCCAATGCTTCAACAACTCCAACAGCCATTTTCAATCACCACCTTTCATAGACCTCTCATTAGTCACCTCTGCTTTTACTATTGTAATGCTCACTCAACCACGGACATTTCTTAGGCTTGATTTTAAATCGACTACTTGGAACACTTACCATTGAAATCCCGGAAATCACATGCTGATTTGTAATATGTTGTATCGATTTTATAAACATCCACTCCCTTGACATTTGGTCCTGCACAACTATGAACTAGTAGCAGAGGATAGGGAATCAACAAACATAAAGTGCTATCCTTGCCATTTATACACTTTACTCCAATAAAACCACACACTCATTCATCAAAACGCTTTGCCATGCTCAAACACAAACCAGAATGTCCATAGTTTGGATCTTGGCCTGTTACCAATGAGTATGGCTCAAACCACTTTGATTGATCCTGCGAAGAGATTCTTGAAATTGTAGAATTTTATTAAAAATTGGTAGTGCATCCATCATACTACAATTCAAAAACAAGGCGCAGAGCATTGTGAATCACTTTCAAGGGCAATCTTAAGTTGAACCATAAAATTTCACAGTGCAATACTAAAATCTATTGAAGCTTATTACTTCAAGAAAGGAAAAGTTTCAAGAATTCTCTGCATGTTCCATTTTTTTATAACTTACCTGTGGCAAAGTCCTTCACAGAAAGCACAACTTTGGCAACTTTATGTTTCGGGCCAACACCATTATTAGGCAACATTAGAGAGTGCTCCAAAATCTGTGTTGGCACTGCTGATTGAAAACATGATTGTTGCCATAAATCAACTGTTGCGGTCTCCACAATACCTTCACAATTTACTTCAAGCTCGATCCTTTCCCCAGCTAGAGTAAATTTCACAGCATTGCTCAGGAATATTTCTATGTGACACAGCCCGAGAAACCCTTAAATTTACTCAATCAAAACAGTGCAATAATGCAAATCAAGACAACAAACGTCAATATAAAAGACGGTAGTCTAGAACGTACCTAGTGTTTGAAAAACCCTATGTTTATCCCCATTTACACGATATGTCATGAGAAGGTTCTAAACCATAGGTTCGATATTCATCTTAAAATAAATCTTATTGTGGAATAAGAGATCCTTCAAACCCCATACCAAAAAATTCACAACTTGCAGTAAATTGAAATCTTCTAGATGGAGCTACAGTGACCTGTCTTCCCCTTGGCCTGCAATCATTCACAAGTGACTCAACCAGTCAGGAAAACTTTCAACCCCAACCCTTTCCACACATTTTCAACCAAGATAATTTTACATGTTAATTTCCGTGAGATGATAAAATCTAAATGGCTCATCAATTCTCAAGTTGGACTCGGGATTTGTATATGATGTCTACGAATCACCTGTATTACACAGTTTTCTTAATATCTCTCTAAAATAGATGATATGAGCATTATATTATGTATATGATTCTCTGTAGCTCTTGATCATGGGAGTAGCAATAATAACAGGGAACCTCTGCGATTGCAATAGACATATCCAGATGCTCAAATTTATCCCAGCAACCAAAACTTGTTTCCATTATTTATTAAGTTAGTTACAATATGTGGTAGTTATCATACATGCGCATTGGAACCCTACAATACATAAATCATTAAATGCAACTGCAAATAGAGATGTTATTGATATTCAAATTTCAGGCAAGGAATCGTGGAAGAAATAGTTGTATGTCGAGATGCTGAAATTTCTCTCGGCACTTGGGAAACTCCAACCGAAAGTTGGTTTCCATTAATTAGTAAGTTGTTTAGAACATGTGGTAATTCTCATGGCGGTTTCCGTAGGTGCAGCAACCATTGACTCCCAAGAAGATGGTTTCTATGATGATCATGTGTCCCAATTAACTTCTCGCGAAATCCATTTACATGATTCTGTTTTGAATGGACGCAATATTCAAGAGCAGTCCCCAGCACTTCACGATAATCAAAGAGACTTAAACGCTCTTCCCTCCTTCAAGAAAGCCATCACATCCGATCCATCTCGATCGTTGTCCAACTGGACTGTCCGCTGCAGACCACACACCAGAAGAGTCGTTGCTATCGATCTTTCTTCTTCGTCCCATTCGCAAGGTAGGCTTTCTTCTTCTCTTGGCAGCCTCTCCTTGTTGAATTCTTTGAATCTTTCTCATAATAATTTGACTGGAGGAATTCCACCCGAATTTGGGTGGCTTAAAGCGCTGAGAATACTTGACCTCACCTATAATTTGGAGCTCGGGGGATCTCTTCCCAAATCATTGTGTGATTGCAGGCATCTTAAATGGATCGGATTGGCAGATACCAACTTGACAGGGACCATACCGACGGAGTTTTGTCGTCTAGTCGAGTTGGAACATCTCGACTTGAGCTACAATTATCTGGTTGGAAGTATCCCAAATTCTCTGGGCAATTGCACCTCTGTATCTCATTTTACTTGTCGTGGAGTTCACTGAGCGGCCACATCCCTCCTACACTCGGCAACTGCATCTCTCATCTTATCTTTACTTGTTGGGAAACCCACTGGGCGGCCACATCCCTCCTACGCTCGGCAACTGCATCTCTCTATCTTATCTTTACTTGTCGTCCAACTCACTGAGCGGCCACATCCCTCCTACACTCGGCAACTGCACCTCTCTATCTGACCTTGACTTGTCGTTCAACTCACTGAGCGGCCACATCCCTCCTACACTTCGCAACTGTACCTCTCTATCTAATCTTGACTTGTCGTCCAACTCACTGAGCGGCCACATCCTTCCTACACTCGGCAACTGCACCTCTCTATCTGATCTTGACTTGTCGAACAACTCACTGAACAGCCACATCCCTCCTACACTCGGTAACTGCATCTCTCTATCTCATCTTTCCTTGTCCCGAAACTCACTGAGCGACAACATCCCTCCTACACTCGGCAACTGCACCTCTCTATCTTACCTTCACTTGTCGAACAACTCATTAAGTGGTCACATCCCGTGGACACTGGGGAATTTGACTCACGTGTCCTACATCGGCTTGTATGACAATGACTTGAATGGAACAATTCCAGCTGAGTTGGGATCGCTGCAAAAATTGGAGCAATTGGATCTCTGCGGTAACAAATTGGAGAACACCATTCCTCTATCTTTACGAAATTGCTCTTCTCTTGGCTATTTATATTTATCTAACAATCAATTAAGGGGAACTATACCACATTTCAATCTTCACCTTTCTACTCTTGATCTTAGTTTTAATAGCCTTACTGGTAGCATATTGGAAGCCATTACAAATTTGAGCAAGCTTGAAGAGCTATATTTGACAAACAACAATCTTAGCATATGGGAAGCCATTACAAATTTGAGCAAGCTTGAAGAGCTATATTTGACAAACAACAATCTTATTGGTACAATTCCAAATTTTATAGGAAACCTTCATTCATTATATGAATTATATTTAGATTCAAATAGTTTAACTAGATGTATCCCGCATAACATAGGTCAATTAAAGTCTCTCTATACACTACAAATATAAAAAAACAACTTGGGAGGACCAATTCCAAAGGCCATTGGAAATTGCACTTCTCTTAGTGTTATCTCTGCTAACTCTAATAACTTATCCGGGACACTACCTGCATCTTTGGCCTGTTGTACCAACATTCAATTCATAGATTTAAGTGTGAATAACTTCATAGATGAACTACCTGGATCTATCTCGTGTCTTCAACAATTGGTTATTTTAAGTCTTGCTTATAATAATCTCCATGGTGTTATTCCTAAAGGGATCACAAATCTCACCTTGTTGCATGTGTTGGATTTATCTAACAATCAACTCTGTGGAATAATACCTTTTGACCTCCAAAGACTCCAAAGATTTGCAATCAATGTATCTTCACAATCGGGATATTTTGAATATGTTCAAAGAGAGAAATTTGTAATGTTGCCAAGTGATACATTGGTAGGGGAAATGAAAATTGACATGAAAAGACACAAGTATGATCCATCATATATGATTCCCGCCAACATCATACTTTATTTGTCCAATAATAATCTTACAGGAGAAATCCCTGCAAGCATAGGATGCTTGAGTAGCTTGCGATCGCTGAATTTATCTGGGAACCAATTGGAGGGGGAAATACCTACATCTCTTGGTAACATATCTAAGTTGGAGGAGTTGGACTTGTCCAAAAATAATTTGAAAGGCCAGATTCCTAAAGAGCTCTCTCTATTACATGAGTTGAGTGTTATAGATGTTTCATCTAATAACCTATGTGGGCCAATCCCAAAAGGAACACAATTTTCCACTTTCAATTAATCTTCATTTCAAAAGAATAAATGCTTATGTGGTCTGCCTTTAAATCCTTGTGGTGAAAAGAAAAGACCAATGATAGAAGGCAATAGTAGTACTATGATAGCGTGGTAGTTCAATCGTTTTAATAAAAAGATGTCATTTATAGCATTGGGGATGGAACTCGGGATTGGATTTGGGATAGTTGTTGGTATTTTCATCATGTGGGAGATAGCCAAATGTTGGATGCCGGTTTTGTTGCCCACTAAACCACGACCTGTTTATGGAGTGTATCGATTCCCTACATAATATGTTCAACTTTTATGAAATTATGTTGAAATAATAAAAAGTGAATAGTGAATACTATAGTTCTTTACTATAGTATATTCAACATAAATATGTAACTTTTATTTTAATATATGATTTTGTCTGTCTAACAAATATTTATGTGTAAAATGTAGATCTGATATTTTTAATTATAATGTTTTCTAATATATTTTTATTAATTATAATGTTTTCATTATTGATATTCTTGTTTGTAATGTCAATACAATATTTTTATATCTCTATATGAACATTATTAATTAAATACAAAATTTTACACATTCATAAACTATATACATAATCCATATTCAAGACCAAATGCTTTACTTTAAAAAAAATAAGCTAAAAGTGGTATATATGAGTACATAGAATTTTATATGAGATATAAAGTAAAATTCGAATCACATTTGACCTTTAACAAAAGTATAATACTTTGTTCATTGAAAAATGATTATTATAATAATTTAATAACAAGAGCTACAAGTGACAATGCCTCTGCCCTTGATAATAGAGAATTGATGCCAGAACACATAAATAGCATAAAGGAGAAAACAGAGATTCATAAGCATAAAAGACAAAAAATCTGTATTTAGAACATGTTTCTGAATCAATGAACGACATTACAACTATGTTACTATTGCAATGACTTACAAACAAGTTATTTTAATTGGAAGAGTTTGCTGACAAAATCTATGCCTTTTGCCTTATAAAATATGCAACTTGATATGGTCAAGACAATTTTTTGAAGAGCATCAAAGACTCAATGTTATTAGCATATCAATCATATGAATCAATCGCATAAAATCTCTGAGGGTGCCGTATGGAGCAAGTTTTTTTGGTCAATAGCAAAAGCTATGTACACATCACCTCATACATAACTTTATTGTTGTTTACACAATTATTAGAATCAATGTTTAATAGAAAGAGGCAATTTGTGCAGACAACAAAAACTCTAACTGTTGCATTTTTCAATCAAAATTCAATGTTACTAAGGAAGTTCATTTTTTAGCATAGTCAAACATAGATTTTGCATGAAATTACAACAAACGGGAAGTTTTTTAGCATCAAATGCAAAGATATATACAGATCAGCAAACTCAATATATAAGGTGATGAAACAACCAAATAACCTAAGACTTTTATACAATCTGTGCTTCAGGTCATAACCATAAGTCTTTTGCAAAATATATAGCTTTTCACTTTGGTGCAAAATGAATAAAAAATCATGAAGAGATAGAGGGAATTTCGGAAAACATTTTCTGAATTCAAGTTTACAGACCTCCAGGAACTTGAATGCAATTATTCAAAAGTGAAACATTCAGTATATTTCTTTCATTCAACGTAATAAGGGAAATAACACAAGAAAGTACTCCATTCTTTGTTGCATAGTTTTGCAAGTGTTAAAAGTTCTTTTGCTCTCAGTGTTTGTTAGTATATGCAACATAAGTCCATTACACTATTTGCTTCAATGTTAAGATTGCAGTAAATTTGGACTGTTGCATTACCAATGCACAAAAATCCCTACAGGGTTTTGGAGATGAAGATTTGCTATCTGGCCTAGTGTCTTGCTAGAGTCATGTATATTGCTTATTGTCTTTGGATTTTACTGTTTCTTTGCATCATTCTCTTCAAGGCTCTGGTGGTTTTTTTATGGGAAAAAAAGTCTGATATGGTATGGCAATGCACTTGTCGAAGGTGCTTCTTCTGTATAGTATAGTAGCATGGTTCCCATGGAGATGATAGCCTTATTCAATTTCTCTAGGGAAATTGTCATTGCTCGTTTGATTTGAATTCCTCTAAGATGTTCCTTCATATGCATGAGTGAGGACGGGAAAACAAGAGTGCTATTGCAATTGTTCTAGTTCCTTAGTGTTAAGGACCAACAACCAATACTAAACTTTTCTTGATTGCATGGATATAGGAGGAGTTTTGGTTTTCCTAAAGAGATGGAATCCTTTACACCTTTCTTATTTTTATATTATTTGGTAAAGAAACGTTAGGGCTTCTACAAACCATCCACAACATTATAAGGGTGGGGGTTAGCAAAAGGAAAATGACAAATGGAATATACTGGATCAAGAAACAAAGGCATACATAAGTAGCTAGGATTGACAATCATCTTCTTGGACTCCCTTGTCTTTTTCAACTCTCTTGCCTCTGAAAAATTTCCAAAGTGGGAGCTTCAACATGCCATTTGTGTTATGTGTTGCAAAGTCTTTAAAGGCATGTTGAAACTACCACTTTGTTTTTTGTTGATAAGCAAAATGATTTGTAATGGCATGTGGTCAACTAGACCAAGAAAGCAATATCGGGAAATTGAGTTCTTTAGAAAATTTGTCTTGGAAAATGTCTAATGGTTGAAATCCTTCAGAAGGTGCAATTCGTATAATCCGATTGTCTAAGTCACATATCAAATAATCTTGTCCATATCCATGCACCATTGTTTCAAAATTGGGATCCAAGTCTTCGTCCTCGTTGGCAGAATTAGTTGATTATATGTTCAACAAAGCATCATTTTGTCTTTCAATGTCTTTGTTGAAAATTTCTTCCCATTTCTTATTGACAACAATGCCCTCATATCTATAAAGTGGAGTATTGCACAATTCATTTAAAACAAGCATAACATTACATGGTCAAACATTTTCAGATATATAAGCATTTTTGTACTCCAACTTCCTTTTTAGCATCACTGCAATTGTCTTAAATGAGGTAAACTTCTAGCCAATGCCCTTTGCACTAACAATGCACTCTATCCGAATATGTGGGTACATTTATAATTATTCCTATGAGTGCAAGTTGAGCCCTTTTGTAGCCTAGTTGTCTTATTTGAGCAAATGCCATCCTTGGTGATACCAATATTTCCTCAAAAGGTGTTAATTCTGCTACATGATCTAGTTTCCTATTCTGTTGAATTTGGAAAGGTACTGTAAACGCAGGTATCTCTCCATTGCAGAAATATTTTTTGCATTTGTTGCAAATTTCTTGGTTGATTTCAATTGCCTTCGAAACATGTTGAATTGTTAAATATGCCTAGTTTAGCATGACTATTTTGTAAATCATATCCATGTCTTTATGGAATTCCATACGTTCACAAATATCACATCCATGTGTCGGCGTGTCTTAAATAAAAGTTCAAATATGCTTTTGATAGTAGTCAAAGCTTTTGAACGCTTTGTTTTTCTTATTGGTGGGAAATGTTCTTGTTTTCGTATTTCGTGTTTTAGATGCTGCAATCTTTTAATCCCGAGACCAAGAGCATTGTAGGAGCTAGTTCTTGTTTCTTTGTTCATTGTTTCGAGGATTATTGCAATTTCTCTATTTGTCCATTCGCATATTTTGTTTTATTTTTCCTTGGATTTGTCTTTTGAATACAATGTCTTTTACGTTTGGTTATGTACTCTGCGTGTTGAAAATTTTTAATGCCATCGTTCCTGTCAACACTGGTGCAAAGCGAGTTGATTCCAATGTATTTTGCATGGACATCTATTTGCATTTGGCTAGAATAATATATTCGTTCTGTAAATGTTCGCAGAGGCATATGCATTTGCTCTTTTTTCAGCAATGGAAAAAAATGTGTGTGTAGTGCTAAGAGCATAATGCATTAGACAAAGTGTATTTGAAGATGTATCTATTGAATGGAATCTTTTAGCAATTGTCTTGGACGGAGTGTTCCAAACGTGTATATTGATATTGAAGAATTCACATAGCCATTGCAATGCAAAGTCACCTCCCCCTATCTTTCCCTGATTATATAACATTGACAAGTTGACAATATATGCTTATAAATTAGCAACACATTGCTCATTCATTATAGTTTGGTCGACAAGATATTTATTCAAACAGTTAATCGCCCTAATGCCATTTGCATTGTAGGAATTGCAAATTTTTTGTGTAATTGTCTTTCACAAAGAAGGCACATCAAAAGATGGTATCAATGTGCAAATTGACTGGAACAATGAGTCATGACAATCAATGGAATTATACTCAAGCAAAAAAAAATATTCTTTTGATAGTGCTTGTCCAATTGACAACATGTCTATTTGAATATTTGCAACATTGTTTCCAAGCGGACATGCAATTGGCATTCATGCCATCAGGTCAATATTATGTCTTGATCTATATGATAGCACTAGTTCAAAGTGGCCACACGATGTGAGTTGATCATGGAACAGGAGGCTATGTTCATATACATTGGAATTAATATTGAAATAAATGTATGTTTTTTCCTTTGAAGTGACCAAACAGAGTCTGAAACATTTAGACATTTCGAAAACCACTTGATACAGAAGATATTGACCCAAATTCCAAATTCTGAAGGATGTTGCATCTCAGATGTAGGCAACAACAATCTATGCAAATATGCATTTGTATCTTTTGCACCATGCAACTAGGAAATCATTGCTTAATTATGTTTTCATTGAATAAAGAGCTTCAACATCGTTGCAATCCAAACATGCTCTAAAGTGATTTACTATTCCTTGTCATATTTCAATAGAAGAATAACGAAAATGTAGCAAGACTACAAGTGCATCAAACAAGCAATCTCCTGGCTGATAATAGAAATGTCTCAAGTGAAAGAGACTATGACTATCCAATAAACAATCAATTTCTTCTAAATATTGTTCTTGAATCACAAAAGCATTTGTTGCACTGAATAAATCTCTTTTGTCAGATGTTTTTCCCACTTGATCCATAGAAGCCATGTTGAAATAGGACAAGGATTAAATACTTTGCTTTCTATCTAGCAATTGGTTACTAGAACTATGAAAAGAAAAAAGTAGAAGAACAAAGCAATATTTATTATATCGACTATATTCTTATTTGCATAATGCAATAAGAAATAGAGCATCTTGGGGAAAAGAAACATATGTGCAAGTCAAGTTTCAAAATAGGCGTAAAACCCATGATATAAGCAAGAGAAATTTATATTCAAGAATCAAGGCATATATCCATAGTCAATAAGGTAAAAGCAAAGGAGGAGCAAAAGAAAAGGAACACAAAATAAAAAATACAAAACTTCTTACAAGCTTGCAGATAAATCTTCATTGTGCTTTGAAAGAAAAGACCACATAAGTCACCATTTCTTTTTCCAATGCCATCATATTTTTTATTAACAAACAATCAAGTAGAGCCAAACACTAGTGATGTATCAATGACAACATGAAATATATGTTTATTGCAATCCCAAAGAGTGCACAATTCAATAAACTGTATTGAATTTCATCAAAGATCAATTTTGAAGCACATTGCAATTGACAGAAGAAGACCTAAGACCATTATATAGAGAACAAAAATTGTCAACTACATAAATGTACAAAAAAGTCTAAGCCCTAACGGGAGTAGGTTTCAAAGTCCATAACAACTACGAGGATAGATTGTAATAGTCGTTGGCATGTTTTCATAGCCATTTGTAAACAGGGGAATAACACATAGGGAAATTCCTATGTTGCATTAGCACCATAGTCTCTCGAAAAATTTGCCAAATTTCCAAAATATAGTACGCAACAACATCCTATATCTATTGTAACTATAATGTCCTAAAGGAATCGCTAAAGATCCAAAACATGCCATGCAATAGCATCCTACACCTATTTCCATTCTTGATTATCCGATGAACAGTAGGACAAAGGAAAATAAGATTTCTTGCTACTTGCTCTTCATAAGAGGAAAATATTTGGCCAAATAATCCAAGCAAATAGTGCTTGCTTTCAGTAGAGTTGAAAAGCGATTTTGATTGTGTTTTGGAAACAAATATACAATAGTTCAATAAATGATTTTAGACACGTGTTTTTTTTATTTTTTGCAAAATAGGCAATCAGAGATGGACACTAGTCACCTGCCTATGGAAAAATGCACTATGTGTCCACTATAACCACATAAGGTTCTTCAATCTAATACATTGAATTAATTGTCACTAACATAAATTTCCAAAGTAGCTTGCAACCACAAACAAGATACATGGGGATTGTTAATGAAAAGACACAAATTCTCAATTGCACAAACAGGGGAAAAAGCAACAAACTCCTTGACAAAGGCACATTTAGAAATATAGGAAAATCCCACAACATGGCTGAAGAAAAACAAATACTCTATGCAACCTACCAAAGACTACAAAAGGTGCAATAAAATTCTTCGACTTTACTATCCAAATCTAGCTTTGATTTCTTTGTCAACCATTCAATCCAAACCAGTTATCAATAGAATGGTTAATGCTGGAAAAATAGAAGCAAGACAAAGAACATTTCCTCTACATGATCCTCTAAATCCAACAAAATTTAGCCACATGGTGCAACCAAAAAGCAATTTCTTTAGTCAAAACAAATCCATGGAAAAAAAACCACAGGCTTCATTGAATATGCAGAAGAGCATAGACACCAATATTGACAACAACCCATATTGCTATATATGTTGTTTTTCCCAGTTTGCGTATAGAGTAAACTTTATAACCAATAGAAACCCAAGATGACTAATTTGGATCCTACATCAAAAAATGAAATGAGAGAAAGAAAAATGTTGAATGTGTTGGCCTATGGGTATAAGCAATCTTCCTGGATATCTGAAACATCTCCAATTATTGATTTCCTCCACTAGTAGCCACATGAGAAAAGCAAACAACAATTTATCCTATCCCAAGGTGGAAGAGAATTTATTAGAACCAACAATCACCAGACAATCAAGCATCAAACTCATAGCAACCCTAATTACATTACATGCCTAGTGCATCAAGCCATTATTAATGGCCTCAACACCAAATCAAAATTTTTGTTGCCAAATCTGTCAACTGAATTCTCAGGTTCAATTGAAGAAAGAAAGAAAATTATGAATTCTATAATTGATCTAACAGTCGACTTGTGCCATCCAAGGCTCAAGATCGAAAGGTATTCACACCAATGGGCAAGTTCTATATACATGAGTGAAAATCACTAATGTAGACCATGGAGAAAATATAATGCCCTTACAATTCAAGCAACACAAATGCATTCAAATCATTAAATTCCATAGATCTTGGATGGAAGATAGATGTCCAAGGCCCACAAGATTTTATACAAACATACAAAAATATGCCACTATAGAATGTTTCCATAAAACTTTACACATGAACCCAGAGACCTACCACTGAAGAATATATGATCTTAAATCTTTCACGACAAAAAAATTCACAATCTCACGATTTTTGCTTGCAAACATTTGTCAATTTTTCATAAAATGCTACAAATATTGCAGCAATAAGATGCATTCAACAATGGAGAAAATACAATGCACTTAGAACAAGAATAAAAGGTTATTGGCTAGGAACTGTATGTCAAGTAGAACTCAAGCATTGAATCCAATGTAGAAAAAAAGTCGTTTTCACATATTTTACTACACAAGCATCCATAATTTCACAATTTAGTCAAAAGGATGTGTCAATAATTCATAAAACACCACAACTCTTGGAGGAAAAAAACCCATACAGGAACTAGCAACAAGTCTACTGGAAAGCCCGTGGGGGGAAGCTCATGTGGTTTTGATTTCATTGTTGTAATCAAGAGGTCTCGTGTTCAAATCCCCCCAAATTAACCCGGTCCCAGTGTTCGGACTCGCTGGTGCACCTAGGGGTATAGTGGTAGTGATATTGGATCCCCGGACCCCATGTAACGCGAGCACTAGACCAACCTCCAATTGTCAATTCCCCTAGTACAAAAAAAAACTCTACTAGCAAGGCTTGTTTATATAGATAATTGATACAGTGAAAATAGTCTGCAAGTCTACAATTTCATCACACTAGCCTGGTAAATAATACAACAGAGCCAACAAACTCTGCAACAATCAACAATTCATTCACACAGAAGCAAACATATGGAAACTAATCCTACAAGGAAAAGCATATTTTTCTTTTTCTTGACTCGCCCTATTCTATTCATTTTTTTTTGCATGAGGCCATTTTAGTTAGAAAGCGAGAAACCATATTTTCAATGTCATTTATCTCTCTCTCATATCTATGTGATAAATTTTTTGTTCTCTAGCCAATGCATATATTAGATGGACACTATGCATCTGAATAACATAGAGTCCTAATTGCATCTATCTAGCATAGTCACTACCACTATATGAGCACCAGAACCAAGTTACAGTTAGCTTGAGCAAGTTCCAACTAATCCTAAACATTTATAAACAATTTAAGCAAGGAAGATGCATTCAAATCAATGAACTCCATAGATTTTCGATGAAAGACAAATCTCTAAAGGTTCCCACAAGAATTTACAAAAAAGTCCACAAATCTATCACTCAAGAATGTTTCCATAAGTATTTTCACATGAATCCATAAAGCATCTCAAATATGTCACAACAAAAGCATTCACAATCTTACAACTTTGCTCATAAAACATTTGTCAAGGTTTAATAAAACTCTAGAAATCTTGCAACATAAAGATGCATCCAAGAATTCACAATGAATCTAGCAGGAACCTTTGTGCATCTAGTTGTCCAATATAATTAAAAAAATGCAATGCATTTAGAACCATAATAAAATATTATTGGGTGCAAAATCTAAGTCAAGAAGGGTTGTGGCATTGATTCAAGTGGGAAAAGCATGCTACTTTCACTGCTTTCACTACACAAGCATCCATAATTTCACAATTTTGGTTAGAAGGATGTGTCAATATTTCATAAAGCGCCACAACTCTTGGAGGCAAAAAGACCCGTACAAGAACTAGAAACAAGCCTACCAGGAAGCCCTATTCATTTAGCCACTTGATCCAACAAAATAGCCTACAAGTCTTTAGCCTCATCGCATAATCCTAAGAAATTATACAACAAAGCTAATAAAATTTACAATGGTCAATGCTACACTCCCACAAAAGCAAACATATCGAGGTTGAGCCTACAATGTAGAGGATATTTTGTGTTTCATGATTCACCCTAATTTATTCATTTTTTTGCACGAGGTTACTTTAATTAGAAATTGAGAAACCATATTTTCAATGGCATTTGTGAAATTCTCATATCTATGCAATAAATTTCTTGTCTTCTATCCAATGCATATATCAAATGGGTGTTATGTATCTTAGCAACATAGAATCCTAATCATATCTAGCTTGCATAATCACTGCCACAATATGAATACTAGATCTAAGTTATAGTTGACTTGACAAGGTCCTATCCCAAGGATAATGTTGTCTTTGGAAACATTGGAACCCAACAACTGAGACCCGCAAATCTAGGCCTCAACCTCACATAGCCCCACTAGAAAATGTCTAATCTCTTTTTGGATATTCTGTAAATTTTCAGATAGTATTTCCTTGCAAACAATCCTATGCTCAAATATAGAATGTAGTCGCAGCCTTGTTTCCATCAATTGGGTGAAGAAATCTATTTATAAAGGAAAGACCTTTCAAGACCTTGCTTGGGAAAGGATGAGATTTTTATTCAAAACCATCGTTAAGAGCAAATCATCGACCTTATCCAAGGCAGTTTTGAAGACGTTTCCTGAGCTCCAAACGAATTACCTATGCACCCACTATTTGACTAAAAGGCGGAAAAACTTGTTCGTGAAACTGACACCTATACATAAGACTGTAGCTTCTGCTTAGTGCGCAATTAACCCTAAAACCGGGGCAGTCATGTTCATGGATAGGAACGGCACAGGAAAATTAGCCACAACAAATCCTATTGTTAACTTGCTACTTGACATATGGAAGGTTGTTTCCCGTTCCTCTAACTCTGGCCTAAAATATCTAGAAAAATGAACTCCATAAGATCCAAAGCAAGGGAAACCACAGGCTAGCAAAACATAAGTAATTATCGTGGCATTTGCATAGAAACCATCCTCTTCAAAAATCCGTTGCCATGGAAGCCATTGTAATTAGCATTGACAAGGATTCAACTGCCCCAGCTTTGGCGCGCTCTAAAAATAAAATAGAGTACAACCCAAGTGCAAGCTCCAAACTATGAAGTTGATAAAAAAACCATGATGACACACATGTCCAGTGCATCTATATAAAAACCTACATCATAACACAACACACATATTGTTAGGGAAAAAAATTACATACGCCTCAACAACCATATTAAATAGATACAACATTTTTTTTTACGAATTTTGACTAGATGCACTAGCTATATGGAAAAATAGCCATAACATTTTAAAACCACGGCTTTAAATAAAAATGCTTACATGAAATAGAAATATATCACCACAAATCATTAACCAAGAAGCCCTGAGGGGTAGCTCAGTTGATTGGATCTTCCAGGACTAGGATGACACAAGGTCAAGGTCAGGGGTTCAATTCTTTGGGTCCTTTGGGGTTAGGAATCGAAGTAATGCCGACATGGGTGAGGCCCCTTCGGGTGGGCCCCCTTGGTTTGGATCCATGGATGTAGAGATCTCTCGGGTCGTGAACCACATTGAAAAAAAATCATTAACCAAGAAACACGAAAATAGTTTATTATTTCCATGGGTATATATACAAAAAAAGAGAATTTTTTTACAGTGTCCAAGCACCTGAAACAGAACCTAGTACCAATTCATCAAACTACCATAAGCTACACACTTTCAGGCACAATCAGAAAAATAACAATGGCTAACTTTACATTCAACTACATCTACAATATGGCATGCAATCCTCCACAAAAGTGTCCAAACGCTTGAGGGAATCATATAGCCTCTCCAACTTCACATTCAACTACACGAATAATATGGCATACACAACATCCACGTCCATTGCAACAAGCATCGAAACTTTAAAACAAGCATCCACTACCATTGCAACAAAATTTTCAAGAAATGTAACTAGCATCGAAGAGATAAACCCTCACAACTAGCATCAAAGGGGTACCTCAATAATGCCAAAATCACACCATTGTTTCTGCCTCTACTAGTGTCGCCTTGTCCACCAAACCAAGCCAAGAAAACAACAGAATCTGCAGCCCTCTACACAGTTCCATGACCATAGGCATCACCCACAACAACGACAAAGTCTAGAATCAAACACATACACCGAGCTTCATTCCTAGTAAATAAACCAACCCCCCCCCATGATGACTTGCATTAAAATCCGCTAACACGCTCCGTCCAACTATAATTACTTCCCACCAAAAAAAAACCCTCCTTCATGCTGAAGCCATCCATAGAGCCAAGACTGCCCTGCGGCCGAAGATGAAGATACACAGATGCCTGCACCCAAAAAATACAACAACAACCAAACAAAACATGAAGTAAAAACCACACCTTGCACCCATGCACCTCAGCCATCGCAGCATCTCGCAAACTGAATACCGAGCTCACCATGCATGGACAAGTCACGTCGTCGATGTCAACCCACTGTCATAACCCCTCTCCAAAGTCCAAGGCTAACACTAGTGACTTGCAACCCAACTAGGACCAAACACCTAATGCCATCCTGAAAAACCAACCAATTTCTGCTAAGTTGAAACCATAGAGAAGGAAATCGCCCCCTGTACAATGAGACTAATACCCCTAGGATGAGCAATTGATGTCAAGGACATAATAATGATGAATATATTATAAGGTTATTATGTAATGGATTTTGTTTTTCATAAATAATGAGGATTATATTATATTAAAATTTTGTTTATTTTATAAAAAGAAGTAATGATAATTGTTTCTTACACTAATAAATATTTCAATACTAGATATATTATTAATTTATATTTCATGTTACTAATGTAGTTGGTATTGTCATTGAAATTTGCTACCCTAGAATAATGTTGAATAGTTAGTATTAATAATTTATATTCTATGTTATTAATATAATGTTGAATAGTTAGTATTAATAATTTATATTTCATGTTATTAATATAGTTGGTCTTGTCATTGGCATTTGCTAGAATAATGTTGAATAGTTAGTATATGACCCTCAATGATACCATCCTATTGACAATTAATGTTAGATGTTCATTATGTTATGGATTTTGTTGTTCACAAATAATAAGGATTCATTATTATATCAAACTGTCTTAATTTAAGAAAAAGTAATGACAATTTTTTCTTATACTAATGAATATCTCAATACCAAATATATTATTATATATTTCATATTACTAGTAGAACTAATATTCCCATTGGTATTTTCTATCTAGAATAATGTTGAATTGTTAGTATGTGTCCCTCATGCTACTATTGTATGAAGCTTTTACTTAAGGTAATATATAAAATAAAATTTTAGGCGTAGGCTCAAAATGGTAGCACTCAAGTAAACCTTAAACATTGCTTGAAATCTTTCGTTCTAGATAACACTTAAATTAGCTAGTCACCACCTATGGGAAAAAATATTCTCCATTCATTCCCACTCTAAATCTATTGTATTTTATCTTGCAAAAGATGATCAAACGTCAATAGAACTTACTCCAAGATGAACCATTTGGATTGTGTTGGGTATTGTCCTTCCTTAGTAACTCTAAATTGTGGGATTTCCTTGTTACACATGGTTTAATGTTCTATGAATTTATCTTTGTCTATTTGTGCAATGCACTTTGGATTGATTTTAGTAGGTATATGTTACATAGTAGATTGTTCCAATGAGGGTGTGGTACATGAACATAGAAAATCCACATTAAACTTTGGTATTAAACCATGTAAAACTAAGTAAGACAATTGTTTATTGTGATTTTTGAATATATAGGTTTCATAAGAAAATCACCAATGCCCAATAGTAGACCCATAAACAACTAACCATTAAGAAATATGTAGTGTACCTCTTTTTTGTTTTTTTATAAGGCGTTTTGTTCCCTCTTCATTGGTAATAAAATTATATAGTCGACACCATTAAATCCATAAGGAGAAGGATTGATGATATTCAAATTCAATTCCCACTGCAACAATATTCTTAAAAATCTTCAATATAATTCAATCTAAAATTAAAAGGATTTAGAGTGAATGAAAGATACATAATCATCAATTGCATAACAATTCCTCCAACATACAAAAAGAGAAGTATGCTTGGGTAAATTTAAAGGTGATATCTAAACATTCAAAATATAAATTGTCTATAAATACATTCCATTAGATATAAATGCAGAGAAAGTAACACACATAACAATTTTGAACTAAAAGTTTATGTGAAGCAAAATATATAATAAAATAAAAACAAATACATGTGTAAACATTATTTGCGTAAACAAATTAACACATGGCCTTCGACAAGTGGCTAATGATATAAGCTACACAATTTATAATATATCCATGTGTCGATTTCTTTGGAAGGTTTTGGTATCACAAAATCAATTGAATGACATGTAATGGAAATTAGTTTAATTTGCTCAACTTCTTTATGCCCTCAACACATCTTTCATGAGACAAATTATCAAATGAATTGACAACCCACCCAATTTGCATTAAGGTTTGTCTAATTCTTTTCCACCTTTGATAGATATTTCTTGACACCCCACCTAATTTGCATTAATGTTTACTGAATTTAAGTGATTTTTTTCATCACCATGCCACACTCTCTTTCTATGTTGTTGTTATTGTTTGGATATTTCTCGGGACATGCCCGTTTTCTATGAAGGAAAGAAAAATTGACTTCATTTCTTTCCCCTATGTATCTTTGTTATTTTCTTTACAATCTCCCATTTTTCCTCATTTTCTTTGACACGGTTTTATGCACCATAGGATTCTCATGTTCTCACATTCTTCACCTCTATCACCAATTATTGTCTTCCAAAACCTCCAACTGAGTGATGGAACCTTACATACCTTCTTTATGACTTTGCTCTTCATATAGAAGACATCAACTGACTTTGGTCAATTCGATGATCTATTTTTCAACCAATGTAATATTTAAAATCTTTAGTTAATTTAATATCAATTCCAAATAATATTTACAACCATATTAAAAAATATAATATAATTTTTTTATTAAATTGAGTTCTTACACATATTTTGTACATAAATTTAAATATAGTGAACATTAGTATTGAAAAAAAATGTTTTAAAATTTTAAGCAGTGTGGATATTAGAATTAGAAGAATTATTAATGAAGCAATTTGTAAATAAATATTTAATCTGTGTTTAGTGGTCTAATTTTGCTATAAGAATATTTTTGACATTTTCTTACATTTATTTAGTTTTGGTATTATTTTGTGATTAAAAACCAAACCCAAAAACAATTGTAATGTAGTGAAATATCTAATATCTTTAATAATTTTTGTGAAATTAGTAGAATCTGAAACATTATATTTGAAATTTAAACAATTAAAAATAATTGTTATATCAAAGGCCAAGAAACACAAGTAAAATTTGTAAATGAGTAAAGGATCATATTTAAACAAGATAAATAGCAATGATGCTACATGTACATGCCTAGTGGTAATAGAGTTTGTGACTATGGGAAAGTATCAAGAGAGAGGAATGATAATAGGGCTGTGAACGTTGTGGTGGTGAAAAGTTTAAATGTGCAATGCATTACACGACAGAAAATTCAATGCTTGCAACAATGTGTCACGGTCTTGAAAAATTTGGACCCACAAAATACCAACGACCTGTCATACGTTGCCCTCAGCAAAATTATCGTGGACACAATGCATCGCAACCTCCAATTCTTTCGTGTTAATGATGTGTTGTAGGTTAGGCCTTGTTTATGGTCGTGTTGTGTCGTAGTCCCAAAACAATTGGACATGTAAAACATCAAGAGCACAAAAGTGTGACAACCAGAGATGGTGAGGACGAAAGAGTTGGGGGTCATGATATAGAGCACCCATAATAAGTGTGGTGAAGGAGAAACAAACACGGCACTGCAGAACACTTAAGGTCCACCAATGTGACGTGTGACGTTTCATGGGCATGGAGTTTTTTAGCATGTGACACGTCAGAAGTCAAAATTGTTGATGAATGTGACATACCTAATTTGCGATAAGACATTTCATGACCCTCTCATCATGCCCCGCGCGAAATACATTGCCATTTCACATCGAAAAAGGAGTTCCCCAATTGCAATAAATAATGAAATATATAAAAGGGCAATGAACAACTTTTCATAAAACATTTTTTGCAAGTCGTGACAACAAGAGAGAAA
Organism: Larix kaempferi; assembly: GCA_027924585.1. NCBI lineage: Eukaryota > Viridiplantae > Streptophyta > Pinopsida > Pinales > Pinaceae > Larix > Larix kaempferi. Next base: position 7,408,447 of record BSBM01000643.1, read on the forward strand.
AGGCTATTACATTTTTTTTAGCAAGTGTGTGGTTCAAACCTATGACATCTCACCCAACTATTGTGCAGAAAAACATTCTAACCATGAAGCTTGGGGTCAATCCCCATCATATAACTTCAACATTAAACTATAAGATCATGGGTGAGCCAGCGTTTTGATTCCTTGCTAATGATTTATTGGATTATAATAAATGAAATAAATTAAAGATAAGTGGAGCAGGGTGGGTATTACCCAGAGAATATATGAGAATCTGAGTGGAATGGAATGACCATCATGGAAATTCCCTATTGGTGGCCAAACTATGAAAATACTCACAACAAATCTAAGAGCTTATGTACCTCACATGAAAGATTAATATTAAGCAGGAAAACAAAAGAAGAGTGATCATGCAGTGTAAAGGAGCAACAAAATTATGATATAGTAGAACTCAGATAGAAGCAGAATAACATCACACACTAATTCATTAATCATAATATGAACAATAAATAATACAATGGTGGAGAGGATTCGAAAGCCAAGGTAGCAATTCGAATTAGCCTACATGGGTATATCAAAAGATCACTGGAGTGTCATCAAAGCACAACTAGGAGTCCTGATCATCATCAGTGGAGTCATCAATGCACAAGTAACTGTCAACCAGGTGTCAAACTGAGTCTAATTGAGTGTGGTGGGTGTAACTGGCACATGGAAGCACTAACTGAATGAAGGAGGCTCAATGGAGGGCACATGAGGAGCTAACTGGAGTCAGAATAGGCAGTCTAGTCTCACTGGAGGTCCATCGAAGTGATACAGTCAGTTGAGGAGTCAATCTAGCCTTAAATCAAGGAAAGATCTAAAGATAACTCAACTAACTGAATTGTAACTGAGTGGTAGGTGAGAGAGGGTGCCTTTCATAAGTGGTAGCCTTAAATCAAGGAAGGAGGGCGCACTAAGCACTAGGAGGGCTAAAACTGATATGAAAGAAGCTCCCAGGGCTAGCTAACTGAGGGCTAGGTGCTGGGACTGATGACTGGGATGCATGCATGACTGAAAATGCAAAAATGGAAAATGTTGTTAGGACTAGGATGGAGTATAGGAGTATCCCAACACAAACAAGCCAACCAAATTTGAAGGCTTTAAAACCCCAATATGCTAAAACTCTTCCCCAAATAGGAAGGAAAATACTGAGGTGGTCATCCGGGATTTGAATCTGAGCATTATGTAAAAATGTTCCTCTTCTTGTGCTCCCTTGCCGACAAACCTATGAAGCACATATGCTCACCTCCTTATCCTGCTAAAGGGGAATCACCCTAACTTTACAGATGAACGAAAGGGAAATTCTTGAGGGAGAAAAGGATGATGAATACAATCCACAATTAGGTCAAAAGAATGAATCTCGTCGAGGATTCTCTAAGATCATGCCCATCACACCTCGTTGCTTCCCATAAGCATGTGGGTTAAGTAGTGGTGGACAAAACTCAAGGTTGGGGGTATTTTGATGGGGCTTGGTAGGGCCTTGATGTTATGTGTAGCTTCATGGAATTCCTCTTATATGTTTTAAATTATCACTATTTTTAATTGAAGGTAAAATCAACAAAGGATTACTAATAACTTAGGAGAATTCTATTTGATGAAGAAATATTTGGACAAAGGTGAAACTCATTTTCATGTACTTGGTGATTTTGGTGAACATCTGCTAGATGAAAGATCAATTTTTGACCAAGAACATATTTTACCTCCACTTTGATCTTATTTCTTTCAAACATATGTATAGAGAGTTAAATACATTAGTTGATGCCATGTTAAAATTAGGGTTAAAATTTCTCGTTGGATATATATTATTAGTATATATCCTAGATGGCTAGGCCTCAAAATGTAGACATGATGTTAGTGTAAACTTTTGGAATTTCTAATATTCCAGTTTATGTACTTTATATCCATTATAAATTGCAGTGCTTAGTTTACTTTTTAATATTGATGGGAATCTATTCCTTGCATTTTTTATGATCATGGAGGACTTGCTCATTTGTTGGACCTTGAGAACATCAACCCCCTATTTGGTAATGTGATCCAAGCACTTGAAAAGTATGTTTTATGTTCATTTTAGAATAAAAGATGTATTTTTTCCTTAGAAAAAAAAATTCCCTATTTTATGTGTAAGTAGGATTATTCAAACCACGTAGGTCAATATACGTTCCAACTTGAGGATTTGCAATGATGAAGATAACTTTGCAAATTAAGGAAAAATTATAAATATATCCTATTTATTGGCAAGGAATTTAGAAAGAGTAGTTACCATAATAAGGCCAATGTTTATTTTAACTATTATACATCAACAACAAATACTGACAGCATTAACATAGAGATCAGACTAAAACTAGAGAAATCCTCATCGTCAATGACAACAAGAAGTTTACTGTTGTAGAAAGTTATTTGGGTATTCGTACTACAAAGAATATAGGTGTGAGTAAAACATAATTTAATAGGGTGGAAGAAAATTCAAAGTTTAATTAAAATTTGGATGTGTTCATTGTGTCGATTTGATGGTTCATAGAGGAGGTAGATCAACGACCCATATCTAATGAGGATTGTGGAAGTGTCCCCTTTTAATTCCTAGGTGATCTCTTAGTGAAAACCATTAGTGTGATGTAGCAGCCTCACAGTTCGAGAGAATCAGTGAGGCATAAAAATTTTACTATATACTTATAATCTTTGGACCCTTGCAACTAAGGTTAAAATCGTTGATTTCAAAAGGGTGGTCTATAGTGAAAAGTGTGGTGTGACATCATCTGAAATGACCTCCATGATGAACACCCTCCAATGAGGTATCGATACGCTGATAACCATTTAATTCTCACATCAACGAGTAAAAGTACTCAGTTGAAGACCAAAAAAAATAATTTAAAAGGAACTCCCTTTATAGTATGCGGCTTGAGTTATAAAGGACTTTTATATTTTGACAATATGGAGGTATACACAGTGAAGTATGGGTAAAATCTTTCAATTTTGATAAATTACATTCTAATTTATGTTTCTTTCCATGCAAAATCATGTGGCTTCTCAGAAGAAACCTACGACCCCAGCTTACCCACCCAAGCGAGACCTTGATGAGGAATTCTTAGTTGACAAAGATGAATAAGTCTTTGAAACTAACCTAACATGATCTACACCCTATAGCTTGAGATATGCTTCTAGTGGTAGGTTTAGCGATTATTGTGCCTAAATTTAGATATGGGATTTAGACCTTTCCAAATATATCATACTCGATACCTGCCATTTTCCTTAGCTAGCATCTCTTTGTGCTCAATGTTATAACACTAACATGCACTCTATATTATAGGTAGACTATTTTATAGCCATTTTTTTTATATAAATTCCTATACTATTACCAAAATGCTTTCCCTATGTGTTCAACTTGATTCCCATAATTTACAAGATGAAGCCCTAGTCACATCTTATGAATCCTTAGACAAAAACCGAAAAGTAAGTGTGTTATGGAGATATATTCCTAGGGGAGCATCTTTAATTGATTCTTCACCCACCGTATAAAGCAGACATTTTACTTGATAGTTCCAAAGAAGTTGTTTCTATGATGTTCCTTATCCTAGGTTATGACAATGATAATACCCTTGACCCACCAATTCTAGGGTTTATGGAAGCAAGTTCCCCCCCACCAAGTACTCCTTTAGTGATTTTCAATTATGCATAGTACTTGTTCGATGCAATTCATTTGTAGCAAGTAAATTTCAACTCGACAAGATTCTTCATATATTAGTCCTATTTGGTATACCTCATCTTGTATTCTCAGTTTTTGAATTTCTAGCATATCCAATTAAATAGAGAAGATGAGTTGGAAAAACCTTACTTCTGTCATTGAATGGACACCATTAGTAAGAAAGCATGGTAAGAATATGGGTTTTACTAAATCTGTTGATAGATTCATGTACATTCTTCATCTGATTCTTTATGGAGATGTTTCTTCCACAATTTTCTCTAGCACAAGAAATTACTGTAGTGAATCCCAGATACACATGTGGGAGACTGGTACCTATATGAAAATCATGTAGTTATAAGGATTATGGATCTAAGTTGAATCCTTTCAAGTTACCAATCTATTTGACTTCTATATTTTTTTCCAATGGAGTATGTTTGACAGAGGTCTAATGGAGATTATATCCATTTTGCTGCTAATAATAGAAAGATTACTTTTAAGTTTCCACAAGAAGTTCTATCATTTCTTGTGAAAGATAGAGCAGCTCCAGTTCTTATGGAGAGAATGCTAAAATCATTAGACATGATGGAAGATGAAAAATGGTTGTATGATTCTCATAATATTATTTCAAAAATAAAATTGGAGGAAGGATTGGGTCCTTTTTTGCATCACCCTAATTTGGAGCTATAAATACTGGAAAATAAGGATAGTTGGGCTCAAATTTTGGAAATAATTAAGGAATATCCTCAACATCATGTTATAAATGATAAAGCAAAGACAATCACAACTATAGAATCTCAAGTTTAGGTTGGCAAAAGTTTACAAAATCCTATATCTATTAATGAGAATGTAGTAGAATAGAACATTCAACACTGCATATTGGATACTCCTCATAAGGCAGAAAAGGGTAATAAAGGTCAAGAAAATCAAAGTACTACATAAATGGATATAGATGAACAACATTCATAGGAACAAGAGAGCAAATCGGTAAGGATTGAGAAGGAAACACTGCAGGAGGTTAGTTCAGAGGAAATTGTTACACAAGAGAAAAATCCCAAGTGACCTATTGTTAAGGAGATTTTGTCTTTAGATAATCTCCCTTCAGCCTTGGTTCTTAGGGAAGAGATTTAGAAAATAGGGACACTGTCTTCAGAAGGAGGACAAAAAAACTAAACTAGATTTGTTCACTCTTCTAATGGATGTTAAGAGAAAATAATGAAATTTAATGATAAAGTGAATCTGTATAAATCTATTAATAAAAAATTGGAAAGAAAAGTTGGAAATCATTACAGCTAGACCTATTCTTTTACCAGAGAAGACTTTAGAAGATTATTTTGAAGAATTGGCCAAAACATTTTCTTAAATGAATTTGAAAAAAGTAGAAGTGACTTAGCTTAAAATTACTATTTCAACATAAGAGGAACAAGTTGTTATTCTACATGATCAAATTAACGAAAGAGAGTTGCTTTTCATTAAATTTCATAGCGCTAAGAACCAACTGCAAAAACATCTAGATCATGCTAATAATAAGTTGATTGGAAGGATTTATTTAATTGGATTTAAGCATATACTCCGAGATCAGATAATTGCAATAAACGTTCATGCTTGGAAACATTTATTGTGCTATAGGATGAAGAATTTTTAGCATCCATATTTCAAGATATTATCAATCAAATGTGGAAGGAATTGATGGAAACACCTTAGGTTGTTGAATATGTTATTCACTAGTACATTTGGACCAAATTCCGACGTCATTTTCATCTCACTTCTGACTTACAATTGTTGGGATAATGACAAAACATGGTTGTCCAAAACGTCATTTGACGTGACATCGCAATGATGACGCTGTATAGAATGTCGTCCCTCCGACATTAAATGGAGATAGGTGTCCACCAATAAGTGTCTCTTCAAGTGCATTGCCAATTGTCGTAAGTGAGACACAATATCCCATGCAGGCCTGGAATTTGACGTGGAGGAAGACGTATTGAGCAATCTGGAACGTATTTTACGGGCAAGATTATTTGCCACACGTCACCGTCTACGTGTGATATAAAATGTGGACCGTTGATTTGACGTTTAATAGTATCCATCGAACGTCAAAAATGCTAGTAGTAGTACCTACAGCCACAGGCCTACCGCTAGTAGCTACATGCAACTTGGAAAGTGGGTTAGGCGGAGCCTGGAGGATGGAGCCTAGAGCATTGAATGCGTCATGGCACTTGGCAGTGTGGCACTAGCACTGTCCGGTTTGAAACTCGAGGCAACGAGGAGTCGATTGCTGGTGGCCGCTGGTAGTAGGTATAGGGTATTATCCAAGTTAATGGAATTAATTGCGACTCGCCTGTAGGGTATTATCCAAGTTATTGATGCTCATCGGTGGAACCGTGGAGGTTTTCAATTCTGTCTGTAATGTTTGTGTTGGAAATATTTTGCCTTCTATATGTTAACTGGTGAAATCTCACTCCTTGGATTTCTAATTGCTTTGAAAAAAACTACTCTTTCACAGGTTTGCAGCTACAAAGTGACTTGATAGTGGAGGTTGACGGCGTGATCCTTCATCTTCATAAGGTAATCTCTGCAATTTTCCTCAATTAGGAATGTCACTGTATAGTAAATTATCTCCTGAAATTTTTGTTTCTAACGTGCTTTTACATTGAGTTTTTCAATATAATTTCAGTTTCCTCTGATACTCCACCAGGCACCGACCACTAGTTGGTTAAAGTTTTACGAGTTCTGTTCTTGAGCCGTTTGCATTTGTCTTGTATCACAGTCACTGATTATTGATTAAACTTTACTGTTTTTATTGAATCTAAAACATCTTGAAAAGAAATCCCCAATTTAGTACGAGCTCTTGCAAAAGAAAATGATTTACTTTTGTGTCGTTGGAACATTTTCTCTCGACACTTGATGGAATGTTTAGCTGAAACTGATAAGAGTGGATTGCCGTTTCTTTTTTGAAAGTTTCCATTGCTTTCAAGAAGCGGCCGACTGAACAAGCTTGTCTTTGAATGTCGAGAGACTCGAGACACTGAAAATGGTCATCTAAAGCTAGTGGGCTTTCGAGGAGGAGCAGAATCCTTTGAATTAGCTGCAAAGTTTTGCTATGGATCGAATCCAATACAGATTACTGCATCTAAATTCGCGAGGTTTGGTGGCTATGGGATGCAGGCTGTAGTGTGCCCAGTCGCGCGTACTGCTGTCCTCAACGAGCTGCAAGGCGAGCGTAGTAGATGGGATCATGGGAGCAACTAATGAAACGGGTCTTGTACAGGTCGCGTGTGTGTAACAAAGACCATTTACCATTTTCTGTACCTCGTCCGAACTGAATGCATTCTCATCCCATATCACATGGTAACGGGCCGTCGGGCAGGTATCCCGATGCCCTGCACGCTATTATGGCTGCACAAATAAAAATCGAATTCTCTCGGGTGTACAATCCCTGTATCTATTACTGTGCCACGAATAACATTGCCAGATCTTGTGCGGGGCTGCCCCTCGCAAGGGAAAAGCCTCATCTTTTTCACCCTCCCTGCTAAGATTTAAGAAATTACAGGCCTGTAAGTCATGAATTGCTTGATAGCGTTCTTGACAAATGGTATCTCAATGTTTCTTCATGCCGGATTGTTTTTTCCTAAAAATGCAAACAAATTTGACTTTCATGAATTTAAACAAAACGTAAAGTGAAAGACATGGAAATAACAAGACCGTCATCAAATTGCCTGGTGACAGGCAGAGTAGATTTGAAATTCCAGGCCTGATCCCATGGCGTTCTGCACATCGATCATACGACTACATATATGTCGTGATTTTACTCGAAATTCCACATATTATCATTGGTATTGCAACGTCCTGGAGTTTTCATTGCGACGGAAAGAAGTCCCAATTGTGACGGAAGGGAACTGCAAGTGCGACATACGAGAGACTGCCGCAATGGCGATGACAAGGTGACCCAATTCTAACGGGCTGCAGTAGTAGTTGTGACGCGGCGGAGTCACAGACTCACAAGGCCGACGTGATTCATTCGTAGGTGTGACGTTAGTGGAGTCACAAGGTCAACGAGCTGCAGTCGCAGTGGTGATGCGTGGGAGTATCCATCCTGGCGGCACATATTCCCAACTACAAATGGTAAGGTTTCATTATTGCAATGACCTTGTCGTCGGAATCCTGTAATGCTATGACACTTTGGCTATGTCACTGATGATTGGTGGCATCGCAAGTGAGATGATGAAAACATTTAACGCATACCTTATGGACCACAAATCCAATTCTTTGGCTATATAATTGACACCTGTATTCGTCGCAAGTGCAACGATGTAAATAGTTTTAAAAAAAACATGGAGCCACAACCCTCCAAGTGCAGTTGGTCGTGGTCTGGAGAATCTTCTATACCCTATGCTAAAGATAATCTTACTCAGAATCCCAACACACTTTACAATTTTAAAGTGACCTGCAGTATGATTTTTGCTACTAATGATTTGAAATACAACATGCATTCAATTTGCAACAGAGCATGTATTCAACCCAGAATAAGGTAGCACAGAGCATAGCAGTGAAATATTTTTTAATTGTAGAGAATATCACAAGGAAAATACATTGCAATTTGACATGACATGCCAACACAATTTCCAAGACACTCAAGAACATAAGGAAAAGCTTAATATGACAGAAATTTAATATCATGACTTGAATAAACTAATTATGAACAAGCACTTACCTATTGTAATACATGCATGGGAAGGGACTGAAGGAGTTTCCAGTATGATTGATACATGCCATCAATATCTGTGTTGCCAGACTCCTAAATATCAATACTTGACTTTTCATCTCGCTCTGAAACATTTGATGTTCAACTAATGTCCAGCTTGCAAGGTTCACCATTGCTTTTCTTAGGAGATCGAAAACATGGTAGAACTGTTACCTCAACTTGCGGTGGCTGAGATTCATCTACACTGAATTTGAGTCTCTTGGGAGCTTGCAACGGTGGAGTTCAAAGGACCCCTTTGACTAGAGTGTTCTCCAAGCTTAATGATTTCCTATAACGATGAGGAGAACATGTAGGGTTTTTCATTACCTTCTCATTCTTCTTTGATATGAAAAATGGATTTGCAACTTCCATCAAAGGTGACGACTGAAGTGAATCCATATAGTTATGCCGCTCACTAGACTTGGTAGGTGTAGAGATCATAGGGGGCTATGGAGATTGAAAACTTTCAAGAAGGTCATCATCCAAATTTGCTTCCTCTGCCTTTCTTTTCAAAGGAGTTGAATAGATTACAGACATCTTACAAGCAGGGGATGAGGAGAATTTCATTGTTCTATTAAAATCTATTGCCCTTTTGACATTGGTATTGCTATATTTATTCACAGTGGGATGAGAAAGAAAAGAGCCCGGTGTTCTGGGAGACAAAACAAGGGAGGTATGATTTGGGTGCAACGGAAACACTCCCAAATATCATATATTCCTTACTAACGAGGCTCTTTATATTAGATTTCAATATGGATTTAACAATCATTGTTTTGAAATCAGAACAACGTGTAACCCTTGGTGTTACAGGGGAGAAATAACCCTTTGGCATTAAGGAGCTTGCATTCTCAAACACTGGTGTTGTTTTGCAAGGTGTGTCTACATCAATAGTACCTTCAGCCACAAGATCTAGGTTAGGGGTCTTGGAAGGGGACTGATGAAAATTTGGCATTTGAACAGTGCAGCAAGACTTTGAGATTGGGGATTCTAAATGGGTTTTATTACAAGTAGATAATTGACACTCTATTTTATTGTATTCCTTAATGTCTTGAGTGTTTGCAAGGGGGGGGGACTTGACAACAAAGTGGATCTTAAATCCTAGAGAGAGATGATAATGGAGAGATGAGGGATAAACCCCATCAGACCCAACTGGCTTCACTGTTTCAGGGACCTCAGAAAGATAATTCAAATCTGGTTCTTTCTCTGGCACAACGAATGGTGAGTTTACATATGGTTGAGCTGTGTATTTTCTCTAAGAAAAACACCTCTTAAACTTTTTGGGTGGAAGTGAATACATCATAAAGGGTTGGGATTCTCCTTGATGATGGTAAAGTGGACTAGAAAAAACACCTCTTGTTGGTGAAAGGATGTTACATAGCATAGGAGGTATTGAGAGCATCCTGTGGGGGTTAGTTGACATTTTATATTGAAAGGATCTGATAGGATTGCCTCTGTAACATCATCCCCATGCAATACAATCGATGAAGTGCACAATATGCATACCTAGTTAGAACTCATGATATTGAATAATTTTAAGAAAACTAATAATACAGGATAGCTCGAGTAGACTCACCTTGGGATGAGACTCGACAAACTCCACTAGAAGGATACGAAAGAGTTTTCGCGAACCCAACGTATTGTTGGATTTGGAGACCTTGTCCTTTCCACTTAGCACTGCATCGTGCTAGAGGGTTATTTTCAAGTCCGGCTTCATGCACAAAATCTTATCGTCATGTGCCATGATCTTCTCAAGCAATATGCCTTCGGGTAAAATGTACTTCATTTGTGCCACATGGATATTTAACCTCCTTGCACTATTTGAACTTGCATTTTACACTGATTTGACTATTCCTTGAGCCTTTACACCTACATCTTGGTTCTTTGGTGCAACTTTAAGGTCAATTCATGCATCAAATTTAAGGCCTTTCTATAGAGGTTGTAGAAGAAACTTTGGACTTTCTAGGAATTCTAATTATACAATAAGAAACACTAAAGTACTTTCTAAGTCTACATACATCTACTATTGGCTTGCATTGTAAGTGCAACAAAAAGTATATCATTTATGGAGTTCACTATTAGGTAATCCTAATTCACATACCACAAGTCTATATTTTCCAACAATGGTTAACGTCATCGAGTGATTTGGGATAAATATAATACAAGGTTTGGGATTGTTATGATTCCTTAAAGGAACTAATGGATTGAGACTACTTTGAATGAAGATAATTTGTACCTGATACATATGGAACAACACATTTAGCTTTAATATCTCTCCTATGGTGACATTGCTAGGGGAATGCAAGCGGAGCATAGAAAATATAGAAACAAAGAATGGCAGTTCTACATTGTAGAATTTATAAGGGAGAAACAAGGGAGGGCTATATATATTGTATTTATTTACCATAAATAAGAGTGAAATACTTGCAATAGGAAATCTAGGTAAAAATGAGAATAAAAAATGAAATGAATAATATATGATTTCCCACTAAATAAAAAAATATAGAGTAGAACTACCTGATTAGCATAAGATAGCTATGCCATCCTTTACCAACTATACTCCTTGTCTAGCCTAAGTAAAACAATGGACCAGAGAAAAATGGAATATCTTTCTTCAAACCAAGGGATGGAATTTTTTCAATTTAGGTAAGTACAATAATGGGATCCATAGGACAATGGATGCCCGATATCTTTATGGTTGAGCTCCCCATCCATTTATCCATATAGAAAGCAAAATCTAATGATGTACTAGATAAGAATATGTCCCAATTTGGAAAATTTGGCCATCATCTACTATTCATTGTTACACAATTCATACTTTCAATTCTCAAAATAAGATTACAATACTGTACAAAAAGTAATAGGAAACGAGAACAATTTCTCAATTAATGAGAAACATTTTCCTTCCATATTGCAGAATTGCAATTAGAAAATCCACCTGATCATATCCTGCTATAAATAAAAGAATATAAAAATGTAAATATATGACCCTTAAATCAAACTTCCCAATTTTCCAACTTTAGCTATGACCTACTTTTCCATGTTGCAAATTTGCAATTATCAAAAGAATATTATATGACTGTATAGTAGATCACAAGAAACGAGAATATATTCTTAGTGAATGATCAACATGTTTTCTTCCATCATGCATGAAAATCCACTTGATTATAACATGCTATAAATATTGGAATATATAAATGTTAGAATATGAACTTTAAATATCAATTACATACTGGTAGGATGGTATGCCAAATTATCAATTACATTATTGGGTGAACTTATGAGAAGAGAAACCTTACATCTCAAGTAAATACATTGACAAACCAGAGAAAATGTAACACCCTTTAAAGAAGCATGTCTATTTAGGTCAAGTTATTTTCAGCAACAAGTGTTTGATCCTCAAACCCAATGTCTTGCCCAAAATTTTGTAGGACAAGTTAAGGTAATGAGTCTCTAAAAGTTAATAAAAATTGCATCACTAGCCTCTGGGGATGAATTTGATGAATTTGATGAGACCATGGTTTAATATGGTTGATAGCCGGGGTTGAAATGAAATAACTACATGATGAATTTGAGTAACTCTAGCCCCACACTCCTAAGTGGTTTTGTGTAATTCACATGGAAATCCATCTAATGTAGGGAATTTTTCATTTCCCATCTCACGAGGATGAATTTGATCTCATCAAGTGACAACATCACATCACAAGAATCATTGATCCTCTATCTGAAACTTTGTAGGAAGTAATGTCAAGGAAATTCTAAATAGTTTCTAACCTTTCTTCAGTGAGAGCTTGGGCCTAAAAGACCTCTCTATAGTGATAAACAAACTCAACTTCAATGGATTCAAAATTTGTGATGCAACCATGATCTAATTTAAGCATCAAGATTCACTCACTCACCTATTTGGTGGTTAGTGATTTGAAGAGGGATTTGGTGGGATAGTCAACTATTCTAATTATTCATGGATTTGAGCACCTTCCACCTATAGAACTTTCAAATGGATTGACACCTTTATAACCATCCCTCAAATAAAATAACTGCAATTTCTTAAAAGAGGAAATGTAGAGGAAGATCTTTATCAACATAGCTGGTGACAAGTCTGGAATGTTGATATGTAGGGAGAGAAGTACATACAATCAAAAGATAATTTTGCTAAAAGGAAAATCTATTATTCAGTTCATGCTAACTAAAGTTGATAGATTGAACTGCAATGTTTAAGACAAGCAACCAATACTATTTAGAATTTCACAAGTGAAATCTGAAAGAAACCAAACCTGAGATATACAAGACCAAAATAAAACTAACTATGTACATTGGATCGTGTTTAGGGATACCCACTGTTGTTTGGACTATGTTTAGGGCTTCCCACTACTGTTTGGACTGTGTTTAGGGATTCCCACTGCTTTTTGGAATAATTTTAGGGATGCCATGGTTGTTGGTCAATGTTTTGAGGCTCCCATTGTTTACTTAGGACTGATGTGAGTTGTCCATATCCTATTGACTGTCTTGGTTAAATATTTGGGACTGATCACAATGGGATCAAAGTAACTACTTATTATGTTTCCTTCTAATTCTATCTATTTGACAACCATAAGCCTCGAGAAAATACAATGTGCACAAAATGGCATCTTACCACCAAAGGATCCACCCTATGAATCCACGTGATCAAGGGAGCTGATTCCATAGAACATGGATACATTCCAAAAAACCGTGACTCTAGAGATGGGATACAATGATGATGCAACTAGTTCTTGGTAGCCACATTTTTTGTGCACCCCAAGAAAGAGTTGCCATGGAAACCACACACACCAACTGATTGTCATTCACCTCAAAATAGAACCAAATTGCATATTTTTGTTGGATCAAGCCTTTGGTTCTATGGGTAACAAGGCCTTTTCTTCTTTCATTGTGAAGAGTAACATTTGAGAAGTGTGCATGCATGTGCTATCTAAATTTATACTAAACGTTCTGATAAAAGTTCCACATCTGTTGTTTGATTCCCCTAACTACTATTCGATGCACACTTGGAAGACCTTTGGAAATTTTGGATTAATGAGCCAAACCCTATCCCTAGTTTGGCTAAAAACTAGAATAAGGTAAATTAGATGTAAACAGTTCCAAATGGAATCTTTTGTGTTTTTTCATATTCAACTCTGAAATGATTTTGGTTTAACTATGTAGAATAAATTTGAACCAATGTGTTTTGACTCTTGAGTGAATTATTCATTCATCATGAAGGTGTGAATGTTAGTGCAAAGTCCACCTTGATGAGATATGTATCATTTGCACCGTGATTATGAATTAAGAGTTCAGTTGAAATACTTTGGTTCAAAAATATTCTATGCATTTCTTTTATGAAAAAAATATACTCATTTTATTTATAAAAGGATTACTTAAGGCTTATCAACCTTGGACATCATATGTCAAAACATGAGCAATCTAGTTGTCTAGAGAACAAATAAGGACATCAAAGTTCAAAAGAGTTACATCATACAAATAGGGAAATTAGGAAAATCCCCATCCACAAAGGAGAAAAGGACCATCATATGATCTCCAATGAAAGCAAGCAATATAACCTAAAAACCAAAGCAAAAAAGGAGAGCAAAGAAAAGCTACAAATTGAGATTGAAATTCATCCTGAAACCCCAACCAAAAGAATTTGGAAAACTAACATTTCAAAAAAACATGCTGCAATGTCTCCTCCTTACTGCACACTACACTAGTTCGACTAGTAATCCCAACTCTGTGCAACCTTCTTTTGACAACTAATCTATAATGAAGCAGTAAACAAGCTTTATGTTTTAAGGAGGCACATGACTTTCAAATGGATTGACACCTTTATAACCATCCCTCAAAAAAATTAACTACAATTTCTTAAAAGAGGAAATGTACAGGAAGATCTTAGTAAACACAGTCGATGACAAGTCTGGAATGCTAATATGTAGGGAGAGAAGTACATACAATAAAAAGATCATTTTTCTAAAAGGTCTAATGGTTCATCAGGGAAATCACATGATATTTATGCATTATAGTAGGGGCCATGGGTTCCCACTAGCTTGGACTTTCTTCCATAATGATATATTTTGCTTACATTCATATATTTGATTAGAAGATGGCTCATCTAGTGATGTTGCTTTGCATATTATATACCTTCTTATAATGATGGTCTATGGTTTTTTGGATGAACTCTCTAGCATGTATTGACTTCTTGTGCACTAAGATGACATCCTAGCATCATTGGCATATGATTTCAATAGAATGCTCTTCATTTGCACTCTATTCTAGGTGGATCTAGCCTTCTCAATGACTGGTTGACATAGTGTTGATTTCTTCCCAGAGCCCTAATACTTGGACACCATTGATGAGTTGGAGGTTCTTGGAAGATGTGTTGATTTTTTATGGTATTGTCTAGATTTTTTTTATGAGCATTCCTTTCTTTTCCTTTTGATGATGCATATGCTAACTGCTTGTTTGAGGGGCTATATTGGAGCGGTCAGTGATGGAAGACATGACAATTGATGAACTCATCTCACATCTCTTGCCTCGAAATAACACCTCCAGGAATACAGTGATTAGGAGCTTGTATCATGGATCATTTCTTGGCGCAATTATTTCCTTTGTTTCAAGAGAGAAATAATGCACCTACTGTAAATAAAAGATGACCATAATTTTTGTTGCCAGTACAATTTCAGAGCTGTGTTCCTTAAGATGCAATGGATGGATAATTTTTAGGCCTGTAGTAATCAATCTTGGCAATTTTTCATAAATTCCTATAAATTAGCATTGAAGTAGGTTCTCACATGGTATTTTGAAGATGGTCGAGCAGCAGCTTTAGTAGTTTATGATGTATCCCAAATTAAGGAGAATACAATACAGACTCCATAATGGATCACAAAAACATCTAGATCAGCTACAACATTATATGTTGTAATAAAATATGAAGGACGTGGAACAAGTATGTAAGGTTTTTGGACCTCAACCTATGAAATTGTACAAGATGCAAGCATTTTACTTGACGGACCTTCATATCTACTCAATTCAGCTATATGTTATCAACAACATGCATAGATCTGTTGAGAAGGGGGGTGCAATATTCTAAAGGATAATTTATATGTAGAATACATCATGACTTCATGTGTCCTGCAGATTGCTCCAAACAACAAACAAGCACCTATCATCTGGGCACTAAAGGGAATATATCCATAATAAAGATCACATGAAATCCTGTAGGTAACAAAATATGTTTAAGGCTTGTTGATCAGCTAATAGAATGAATCTTGAGCATGAGAAGTGTGTAAAATAGATAATCACTTTCAATAGTAAACACAAGAGTGATTCCCAACATACTTTTGTCATAATTAAAGGTATAGGAGCAATAGGTATCACTCTCATAACAATTGGAAACCTTGGCACACTATTTAAGATTTAAAGCTACCAGTGAAAACCTCTTCTAGCTTGTAGAAAATCATGTTTGATAAAGAAATAAACCATTCCTCAACACCTTTTTGATATATCATTATCGGATCTCAACTTTATGTTTGAAGGAAATGAATTTTCAGCATTGTATGGAGGAATGTCCAAGGAAATGATGAGGAATGAACTTCATGAACTAGTGGCTTTTCCACCCCAAAAGACATGTTCAAATCCTCCTAATTCAAGAAGGTAGACATAGGACCTATGACAAGATTCAAGTTGAAATAGTTGATAAGTGTGGAGCGATCTGATAAAGAAATGGGTATATTGTTTAAAGATAACATATGCATGAACAAAAGGGCCACTATCAAGAGAAGCATACCACCATTTGATGGATTGGTTAGAACCCTCTTAGCGCATATTTTTTAAAAAGTGGTCAAGGATATTATTATCCATTGGAGAAAAGATAATATAATTCAAAGTGATCTAGCCTCATGGTTCATCAAGGAAATCTATCTTAGTATATACTCATACTGACCATAATTCAACACATTCTTCTAATTTATAACACCGGTCTTTAATTTTCCAAGATATCCAATGTCAAATATCAAGAGTATTGGGTGAAATCATTGCCATATACATGCATTTGACTTATGTATGAGTAGTGGAAATCATGAGGGAGCACCAACTATTGATCCCTCGACACTCTCATACCTAAAGTAGATATCATTCCCATTTTTTATTTGTTATTTTCTAACCTTACTACGATTGGTAGACTAGGAACAACACATTAATCAACCCAAGGGTTCCCTCCCTTAACATGAACCTATTTTCATTTATGTAAACCCAATGGATTTTAGTTTATATAAAGACTAATGGATCTATGGGATCACCTTAAAGTCTCTAATGCATGTTGTGGGGCCCACCTTCTTTTTCCCTTTTATTTAAATCCCCAACGATTGATGGTGGTACCCACCATATTTAATTTGACAAGTTGTGGAGTAAGGTCTTAGGTTGTTAACAACTTAACAACATGAATTAAAGAGACTTCTTCCTATTGATGTTCAAAACACCTATAATATATGTACAATCTCAATGCTTTTGAATACTGGGTTTATTACGAAGAGAACAATTGTTTTCAAGGGATTCTTTTTGTATTAAATCCACTCTATATTATTACTAAAAAAATAAAGAAAATACAAATGAAACATTTTGCAACAAACTCTTGAGCATGCATACCTTGATCATTGTAATTCACCTACAAAACTATTCAATTTCTAATTAGTCTAAGACTTCCCTAGACAACTTTGCCAAAAGTAACCCAAATACTACTATTATTTGGCTTATTGAATTGTATTAAATGAAATAAAAATGACTAATTAATCTGAGATATTTTATGACATCATGCCTTATCTCTTTGGGTTACAATTCAATACACATTCATGTAGCATATCTAAGGGCATAATTCAAGTTGTTTTATGATAAAATCCTATTTGTTGAAGCTTGTTCAATTGCCTTGGTTGATGTTTCTTATGGTGGAATGAAAAATGCTTGGAGGAGTTTGAAATGTCCTCATGTTGAAATAAAATCCTTTTTAACAACTACAACCAAAATTGCATCTACATATCTAATTGCAAAGGCTGCTCAAGAATACTGTCTACATGAATATAATATGGATTGGAATACATAAGATGAACATAATCTGGAATGAATATGGAAACAACATACATGATCCCCTCATCATAGGTCATCCATCGTTATGTTTGTCTAGTACCTGCAGTGCCAAATCATTCAACCTCCATAAATAAATAAAAAATCAATACAAGTCATATTTGTACCATTATTTACTAGTCTAAGATGCATTTTTACGAGAATGTCAGAACATACCTTTACAATGCTTACAATCACCTTCTAAGACTTTTTTTTGGACTATCCCCTCATCATCCTAGATTCAAACATGGATTTACTCGATGAGAACAAACTACATACCCGATAGATAAATAAATAAATAACACTCATGAATAAGATCCTATTGGTTTTGAGAATAATTTATTGGATTCGTCTAATATTAGAGAAAACCTCCCTCGATCTAGAGTAGCAACAAAGTCAACATTGACTTTGTTGCTGCTCTGTTTGATCGAGGGAGGTTTGTTCCAAGATCAAACGGCTCCAATAAATTATTCTGTACAGGGCCATCCACGTGAAGGAAGAAGCTCATATGGCCCCTCCCCCCCTCACATATCTCTCAATTACCCGATACCCAATCTATATTCTACTAGAAAATATGCATTAAATAGATACAAAATTGATAAAAATGTGATTGTAAAGCTAAGCAAGAACATTGAGATAAAATAAAGTAAAAATTTGTCGGATTTCATTTTTCTTTGAACATAACTAAGTACTAACCATCTATATTTTATGTTTTACCTTAATCAATACAAAAAAGTATGCAATAACTCATTCAAAGGAAATGCAAAAAAAGTATGCAAGAATTCATATCATAAATATGTCTATGTTATAATAGTATCGTACATCAAATATTTTTAGACCTCTTCCTATACTTCTTAAGTAATTCATCATCATCAATGTCGTCTTCATTTTGTGGGTGCTATTCAAAAGTTGTTTGCGCTTTCGGCCTCTCATGCAATTCACGTCTGGTATGATACTCACGGCGCGGAGGCCACTGTGACGAGGCATCACCTAAAAAAACAAAAAATGTTAAATTTATAAGGCTAGTTTTTAAATTTCAATCAAGTAGTTCAGTAATGTTAAAAAAAACTCTACAATGTAATTATTTACCTGGTGCACTGGCCGACATCGTTGCAATCGATGCCCTGTGCTCCTGTTTAGCTGTAGGATGCTCAAATACAACAGTCTCTTCCATTGAAAGTGCAAACTATTTAAGGACACAATCCTAGATGTAAAAGTTAAAAAAGAAGAAGTGCAAAATCGATAACTACGAAATTAGTAAGTATATGATTAATATCCATCCATATTACCATCATGGACCTCAGTCATAGCACCATCATGGGGTTGTACGGGAGCACCATCTAATGGCGGAACTCCACTATCAGTGCACTGTTCTCCAGTACTTATGGGCTCATTCATAGTGTTTCTCCCCTGATTAAAACAAAGATGTAACACATTAAATTTTATATGGACAATATCAAACATGGATGTTTTTTATAAGTGATGAAAGGTTAATGTGGATTGATTTTTATTTACCTTATCTTGCACACTGGATCTTGGGATCTTCTCCAAGCTTTCCCACCATTCAACGATAGCTTCATAGACGAAACTATAACCAATATTGAGGTCTTCCTCCGTGGTTGCAGTTCCGAAGACATCGCCATGCATTGCATAAGAGTGTGTATTTTTTATGTTAGTGGCTGCAATTACCCGAAAGTTGGAAGGCGATACAAATAATATTGTTAAGATAGTTGGGTAATTACAATTCGTGATTGTAACTTCAAGTAGCCTCCCTAGCCTAGCTTGTGCTATCCATGTTTGAAAATCCTTGCTTTTGTTTCTTTCGAAGTGTCAGGAAACCTATCATCAAAATTTTCAAGTATGTTATGCACCACACTTTTATTTAGATCTAAATAAAATTAAGTTTAAATTTGAATTGAATATTTAATTTACCTTGCAGGACCATGTGGTGTTTTTCCTTCTTTTCTAAATTTCTTCTCTTTTGCATCCTCAATTAGTGCCTTCCAATCCCTATCTAGAATCATGATAGGATGCATGTACCTAAGGTTCTTCTCCAAGTGAACCCTATAATTGTCACGTGTATATTTTAAATGTTGACCAACTGCGGAGCTGACCGCGGTTTTATTAAATGTGTCCACCCCAAAGAGGAATTCAAGATAATCCAAAAGTTATTTTTTGAGTTTGTAATTCTGTGAGTTCCACCTCGTGCATATGGTGGGCCCAAAAATCACCAATGCCTTTGTCTCCAAGTGCCTATAAAAATTGTTGTTTCCTACACACAAAATTCTATCATCATTAATTTAAAAATAACAATCTAGATTTATGTTTGAGATGAACAACATGAAACAGTTAAAATATTAAAAAATAGTTGGCAATTTGACTTACTTTAATGGAAGTCCTTCATCATTGACCATAAATGTTCCCGAAAGGGTCCCCGTGGAGGTAACTCATCTCGCTCCAGGAAATGAAACCATATAATCGGTCAAATCATCAGCCTCATCTCCATCAGCATCTCTAGAGCTTGGTTGTGTGGCTTCCTGGGGATGTGTGTCATGGCTCCCAATTACAGGTGTGGAAGGTGGAGAACTGAATATCCTAGTAGTTATATGAGTGTTTGTGTCTAGAATCTGTTGCATTTGCGTAGTCCCACTACTACTGATACCATGCATGCCGGGGTCAACAGCTTGCAAAACATTCTGTATAATAAAGAAAAATATTCTTCCTTTAGATAATGTAAAATTAAAAAAAAATTCATAATTGTTCTACAAAATAAAAATATCACGTTAAATTATGGTTATTACCTTATATGTGTTAAGTTCCGTCATAACTTGAAAGATCATTTCTTCGGTTTCTGGAGTTTGATCTACAATGTCCAACAAGTGATCAAGTTCCTTGTTTTATATAGTGATATTTTTATTGATTAGTACCATTGGGTCCGGGGATGAGTACAAATCTACTTGGCCAAGTGAATCATGGGCATCATGGCCCGCAGACTACATATTTCAACAAAATAAATGTTATTTCAGTTTTTAAAAAATTAAAATAATTGATTGGCACAAGAATAAGATTATATAAACAAATAATATAATCCATGCTAAATGTAAGTCGAAATTTTCACTGGTTTACATGTTCTATGGGTGACCCTCTTACATGATCATCCTTCCACATTTTAATATAATTAGAACCGCGAAATATTTTGAAAAAAAAATGAAGATAAAAAACTTATCGCCAGACAAATTAAATTATATAACCAAATAATAAAATTCATAGTAAATGGAAATGAAAATTGTTTATTGGTTCTGAGGCTATTCCTTTTCCTTAATCATCCTGCCATGTTATAACATAATTATAACCGCGAAAAGTATAAAAAATTGTTAAAGATAACAAAAAAATTGATCACCACAAATATAAAATTATATAAACAAATAATAAAATTCATGTTAAATGAAAAACAAAATTGTTAATTGTTTGTACTTGTTTTGAGGCACTTCCTTTTTCACAATCAGCCTACCACAATACAATGAAATTAGAACCATGAAATATTTAAAACATTATTAAAGATAAAAAAGTATATAATGCAATAAGTATAGGTTGCTTAAATAGTTGTTGCATAAGTACCTGCACACTATTTTTCGATGAATCTACTCGATTCAAATGGTAATCCACTAATAATTATTCCTCATGAGCTATCTTTTTTATTGCGCACATGACTACCCGATTTCGTTCGCCTACCTCATATATGCAATTTGGTTGCTTGTTTGTTGTCCCATTAGTTGTTTATAAACACTATGATATTTTTGGAAGCTTTAGGCATTCCATCAATATAGATAGTCGCACCCTTATTTTTATCGTTGTATTTTACATGTATATAGTTTGTGGCGAGTGCATATCTCTGCATACTTTGCATGTACCATACCAACAACATCCAATCACTATAATCGTAACATGGTTTGACATAGTCCATCAATTCAATAACTATATTGTGTTTTACAGTTATTCCATCCATGGAAAATAAGCCAATGCCATGCAGGGGGGATGGTGCAATGCAATACATCCTATTATTGACACTGAATTCCGTGTCCAATGGAGGTAGTTTCTTAGGTACCCATTGTTTCACTAGATGTCGATACGTAAGTGGCGCCTCGATGTCTCCTATGCTCTCATCATCATAGGAGCATGATCCTCCTTCGACAAGAAAAAATTCCATACGTCTACAGAATTTTCTTTTGACCTTTTCACCTCTGGTCGTTGTTGGCCGATCAAATCTACTAGATGCAGTCGCATTTCCCTCTGTTTGTCCTGATATTCCCTCACTCGACAAAGAAAGATCTGACAGGTACCTATTTGGTTCTACCTTCATTCGATCGAATCAGATATATAGTTAACTAGAATTCAAATAAGGGCATATCAATGACATATAATTTAACTTGGTACAGAGTGCTAAGTCATATAATTTAACCTCTTGTATACAAATAAGAACTAGCTTCTATTTTTCTATGACATTTTTCACATTAAACTTATTGGGGAAAGATGCGTCCCTTTGCATTCCTAGAAAGAAGTCTGTTGTAGCTTTATTGTATTCCCGAAGGGTTTCTCTTGTTAATAATAGCACAACTTCTTAATTTGTTGTTGGTGAACACCCATAGACAACAATTTAAGTACCACTAAATTATTGGATTGACAACATAGTATCATACTGAGGTTGTGAAGACTCTGGTTACCAACTTGAGATTGGAATATGCCACTCTAGATCTTTGTTAGGAAGAAGACCACCAAAAAGCAAAAGTATGCAATCAAAATTTATTTACTAGTTTTGGGTAGCCTAGGAATTAGAATTATGCACAAAACTTCTTGACACACCCTTTGGACGGAGAGGCATCATATCAACTACTAGTTTACCTATCTAGAGAGGGGAAGGATTTTATGATGTACACTTATTTTTACTTTTATCTAAAGCTGGGAGAATCATAGTTACAATTCCTAGTATCAACATTGATTTCTCACTCATGCGTGTATACATTCATGCTCGATGGATTTTCCACTTGGGGAGGGCCCCTTCATCAACCCCTTGTGAGGTGCATGGTTATTTGAAACACAAATAATTGACTATTGTCTATCAGGAGGTAAAGGATTGGTGAGAACAATGGGTTATTATGGAGCTTCCCATTATGATAACAAACATTGAGATTCCTCCATTTTTAGGAATTGATTTATTAGATAGTCATATTGACATAACATACAAGAAAAAAGTATTTTTTCCTTCTCCTTTCCCCCCACCAACATTATTATTAGTATCATTTCTAGACCCTTGCTTAGAATTTTTGTTCTTTCCTCTCTTATTCCCTTTGGTTTGTTTGTTCCATTTCTAGTCAGAAGTACATGCTAAAAGTGTTAAAATTATGGTTAGGTTAGGGTTTAGAGTAGAAAATTAAAAATTGAATACTTTAATGAAAAAAATAAATTTCTAAATTGGTATTGGAAGCATAATAGTATAGTTGTAGCAAAGCAAAAAACAAAAACAAACAGGAAAATACCTCCATAGATAGGAAAAAACCAACCCTAAAATAGACCTCGAATGGATGCATCCTCCATCAATGTCAATAGACAGTCTCAAACAGTCAACAAGGAGAAAAAACCTCCTTTAATGATAACAGTCAACAAGGAGAAAAAACCTCCTTTAATGATAACAGTCAACCCTTTATAGGCTTAGATAGGTCACAACCTTTTCAAATATGATAGTGGAATCCCATTACAGACCAAGACAAGTCACGACCCTTTTCAACTAGGGCAGTAGCGGCCCTTAACAAGTTGCGACCACTTCTAAATCAGTCCACAGTGAAGTAATAGACAACCCTAGGGATGCAGCCACCTTCAAAACAGGTTGTACAATCCACATATGGGAGAAAACATGCCACAAGACTCACAGCTCAGCCCACGGGAAAGCATGCAGGCCAACAAGTTGACATATCAGTCCACAAGGCAGGCATACATACCACAATGCTCACGGATTAGACAGATCAGTCCAACAAGGTAGCAGATTAATTCAACAAGACAACGGCCTCACTAAAATATGAGAAATTCATACCTAAACAAGGTGTGGATGACACGTGTGGGGCAGGAAATAGATGGAAGAGATCGCTCTAGCAAGAGAGGGATGAAAAACTCTTAACTATTGATGATAAAATAGGTCAAAAAATGCCAACCAACAAATATGTTAAGTGGCATGCAAACTTAAAATAGATATGGTTTTGTAGATCGTTGTCTCGAAATGTGTGATAATCAAGGATCATGAAGGTTTATCAAAAGCAGGATCATGGAGGATTGTGAAGGTTCATTATAATATCTTAGGTAAGACTTGGAAGTTGATTGAGTTTCATGGATGCATGTTGAAAAGAAAAGAAAAAGTAAAAATCAACAAAAAAGTAAGTAAAGTGATACATGCAATTTTTATACAAGAAAATGCAGTTTAGAGCAACTCAAATTCAGATGAAATAAATAAATAAATAAAAACAATCTGAAACAAATAAAAAACCTAATCTACCATTATTTTATTATTATTTTTGTTTTAAAATTTCATTTATTTCTTTATTATGTAGAAGGGGGAAGAGGCAGCCATTGGATATTCAATGGGAATGAAACTTTACATACATGAATGCATACTTGGCCCTACTTGAGGGGTTCCTAATATGTAAAGGATCACAAGAGGAATGCCAACCAATATGCCAATCAACAGAGACATATGGGTAATGAGGTTGGATTACCAAGTCCCCAAGGTATCGGTCATACACTTGCAAGATATGAAAAATGTTCAAGTCATCGTGAAATTTTTTGTTAAGAACCATCAGAGTGCTCATGCGCATCAAGAATCATAATCAAAGCTTTAATGCATGTCTTCCTAGCTTGTTCTTGCTTATGAAAAGGGGAATGGCCGATGGCATCAATTTTTTTTCCTTTTTTATGAAGTCAATCATAGGATAGTCATCGCAAACCAAGATTGGCTCCACCTCATCAACCCTAAGGTCATCATCCTCAGAAGGATTAATTTAAAATTAAACAAGTTGTTGGAGAAAATGGGAATGCCTTTGAACTCATCCTTGTCATCAAAATAAAATGAGAAAACGTAAAGTGCATCATGCATGTTGTTTCCAAGTCTCTTGACTTCATCCAAATCAAACATAGGATCAAAGAAATGCCTCTCAAATTCATTAGTTTGGTTGGGTCAGGAAAATTGTCAAGGGAACATTTTATCTTTGATGTTAAGGCTCAATTTATTGCTAGTGGAAATATAATAAAACCTTTCATCATCAGGTAAAGGGTAGAGTATCATTGTCTATCCCCGCATGGCTATCTTGTAGTTCAATATTGTATACACGAAGGTGAGAGCCATGAGGCAAATAATAATCTTGGAAATAGATTGTTGGTTAGTTTCATGATGATAGTGTTTGAGGCATGAGATGCAAGGAAATTATTGAGGATCATGATATGATCATGGCTAGTTCATAGCCAAAATATTGGTCACAGGTGACGAAGACATCACAATCAGGTTTTAGGTAAGAGAGTTCCAAGGGATTCTAAAGATGAGCTTGAATTGGGAACATTTGTTCGAGGGAGAGCATGTGGTCTTGTAAATTTTTAATGGTATGAATTATATATGACAAATTTTCATGTGAGTTGGACCCTTCCAAAGGGAAGCATGTTCTAAAGAATTGTCCTTTAAAGTCTAGGTAGGTGGTTAATGTGATCTCAAGGATTTGAATATTCTTCTCCTCCAACTACCAATGGTAAGGAGGGGGTATAAGGTCATAATATGAAAAAAGGAATACAAGTAGTTGGGTGGATAAACCTAGGAATATGATTGTACAAATTAAATAACCTAAGGTTGAAATATCTAATAATCTCACCTAGGAATACGATTCTACTAGGAATATGGATATTGTTTGTTGGTTTCTGCTCCAATCTCTGAGTTTGTGTTAGTAGCATCAAAATATTCATGGGAACCTAGTTATATGTTCACTGCTGGTGGTATCCTTTTTGGTCTTGAACTTATGCACTGGACTATAAATATTTTGGATGGTAATGGCCTTGTTCCTTGGAATTTAATTGGGGATTCGATCCCCAGAGTTGGATTTGTATACTAATCGCTAGTCTAGGGATGCCCAAGGCAATGCAACCCTATCCCGAACTGAATTTAACTAATATGCCACACGCGTGTGGAAAATTAGGGTTATGGAGTATGAAAAAATAAACAATGAACCCTTGTAGATGGGAAGTTGATGAACTTACCATATTTCCTGACATTGTGAGGCTAGTGTAGTCTCCTCTGCTAGCACAGTCTCCTCTACTCAATTATCAATATGTTGGCATGAATATGATAACTTTGGCTAGTATAGTCATCATCTTTCTTCTCTATGTTGATGATATTGTTCTTATGCTGAGGATTCCCTATGATCTCGACAAGCAACTAAAAATTCTCAAGAAATGTTTCTCTAGTACAGGTATGATTGTAAACACTGAAAAAACAAAGTTCATTAAAATCAAATTCCAAAAGATCACTTATGCTAATTTCAAGTGGGGGAATCCATGAAGATGGGTAACACTTTTTGGCCAAAAGTGACGGTGAAAATTTGATTTTTGACTCATTTGTTAAATCGAATTCCTCAAAATTCATAGGTTCCTTCTGAATTCCGACATGCAACAAAAATACAAATTATAGGGAATTGTGTTATCTTTCCACTTATATTTAAAAAATAATAATTTAATATGTCAAAATTGCATTTAATGATATGTTTGTTCTTGTAAATTTCAGGAAAAGTTAACGAGTGACTTGTGTGCATAAAATAATTTAGTGACCTTTGCATAATTTTTGAAAAAAAATATATATGAAAATAATCTACACATAATGCATTGGGGAACACATATATTTTTTAATTTATTTTGAAATTTTTTAATTTTTATTAATTTTCAAAACTAACCATTGAAAATTTTAAACACATTTCGTAGACATGTGTGTGCACGCGAAAAAAAATTATTGGTTACAAAAATAAAAAATAAAACAAAAAATATCCTTTTGAAGAGGATGCGTTGATGTGGGGCGTATATATTTTTTGAATTTTGTTCGGTTGTGTACTTTTTATATTATTGATTTTTTCTTTGCACTAATTCGATGTTGCGGACATGGTTTTGTAAGTGTAAGTTTGAAAATAAAAATTAAAAGAAATTATCATATGAACTCAAAAACCCATAAATTATATGTCGATGGATAAAATATTCATTAAAGAGTCTGTCGGTATGAAGCCCGCCACCTAAGGTGCATCATAGGATAGGGTTTAGGCCTGGAAAAGAGGCCGGTAAAATTAACTTTGCATAAAAGTGGGCTAAAAGTCTGTTTTAAATCCCTCGATCAAGATTAATGGCTCGATAGAGGTCTTTAAAACCCTTGATCTAGGTTTTATGTGCATTTTTTAAATACCTCAATCAAGGGTTTAAGTGCGGTTAAAATAAAGGCTCGATCGAGCTATTTAAATCAATCAATTAGCTAGATCAAGCTCAATAGGGCTCTTTTAATTAATGTATTTTATTTTTTACGCATAAATTTTAAACGTTTTCCATATATTTGATTGTTTTTATTAATTTAGTTTAAACATTAAATGATAACATTATATAATAATTCATAATATTTATCGACATAGATTTCAAATCTTTTTTAATATAATGTGATTTATGGTCCATAGTTTTGTTAATCCATTGTAAATGTTTCCATGGTATCACAACACATCAAATACCATGCATACATTTACCATGGGTTACCAAAACCTGAATAGTAATTAATTTAACATGGTATCACGTTAACCTAATTACTATTTGGGTTTTGGTAACCCATAGTAAATTTGCGCATGGTATTTGATGTGTTATGATACCATGGGAAAATTTGCCATGGGTTAGCAAAACCATGAGCCATAAATCACGTAACATTAAAAAAATTAAAAACTTAGATGAATACAAAAAGATTTGAAATAGTTAGGTTTTAAATGTAATGTATTATTATCATGTCTAAAACAAAAATTAAAAATATAACGATCATAAAAAAAAATCTACATGTAAAAAATAATATTAAATCAAATATCTTGATCAAGCTAATACCTCAATCAATATATTGAGCTAATAGCTCGATCAAGGGTTTAGCTAACCTTCCATTGAGCTCCAAAGCTCAATCGAGGGTTATTTAAAATCTCGATCAATCTATTGAAAAAACCTCGATCGAGGGATTAAATAACTCTATCGAGCTCATGTTTTAGGCAATCCGCGACCACGTCTTGCCAAAAAGTGTTACTCATCTTCATGGGAACACCCATGTATGACAACAACAACTTGGAGGAAGTGACTTCATACAAATATCTTATAATAGATCTTCATCACAAGATTAATTGGAACTATAGCATTAAGAAAAGGATTAATGGAGAGTGGAAAGCTTATTATGGACTTGAAACAAATTGTAAATCAACAAACCACTTACTTTGGGATAAGAAAAAACTCCTCTTTGAGACTCTCATCACTCATATTATCTTATATGGATGTGAATTTTGGGGTTACAACATCCCTAGAGAATCGTGGAGAAGGATAGAGCATATCCAAAAGTGCTTTATAACATATAAACTCAAAATTAAAGGCAACACACCCTATCCTATCATCCTCATACAAGAAAGTCTCACCCCCATTGAGATCATGCTTATGACCAAGTACCTAATGTACTTGAACACGATAAATAACATGGGGGACAAGAGGCTCCCTATGATTGCTTTGTACTCTAGTCAAAACTACTTGTGGCTTAAACGACGTTGTCATAGCGATGCCAAGTCTTGGCTAAATCATTGGGGTGTCAAGGAAGAGGTCAATTTGCAAAATAGTGATAATATTAAAAGTATTATTACATTTAAATTTAAGGGAAGTTGTGGTGTGAAAAAGAATAAGAGGATAAGAGGAAGTTAATATATTATAAAGAGGTGATAAACCCTAATGTAGAATATCAAAAGTATCTTATGTTTTAACTAGCGTAAAGGAGAAAATCAACATCTCTAAAATAAGAACAAAATCTCATGAGCTCCATAGTGAAATATGGCGTTGGACAATTCCTAAAGCATCACGTGATGAAAGAATTTGTTGTCTTTGAGAAACTAATAGGGTTTAGGATGAAAATCATTTTCTCATAAAATTTCCTCCATACACCTACATTAGAGTGCAATGCCAAAATATTTGTTGGAATACTGAACTTCTTAACATTTTAACTCAACACAACTATGGTAATCTAGGAATGCTTATCTTAAAGCTTTCGAGCACAAATACAACTCTAAAGAAAACCAAGTGATTCCTTACCTTTTTCAAGGTCTAATAGATCAAAGTTGGTCTTAATAGACATTAATAACCATCATCATATGAACATAACTAAGATTCTTGATTAACTCAATTGCAATTGATTCAATCATTTCATTTCATAAAATATTTGAAAGTATATGTAAACTCAATTATAAAATATTTCTTTAATAAAATTTAAAAAATAAATATCAACATAAATATTGAATATTAAAATCTTTAATCTATTTAGTATCATATCTAAATAAAATTTAATACCATATTAATGGTATCTTATAAAATTTTATTAAATAGAGTTTTCACAAATATTTTATAAAAATAAATAAATAAAATGAGCATTAATATTTGAAATAAATATTTGAATTTTTTTTAACAATGTGGATATTATTATTATAAGAATTATTAATGAAGCATTTTGCAAATAAATATTTAATTTCTGTTTATTGGTCCAATTTTGTAACAAGAATATGTTTGGAAATTTTGGTTTTATTTTGTGATTTAAAGGTGATAAACCTTAATATAGCAGATCAAAAGTATCTCCATGTTTTAACTAGTGTAAAGAAGAAAATCGGCATTTCTAAAATAAGAACAAACTCTCATGAGCTCCATAGTGAAAGATGGTGTTGGACAATTCTTTAAGAAAGGCGTGATGAAAGAATTTGTTATCTTTGAGACACTAAGAAGGTTGAGGATGAAAATCACTTTCTCATAAAATTTCCTCCATACACCTACATTAGAGTGCAATGTCAAAATATTTGTTGGAATACTGAACTTCCTAACATTTTAACTCAACACAACTATGGTGATCTAGGAATGATTATCTTAAAGCTTTCGAACACATAAATACAACTCTAAAGAAAACCGAGTGATTC
The DNA here is from genome assembly GCA_027924585.1 of Larix kaempferi. Taxonomy (NCBI): domain Eukaryota; kingdom Viridiplantae; phylum Streptophyta; class Pinopsida; order Pinales; family Pinaceae; genus Larix; species Larix kaempferi. Next base: position 7,438,241 of record BSBM01000643.1, read on the forward strand.
CTTACCTTTTTCAAGGTCTAATGGACCAAAATTAGTCTTAACAAACATTAATAACCATCATCATCATATGAACATAACTAAAATTCTTGATTAACTCAATTTCAATTAATTCAATCATTTCATTTCATAAAATATTTGAGAGTATATGTAAACTCAATTCATAAAAATGATAAAATATTTCTTTAATAAAATTTAAAAAATAAATATCAACATAAATATTAAATATTAAAATCTTTAATCTATTTAATATCATCCCTAAATAAAATTTAATACCATATTAATGGTATCTTATAAAATTTTATTGAATAGAGTTCTCACAAATATTTTATAAAAATAAATAAATACAATGAGCATTAACATTTAAATAAATATTTGAGAAAATTTAAACAATGTGGATATTATTATTAGAAGAATTATTAATGAAGCATCTTGCATATAAATGTTCAATTTCTATTTATTGGTCCAATTTGTAATAAGAATATTTTTGGCAGTTTTGGTTTTATTTTGTGATTTAAAATAAATGTAATGTGGTGAGATGGTTATTGCCTTTAGTGAATTTTTGTTGTGTACTACTTTTAGTGTTTTTTTTAACACTATTAAAGGATTGTATTTGAAATTTGAACGATTAAAGAGAATCCTAAAACTAAAAAATTACAAATGAATGAGTAAAGAATTCTATTTAAATAAAGTGAGCATTAATATTAAAAATATATATATACAAAATAAAGTGAGCATTAATATTAAAAATATATATATACAAAATAAAGTGAGCATTAATATTAAAAATATATATATACAATGTAGATATTATTATAAGAAGAATTATTGATAAAGCAAATTACAAATAAATATTTAAGAGAATATTTGTACATTATTCATTTCATAAAAAGATAAAATATAGACTTCTTTTTAAATTAATTGTTAATCCCGATTAGAATTGTCCTTAAGTTTTATAAGTGATAGAAGGCACCTTTTTAAGTTCTAAGCCTTTGTTTCGAAAGAAAACTCATTTTGGGTAATTAAGGGAGTGCAAAGTTGTTTGCTTCATTGAGAACCCTTCATATACTCTACAAATTGTGTAATTATTTCATGCAAAGAAAACCTATCCTTTTCACTTATTTTCAGTTTATGTTGCCCCATCAGTGTAAGACATGGAGCATTAAGGGAAGACCCATTCCTATGTGACCCTATACAAAATGGCTTTGCCACATGCCTCCTACACAAGCACATTTCCCTACATCCATACACTCTTCATCATGATGGACTTCTATTTGGTCTCTTTTTGTTTCTATTTAAATGCCAAATTATTATCTTGTTCTTGTTCCTTCTATATCCTATATTTCCATTTTCTCAAGCTTAATATTTTTCTTCCGGCATTATAAGATGATTTGCTATTATTTGGGATATTTCTTTTGCTTTTAGTATATTTAATTGGTTTCTGGAATGATCTTACTCATTATGGGTGTTTAGCTTGTTTTAGCTTCAGTGGCCACTATCGGTATCGATTTTTGTACCAAGGCACAATCCATGGTCTACGTGTGTCTTCCTTTCTCAATGATAAATGGAGACCTGGGATTTGCAAAGAACATTGTCAACATGGTTTGATTATCCCTAGTTCGTGCTCATACCAAGCAAGCATGGTAACTGGTCAACATTTGGTCAAGCATGTGTATCTTTGGTCAAAAATTGAATGTATTTTTTTTCACTTATGTAACGATTTTGATGCATTTATCCTCGTGCACTACATTTCATTAGGATAAGGCCCAAATCCATGATACTCTCTTGTAATTAATCCTACAGATTGATAGTTCCAATCCTTGGGTCGCATGTATCTTCCCCTTGTTGATTCTTCCTCAACGATCCATGGAGCCCAAGGATTTTGTTTTTTCAATTTCTAGATGTGTGTGTGTGCGCAGACGCACGTGTGTGTGTGTGTGTGTGTGTGACACAAAGAAGGGAATATCCATCTTTAATTAATAGAAGTTTGATTCTAGAATATTGCATTCCTTCTGTTGATTTGAAATAGTGTATCTCAAGGCTTGTTGATATTTGGTTGAGCTTTGATCTTTAATTCTTTTAGATGCCGAAACTTGAAGCAATGAGACAATTCAATCACATGAAATTCATCCAACCATAAGACAAGATATACCCCAGGGAAAATCCTCAAAACTATGAGAAAAAATACCCTAGCGATTCTTCTCAATATAATATAATGGATAGCAGAGAATGCTTTCTTTTACAACATAGAAGATTGATTTCAGAAGATAAGAGATCACCAAACACTCTTGGTGAATATATGCAAGCAATAGAGAAGAGAGATCAATCGGATGTGTTTTCCAATGTACCCATCACATCAATAACAAGCACGAACAATAACATGCACAAAGAGAAGTGCCTTGCCTTCAAGGGAGAAGAGAATTCACTTCAAATTGAATTCATTAATCCCATATAGCATATTTATACATTCTTCTCATGCATGGAATTCTTCTAACTTCATGATGAACCCACCCTCAGACTGGATGTATCAATCTTGCATGAAGAAGTGAGCCCCACTTCTCATGCAGTGCTTTATATCACTGAACTATCTCTTAGGATGAACTCGCCTCTTAACTGAAAGCTTTCCCAGTTAGTTAGGTGGCTAACTTAAGTGTCGTCATGCAAGTGTCACAACTCAAGTGTTGTCTTTTAGTTTAACATAAGTGTCGTCATGCAATAACACTTAGTTAACTAGATATTCTTTGTTGTCACTTAGTTAACTCTCTTTAACTAAATCTTTCTTGATAACATCACTATAGAGATCAAATCGAGTTCTACTTGATTTACTGAAGTGTCGTCTTTTAGTTTAACTAAAGTGAAAACACTCTAGAGTTAACTAGTCCTTCTTATTTAATACTTAGTTAACTAAAATCATGTTAATTGATTTACTTGTAGTGACCACTGTGAGCTCTTTAGTTAACTGAGGCATACATTGTGGCTTTAACTGAAGCTTGAAAATTCAAGTTCACTTAGTCATCTCCTGATCAATTTGAATTCTCTTTTTCTCTATGTTTTTATCTTTATCTCGTTATCTTTTACTGCATGGTCAATATGTGCTAACTTTAATTATCCATCACATTAGATTATACTAAGAAGAATTATCGGATGTTGTGATCATATTATATTATTCCGGACCAACTGATCATATGCTAAACTAATTCACTAAGGAGGTGATCAATCTCTGAAGGAGACTTAATATCAACTGGTGATCATGGTTAATAATATATCACACAACATTAAATGCTTAAGTAAAGCATGACCTTTATACAAAAGGTCCACCTCTATAGGGGAGGTCCATCCCATGGATACATTTATACTGAAGGTTCACATGAGAATCATGACTTGACACACAAGTCTGGAGACTTGTCCAACAAGACTTTACAACATCATTACTTTGATCAATTACCTCTATACGAGAGGAATAACCTTTACACAGAAGGCAATCAAAGTGCTCATATCTATACGTGAGGATCAATCTTGGATGCACAAGATTGGTGTGGAGAATGTCTCCTAATGCTGTACATTTAACAAGGATCACCAACCAGATGGCAAGGGCCCATCGACTAAGAGGTGTAGTCTCTTTCTATTTTTCTTTAATTAAAATTTTACAGTGTGAATGTTGCTTTCATTGCAATTTAATTTGGAATTGGTTATTGTTTGAATTCTTTTCAAAAACATTTTAATTTTGTTATTTATCTTGATTTTGGTAGTTGAAATCTCAAAGTTCTTTCTCCCTTTATTTGTGTGCATTAATTCAACAAGTCATGTACCCATTCGCTATATAACACTTTGTTTCTTCTATTATGTGTAGTTCCTAAATCACCTTTTGTTCAATTTCAATTATGCTCTATCATTTATATTATCATTGCATTTTGACTAATTCTACCTAAATCACCTTTTGTTCAATTTCAATTATGCTCTATCATGTATATTATCATTGCATTTTGACTAATTCTACTCACCATAATTTGTTGTTATTAAATGTTATTCAATTCGCCAATTTGTGTTCTGTTATATTTGTTTTCTTTCAAGCTGGTTTTAAGCTCTGATAATTGACAGAAAGTTTGATTAGTTTCTAGGTTTGTTGTGTGCCTTCACATTGATTCCTTTCGACCACCGTCTTGCTATCATTTATTGCTATCCAAACTCACTTAATTCATATTCTTTTGTGTTGATCATAAAGATTTTACACAAACAAACAATGTATTTACGTTTAAATTGAGAGCCTTGTTTTCATATGACTATAATACAACTAGCAAGCCATATTGATAATTAATATGGCTTATATACGCCGATCGGCGTATATCAACCACATTTAAATGTGTGGAAATATACGCCGATTAGCGTATATAAGCCATATTAATTATCAATATGGCTTGCTAGTTGACGGTCGGCCTGTTGGTTAGGTTTGGTGAATTATTATTATTATTATTATTATTAAAAGCAATATTATGGCCACACAATTAATAATATTAATTAAATAATAATATAACGACTATGGTTGACCTCTGTTGACCATGGTTGACTTTGGTTGCCCATTCTTAACTATGTTAGGCTTTGGTTGACCATGGTTGACTATGGTTGAACATCGTTGACTTTGGATGTTCATGGTTGAATTTGGTTGACCTTAGTCGACTTTGTTAACCATGTTTGATTATAGCCAACAATGGTCATCTTTGCTTGACCATGGTTGGTTTTGGTTGACCACGGTGTACTTTGTTTGACTTTGGTCGACTATGGTAGACTTTGATTGACCATCATACACCATGGTTGTCCATGGTTGACGTTGATTAACCATGGTTGACCATGGTTAACTATGGTAGACCATGGATGACCATTGATGACCATGGTTGACCTTCATTAACTTTAGTTACCACTGACTTTAGTTACCAAAGTCAACCATGAAAACCAGAGTTGACTATGATTGAGAATGGTTGACTTTGGTTGACCAGAACCAAAGTCATATTAGAATATTATTCGGTTTACCATGGTTGAATTTGGTTGACCACAACCAAAGTCATATTAGAATATTATTCAGTTTACCATGGTTTACTTATAATTATTTGGTTAACCACAACCAAAGTCATATAAGAATATTATTTGGTTGACCATGGTTGACTTATAATTATTTGGTTGACGACAACCAAAGTCATATGAAAATATTATTTGGTTGACCGTGGTTGACCATGGTTGTATATGGTTGACTTTGGTTGACCATTGTTGACCATGGTCCCATATGGTAGACCCTGGTTCACAATTCTTGACTTTGGGTGACCATCATTGACCTTCGTTGACATTAGTTTACCATTGTTTACTTTGGTGGACCATGGTTGACAATTAATATTGTTTACTTTGGTCGACCATGGTTGACTATCATTGATTTTTTCTAACCATGGTTGACTTTGGTTGTGGTCAACCATGAAAAACCAGATTAAATAATGGTCAACCATGAAAAACCAGATTAAATAATGGTCAACCATAGTAAACCATGTTCAATAAAAGTCAACCACGGTTAACCAAAGTCAACAATAGTGAACATAGTAAACCATAGTCAACCAAAGTGAACCACAGTTAACCAAAATCAACCATGGTCAACTAAAGTCAACCATAGTCAACCATGGTCAGCTAAAGTCAACCATAGTCAACCATGGTCAGCTAAAGTCAACCATGTTCAACCAAAGTCAAATGGAACCAAAGACAACCATGGTAAAGTAAAGTCTACCAAAGTTAAGCAAAGTCAATTATAGTTATAGATGGCCACGGTGGACTTTGGTTGACTATGGTAGACTTTGGTTGACCATCGTACACCATGGTTGACGTTGATTAACCATGGTTGACTTTGGTTGACTATGGTTGACCATGGTTAACTATGGTAGACCGTGGTTGACTTTGGTTGACCGTGGTTGACTATGGTTGACTTTAGTTGACCATGGTTGACTTTAGTTGACCATCATTGACTATGGTTGACTATGGTTGACTTTGGTTGACCGTGGTTGACTTTGGTTGACCATGGTTGTATATGGTTGACTTTGGTTGACCATTGTTGACCATGGTTTTATATGGTTGACTTCGTTTAAATATTGTTGACCATGGTTAACTATGGTAGACCCTGGTTCACAATTCTTGACTTTGGGTGACCATCATTGACCTTCATTCACATTAGTTTACCATTGTTTACTTTGGTGGACCATGGTTGACTTTGGTTTTGGTTGGTCATGGTTGAATTTGGTTGACCATGGTTGACTATCATTGACTTTTTCTAACCATGGTTGACTTTGGTTGTGGTCAACCATGAAAAACCAGAGTGAATAATGGTCAACCATAGTAAACAATGTTCAATAAAAGTCAACCACAGTTAACCAAAGTCAACAATAGTGAACATAGTCAACCAAAGTGAACCCCAATTAACCAAAATCAAGCATGGTCAACTAAAGTCAACCATAGTCAACCATGGTCAACCAAAGTCAAATGGAACCAAAGACAACCATGGTCAAGTAAAGTCTACCAAAGTCAAGCAAAGTCAATTATAGTTATAGATGACCATGGGTGGCTTTAGTTGACAATGGTTCACTTTGGTTTACAATGGTTAACTTTGGTTGACAAAGTCAACCATGGTTGACTTTGTTTTACAATGATTAACATTGGTTGACCAAGTCAAGCATAGCCAACCATGGTCCAATTTGTTTTATAATGGTTAACATTGGATGAATGTTGGTTGACCATGGTTGAATTTCATTTACCATTTTTAACTTTGGTTGACAATGACTGTCTATGGATAACTTTGGTTTACTTTGGCTAACTTTGGTTGACTTTGGTTGTTCATGGTTGAATTTGGTTGAGCATTGTTGACTTTGGTTGACCATCGTTGACTATGCTTAACTTTGGTTTACTATGAGTGACTTTGTTTGACTACGGTTGACCTTGTTAACCATGGTTTTCCTTAATTGACCATGGTTGACTTTGGTTCATAATGGTTCACCATGGTAGACTGAATTTAGTTAACCATGGTTGACTATGGTTAACTTTGGTTGACCATGGTTGAATTGGGTTGACTATGGTTGACTTTGATTGACTATGGTTGACTTTGGATTTCCATGGTTGAATTTCACAGACCATGGTTAAATTTGGTTAACTATGGTTGACTTTGGTTGACCAAATAACTTTGGTTGACCATGGTTGACTTTGATTGAAATGGGTGACCATGTTTGGATAAGGTCAACTTTGCTTGACTTTGGTTGATCATGTTGAGATAGGGTCAACTTTCCTTGACTATGATTGACCATATTGTTTACACTAGGTCAACTTTGCTTGACTTTGATTGATCATGGCTCACTTCAGTTGACTATGGTTTACTTTTGTTGACCATGGTTGACTTTGGTTGACTTATGGTTGACCATGGTTGAATTTGGTTGTCTGCGGTTGACTTTGACTGACCATGGTTGACTTTGGTTATTCATGGTTGAATTTGGTTGAGCATTGTTGATTTTGGTTGAGCATTGTTGACTTTGGTTGACCATCGTTGACTATGTTTAACTTTAGTTTACTGTGGTTGACTTTGTTTGACTACGGTTGACCTTGGTTAACTATGGTTGACTTTGGTTCATAATGGTTCACCATGGTTGACTGAATTTAGTTAACCATGGTTGACTATGGTTAAATTTGGTTGACCATGGTTGAATTTGGTTGACTATGGTTGACTTTGGTTTTCCATGGTTGAATTTCATTGACCAGGGTTAAATTTGGCTGACTATGGTTGACTTTTGTTGACGAATTAACTTTGGTTGACCATGGTTGACTTTGATTGAGTATGGGAGATCGTGTTTGAATAAGGTCAACTTTGGTTGATCATGTTGAGATAAGGTCAACTTTGTTTGACTATGATTGACCATATTGTTTACACTAGGTCAACTTTGCTTGACTTTGGTTGATCATGGCTCACTTCAGTTGACTATGGTTGACTTTGGTTGACTATGGTTGACTTTGGTTGACCATGGTTAACGTTGGTTGACCATGGTTGAATTTGGTTGTCTACGGTTTACTTTGGCTGACCATGGTTGAGCATGGTTGACTTATGTTGACTATGGTTCCATTATGTTGATTATGGTTTTCTATGGTTGGTTGGTTGGTTCCCCTTATATGAGGTTACTACTTTCTTGAATGACTATGCCGCATTGGGATGCTGATAAAGAATTTATGACATTGTCATATTCCCCAAGGGTTTTATATTGAATTGAAGCATTTCTTAATGGTTATATATTGAATTGTGATATTCCCCAAAGGTTATATATTGAATTGAAACATTTTTAATTATTAATTTTAATATTAATATTTTGAAATATTAATGTTTAATATCAATATTATTGTTAAAGGGTGTTCTTAGATTCTCCCGTTCCTTAATAAGTCATACAACATTAATCTTTGTCGACTTATGCCAAATTTCCCTATCACTTTTTTATTATCAAGTATAAGTATATATATATAATGTAGTGTAATCTCATATTTGTCAAATATCTAATTTAAGAATGATATATATATCTTTTCACTTTCTTTTTCATAAATAGTTACATCTCTAGGCTTAATTAATAAAAACAAGTTTCATAACAAGATCGTGATCATATTCATAAAAACAGGTCTCATAAGAGATCCTGAAATTTAGTGTGAAAATTAGAACCAAGGATCATGAATTATTTTTATCTATTATAAAAATAGAGTTATTTTTATAAATAAAATAATTTTAAAATTTAATTAATACTATATTAAAATTATATCATTTTAGAATAGAAGAAATGAAATTATTCATTTAAAGTAAATCAAACTTTGATACAATATATTAAGTTTAAATTTGTTGTTATTTAATTTAAGAAATATATTAATTTTAAAAAGAATTATTTTAAATTAAAAAATATATATATAATAAAAATATTTTTTATTAAATTTTTAAATAAATTAATAAAAATTATTAAGATAATAAACAACTAATTGAATTTTTTTTAAAGATGTTTACTTTAAAATAGCATAAAAAACCCTAAGTGCATTTTATATAATATTTACATATTTCTTATTCAAAAATAAATTATAATAAATTTTAATGTTAAATTTTAATTATTTTATATAATTAAATTTTCAAATGATATAACATTAAATTATAAATTATATATACATTAAATTATTAATATTATCAATTTATTAATTATATTATTATTATTAATGTTATTAATTGTAATATAAGTATTTACAAAATTAATAAAAAGAGGTCTGAGATCGTGAAATTTAGAGTGAAAATTAGAATTAAGGATTGTGAATTATTTTTATCTATTATAAAAATAGAATTGTTTTTATAAATAAAGTAATTTTAAAATTTAATTAATACTATATTAAAATAACACCATTTCAGAATTGGAGAAAATGATTCATTTCTCTTAATGTGAAGTAAAGCTGAGAAAAGTAATAGCTGTTTTTAAACAATGAGAAATTTCAAAGGTTAAAATTTAATTAATACTATATTAAAATAACATCATTTCAGAATTGGAGAAAATGATTCATTTCTCTTAATGTGAAGTAAAGCTGAGAATAGTTGTTTTTAAACAATGAGAAATTTCATAACCTTTGAGTTTAAATTTATTGTTATTTAATTGAAGAAATATATTAATTTTAAAAAAAATTATATTAAATTTTTTTAAAAATAATATAATAAAAATATTTTTCCGGTCAAACTTGGAAATTCAAATTTAAAATGGATTTAATAATTTTTTTAAAGGAGATCTATTTTCTAATTTATGAATATTAATAATACTCTCTATTGCATCATGCACAGTGTAGATCATAACGATGGACAATATACATTTATAACGATAATGAAAGACTCAATGAAATACATGAAGAAAAGAAGAGAGTGTCTGTAATTCGACGTCCTCTTCACAAATTAGCCAGGAAACTCAGAATTCCAACAGATGCAGAAGAATATGTGTGTTTCAGAGATCAATGTAGAGGATTCATCTGTGTTCTCCCAGGGAAATCAGATTCAGTGTGATCGTTAATTGTGTTGATTGAATGGCAATATTGATTGTGTGTTTATGTTTATTAGAGTTTACTTTGTAGTTTAGGTGGGTGCAGATTCATCAGCTTTAAGTGTTAGTGTAAGCATTTTGTGCATAGGGTATATTGGATTTAAACATTATAGGGCTACTCGACGTACTACTCTTGAATCTGTCAAACTCCTGATTAGGTCTAAATTGCATTCTTTTTCAAGACTAAATAAGCTAGCTACATAGCTAAGGCCCAGTATGGCAGTCTCAACATTTAACGCCCAAGATTGAACTTGGAATTGACTAAGGGAACAAATTCATTGTTGGGTGTGATTTCCCCATATTGACAATTGTGCATAGGATCGCCAGTTTTCACCAATGGCCCTATTAAATGATTTGTCTTCCAAAATCGAGAGCCCACAGAGAATAGTGAAGGGAAGAACACACCGCAGCACCAATATAAAATTTATATAAAAAAACCGCAAATCCAATCTACCATTTGATTTGACATAAACCTGCAGTGATACAGTCTAAATAAATGGTTTACAATCGAGATCACACTTATACCGAGAGGAGTTCCATTGATGTACTAATACAGTGAAAATGGAGATATACCAAGATGCATAGTTACAGTTCAGAAACCGAATACTTAAGACAGTCATAAATTGATAAATTGCTGAAACCTAATCATAACGAACATAGGGTGGAATTTATGTTTCAAACATTGACTATATACTTGCAGGATTATAAAATCGGATCAAAGTCCTATCATACAAGCTCTATGAATCTTCCATGATACTAATTCCCTCGTCACAAGTGGTATAAGCTCCTGGATCGACGACATCAGAGCATTTCGCTGCATTTGAAAATGAATGACCAACGCTCCATGCATTTGAATAGTCGATCATCATATGATTTTCATCATTCTCAATTTTTTCTTTACGCCAGACGCTTTCAAGAAGAGCATGGATGGTGATTTCGATTGAGCCAAGACAGCAATAGGCACAGAGAGGCGCCTAATCAGGTGGTACTATAGTCCTGCATGACTCGTTATAAGCTGGCAGACTTGGAGGAGCTATAAATAATCTTAAATTGAACCTGGAAGTATAAGTCCATTCACAAATTCGCTTCCTGAGGTATGGATTTGTCGTTTAACAATATATTAAAAACTATTCCCAATACAACATAAAGGCTCTAGCTATAGCATAACCCACAGTAGAATTAAATCCGTCGAGAGAGAGACATTCTTGGTGTTTTTAGATGAGATTAATACCAGAAATCCTTGGAAATCATCCAACCCTGACGCGTCAAAGGCTCTGGCTATAGAATAAAGAAAACCAACTTCTTGCTAAAAATTAAATCATTGTAGGCAGAAACATTCAAAATGAATGACAGTGAGAATTCGTACCTCAAAATCCCGAGCTCTCGACTTGAGCAGCTATTGGGAGTTGGATTCCATTCGCACTGTATAGAGAAACGACTGGACATAATTCGTGATCCTGGCTTCCCAAAAAACCAGGCCTTCATCCAGTTACACGAACCTTGCTCATTTGCGACCCGATGGTTCTTTTTTCTCTGATGGTTCCTTTTAGACAGAATGTCACACATGAAAATCCTGTTGCAGCGGAGCCTCTGATTGAGATAAACCGAGTGCCGCTTCTCTTGTTCTTGTTCAGTTTAAATTCAGGGTGAGCGTCTCTCATCAATCGATGAATGGGTGCCAAAGAACAGTAACGCTCGAAAACGTGGCAGTAAAAACGTTTGAATTTCCCCTCCACCAGCTGGTACTGCATATGAATTTACCATAATTTTTTTAAATAATGATGGTGTCCTTTGGAATTAAACATGCGCATGACTTACTCCATTAAATCTGGATGCTTCATTTGGGCGTAAGACGAAGCATATTCTTCTATCATTAAAATCTAACCATTGAATATTAAAAATGCAATAAATCACCCACCCCAGACCCACCCCCAAAAGTTGAAAGAATACGCCTATCGGTGTAAATATAATTTACATATATAAAACAAACGTCACATTCATTGATCTCATACTCTATTTTATATGTAACTATGTTGCCATGTCATTGCATAGTTTAGATTACCATATTTACGTAACCATTTAGTTTGATATGTATATATGTTTACGTTTGAAAGAATGTTATATATGTTAATTAAATATTAGGTATTCACTTTATGCATTTTAATATTTATTCAAGGATGGTAATGGAATCTATTTCAAAATCATATTGATGTAACTTCAATTGTTGAAGTTACCTTAAATATATACTTACATATATACTTTATCAATATATGGTTTATGAATAAAGGAAGAATTTTAAGAATATTTAATACATTTAAATATTTATGATTAAAATTATATGTTACCATACAGGATGATTGTGTTTGATATATACATATTTTATCAATACATGGTTTATGATTTATGAATAAAGGAGGAATTTCGAATATTTAATGCATTTAAATACTTATGCTTAAAATTATATGTTATCATATTTATACATTGTATTGGATGATTGTTTTTGATATATACATGTGAGGGATTGATTGTAAGTTTAGTAATTGGGAGTTTATTGTAGATATCCTTAGTTGTTTTTTTAGTATGTACTTTTCATTTGCTTTGCTTTTGTATTTGATTTGGTTTTCCCATAGCTTAACTAACCACGGTAGGAATAAGCCATTGAAGATGAGGATCTAACTCGGGAGATAAAATCTTGTGATTCAATAGTTATATCATATGGTGTTAGCTTTCTTGTCAATTTCTGCTTAATTTCCTTTCATTGTAGTTTGAAGTGTCCTTCCTGACATTAGTCATTAATTAGGCTAGGTTAGATTCTAATCTTGCATTTCTTGTGCTTGCACCTCTAAGTATACGATTACCCCAATTAATAATTTAGTGTTGATTAATTAACATATATTTAACACAACATATTTGGTGTCGTTGCTAGGGAGGTGCTAAAGGGATTAGAACCTAGATAGGTACGTAGGTTGCCTTTAAATTACACAACTTAAGGGAGGAGAAACAATAAGACGCAAAGACGCTCTTACTTCATAAATTCTAAGGGCGTTCTAGCCTGACGCATTCACTTGATGATTTTTTCCAAAGCCTCGTTGTTTTCTTTTATGTAAAGTGTGCTTATTTTCATACAGGTGTGTTTATGTTCATGCAAGTGTGTTTATTTTCTTGCAAATGTGGTTATTTTAGTTCATTTATTTTCAGAGTTAAGATTTCAGTCAGTTTTGGGTGTTGTAAGAGCCTTGTGTACTAATCCATTTGTGAGCAGGAGCTCTAGACCAACCAAAGAATTTAAAGTTTCATAAAGGACTCATTGAGTGGAGGAAAGCATGCCACTAAAAGGATTTTCTTAAATCCTTATCCAAATTTCAAGATTGTCATTTAGAATGAGTCTGCATTAGAATCAACGAAGGGTCCATGAACCATTTACAAAAGAGGAATATTAAGAAGTTTTCTTTAAGCATCCTTGTCAACTTGTTGAGGAAATCAAAGAATCATGGACCACATCAGATGAAGAGCAAACACTGGAGCTATATATTGAAGAATTTCTTGCATCATAGTCACCAGATCCAAATTCATTTTGCATTCAAGAGTTTGATGACGATCTTTCCAAAGAATTTCATGGTATGATCACTAAAGAAGAGAGCAAAGGGAACAAAGATTACATTGATATTTTGTTCTAAGTAGTCATCAAGCCACAATGTTACTCCATATTTCAATAGTTATTGGAACTATTCCCACGAAGGAAACTAGTCTCGCATACCCTAGTATTCATCAAGGTACACTTTTCAAATCTGGGTACGAGTATACTAGAGATCTTGTTCCGCAAATGGATTCATTGGAAGTATTCCTACACTTGAAAGAGACTTTATTTTTTAAGTAAAGTAGGATAGTGTAAATAATGTAAATAAATGAATAAAATAATAAAGATAAAAATATGTTTAGTTGTCAAAACTGGCTTGTCAAGGAAACTAGACATGAACTTGCTTGAAAATCGGGCAACCGGTGGGTAAAGTTCACATTGGAGTTTTTTATTTAGTTGTTAGTTCTATTATTTGTGTCCTTCAAATTAGTCTTTCTATTATTGCGTTGGATGATGAAGTATTCCTTATGGCCTTACTTCTAACAAACCTTGTCCTATCAACTCCAACACTTTATCTAGGAGTAAGGTTAAATATTTATTCTAGTACCATGAGGCTTGCATGCGTTAATGGAAAGTACTCATGCTGATGGAAGCGAGAATACATTAATGTCATATCTATCATATCTTGCAAAGGACTTGACCTCAACACATTTATTCGAGGTTTGTAGGATGTACTATGGCACCTTGGTACTCGTTGACATCAATGGTGAGATGCCTCACACTGGTTAGAAACATTCATTAAGGGTTGGCAATCTAATGAATTATTCCTGTGTTCGACTTCAACAAAACCCATTCACATAGTTAGAATTGTACCATGATGTGGTTTATATTGAAGACTATTATATTCATGTTATGACTTCATTTTGCATAATTCTAGTGGATTTCAGTTTTTCTATCAATTTGAATAAAGAGGAAATAGGTGTAAGGAATTCTGACAACCAGGTTGTTCCAAAAAATGTAATTTTTCAAATCTCAACAAATTGGCTTTGCTTAGATTCAGTCCTTGCCTTGTTAAAGAGCTTGGAGCATGGTTGTTTGGCTATCCATACCCTTGCCCCTATCCCACTATAGTTAATTCATTCTTTCACTTGACATCATATTATGACTTCAGTATATGATGCAATATGTACCTGACTCATTTCTCAACATCAGTATCCAGTTTATAGCCTGCATACATCATTAGCAAGATTGGTTTTAGTTTTCTCAATATTTTCCAGTATTTTCTTCAAGATTTCTAGATTTATTGATTGTATATTTTTTTCAAAAATCCAAAAATATTCCATCAAATATCAAGTTCAAAAAGGCATATTTATGATCAGCCAGCATCTACAAAATTTTGTGGCATCAAAATATTTCTCATCGAATTTTGGCAGTTTTGGATTAGTTCTCTGCGCTTTTGTTCCACTAGTACAAAAACGAGTACAGAAAAACTAAAGGTGTGGTTTTTGTTTCACGGGTACAAAAACTAGTATAGAAATGCCTATAGGTTTTTATTGCATTGCTCTCATACTCTATTTTATATGTGACTACATTGCCATGTCAGCGCATAGTTTAGATTGCCATATTTACATAACTATGTAGTTTGATATGTATATGTGTTTATTTTTTAAATAATGTTTAATATATGTTAACTAAATATTAGGTATTCACTTTATGCATTTTAATATTTAGTTAAGGAAGGTAATGTAATCTATTGAAATATCATATTGTTGTAACTTCAACATTGAATAAATTTATCTGTGATATACACTTTATCAATAAATGGTTTATGAACAAATTTAAATACTTGTGATTAAAATTATATGTTACTATACTTACACATTGTATTGGGATGGTTGTAGTTTATATATACAATTGAGGGTTTGATTTTGAGTTTAGTAATTGGGAGGTTGTTGTAGATTTCTTTAGTTGTTCTTTTAGTCTTCCTTTTCATTTGCTTTGATGTTGTATTTGACTTGGTTTTCCCATAGCTTAACTAGCCACTATAGGAATAAGCGATTGAAGATCGAGATCTAAATCAGGAGATAACATCTTGTGATCCAATAGTTATATCCTATGGTGTTAGTTTTTTTGTCAATTTCTGCTTAGTTTCCATTCATTGCATTTTGAAGTGTGCTTCTTGGCATTAGTTGTTAATTAGGCTAGGTTAGATTCTAATCCTACATTTCTTGTGCTTGCACCTCTAAGTTTATGATTACCCTGGTTGATAATTTAGTGTCAATTAATTAACATATATTTAGCTTGACAATCATCACACATTCTCATCACTTTGCACTCATTTCCCTCCCACTTCTCTTTGCCTATACTTCCCTCCACCATTTGTTGTGTTGTGATCATTATTGTGATTAGCACCTCAACATCACATGTAGATTATAGTGCATATACATGTCTTGTTTCACATCCAATACTTTCCTTCAAATACACAATCTAAGGTCAAAATTTTAAACTTTGGTTGTCACATTTGATGACTCTATACTCTTGATTATTGAAGTTTGCACAACAGAAAATAGAGGTTGTAAATTATCACTTAAAGCTTCCACCACCTTTTCCCTTTATTTGTGAAGGTGAGCACTATTATCATGCTAAGTTGAGGGAATTAAGGACATTTCAAAGTGATGGTGGTATCTATCTTGTTGAGAACATAGTTGAGATATGCTACAATTTTGCATTAGAAACACTATGAACTCTTTAGCTTACAAAGGCAAGTCATTCCACTGGCAAACATGTAGCACCCCTCCCAAGACTACGTTAACTAAGTACATGATTACTCAAAATGAAGCCCTTTTTTATAAGTAATATGAATTATTAATGATCACAAATAAAATGCATGCATGATATGTTTTTACTTCACACTTTTCCCTATGAAAGAAAAAAACAATATGTAGTATAATCAAGTGTTATTTTTTAAAATCCATAGCACAATATCCAAGACTATTTATTCTTTGGAAGTTCTATCTATCGAAGGGTTCACACCTTGCATGGAATTTACAACCTTACAAAGGATTCTGAAAAATTAAAATATATGGCTCTAGCAAGCAAATGCAAGAATCTAAATAGAAATTCAATCGAGGCCATCAAAGGACAAATTATGAGCATCATAATCAAGGATACTAGAAGTTTGGGATACCTTAGAAACATAGTCTTCTGGTCTAAGAAGAGCTTTAGTGTAGTTGGGTTGGATGCTTAGAGAAACATTACATTCCTCAATTTTATTTTCGCCATTGTCTAAGCTTGGATCTACGTAGATAAAAAATGCATTCATGGGATCATGTTCAATCCCTTCCCATATGTTATGCATGCTTTAAAAACCTTGAAGCTTTGAAGAGATAATTTCCATTTGAGTGAGCAGAAGTCATTACATAAACCTCTATAAGCGATGAAATGATCTCACGATTATATATATTCATGCAAGCTAATGTTTATGCACTAACAACCACATTGCCAAACATACAATAGCATTCTCCCTTGATCATGCCTCTAGCTAAATTATATTCTTAGTTATATTCCACAATCAATGGTGTCCAATACAATCTTACCTTATTGGTATACTATCATCAATCCTTAAGCAAAATCATCGATGTGTGTGATGATAAAAAACTGGTGTAAATGAAATACAGGTGAGCCTGCTTAAAATTATAAGCAATAAAATAATGAACATTGAAATTCTTATGTAATCAAGGTGGGTGAATACAACCATTCTAAACAAAATCGTAAACAATAAAATTATGATGACTTAAAATTCTTAAACGATAAAGAAAACTTGACTAAGTGTTTCAATAAGCTTATATAAGAGGAAAATCCTAAAGCATTAGTTAAAAGAGAAGATTAAATGACCTTTTTATGGGTGTTCATGATAATGAGATGGGAAACATGTATTTTTTTTTGCTTGAAATATGGCAGGAATAATTTTGTATTGATGGAATTACACATATCAAAAGTAAGGGTCGTCCAACTACTTAGGTTCATGCAACAATCAAATGAGATTCTCATGCAAATTTAATTGTATTTTTTAGAAATTCTTAGTTGAATTTGATAGGGATTTTGTTGTAAGTTATATTTTTACTTAATGGATGGGATTTATGGTCATGGAACTCCATGTTTAATTGTTTTAGCCCATTTTAAGAAGTTCTAAATTATTGAAATTTTTTAAAATGAGTAGATTAAGGTGGAAATTTGTTTTTTTTTTTTTTTTAATTAATTTAAAAAAACAAGTTTTCCACTTAAGTAAATCATTGAATGAAAACATGGAAATTACTTCCAGAATTCTCTATCCCTAATTATAATTTTCAATTTCTCTTGGATTTTTGCATATACTTTTAAAATACAATATATTTTTAATAAAGTGGGCTATTCTCTCAATGATTTGCACTCGGGTGCCGTCCAAAGAACCCTCGTGATGGTTGCACCCTCCGCGCCATGGCTCCATCTCTGGTTGTCATCTGAAAAAACTCGGTCATCAAAATGTGGGCACCCCATGCCATCAAGACACTAACACAAAATTTGGATTTCGCAGCACGATATCCCACGTCAAACTGCAGTTATTGCATGGGATTTTGAACGTCGAGAGAAGAATTGAGTAGCTCCCATGACCTGTGATTTCCACTCCCTTCCACAAACCCTGCCCTCCCTCTGCACACCGAAATCGGCGATCTTCTCCCTTCTGCGCTCCTTTCCCTGCGACGGAACTCATACACAACAAAGTAAGAAAGGTATGATTCCTTCGAACTACATACCCAAAAGTTTTCAAACTAAATTTACAATGGTGCTTAAAGAGTTTCATAGCAAAGGGTTGCATAGGTGTTCAATTTCATTGTTGCGCCACTGGTTGCAATTGTGCAGATAATGCAATCCCTGTGTTGTTCCAATTACTACCTTATACCTAATTGACCATTCCAGCACTGTAGCCTTGGTGCCTGTTTTTCAAAGATGAATGTACTTTGGATTTAGACCTCTAATGCTCTGCTTGTCCACACAATATAGTAATCAAATTGGAGTTTCAATAATTGACTTGAACATGAGATAAGCTATTAGATATGAACAAGCTTCATGCTGCCAGCCCATGACGATGGGCAAGTTTAGAAGTTGTAAAAGAATACTCAAGCACAGAAAAATAGTTTAATGACCATATCCAAGGCCTTAATTTATTCCTAATCATAACAAAAATTAAAAAGAAGTGCAGTATTATTTTTTGAGAAACCTCTTATTATTTAGTTGAAGTTGGATCTATTTTTAACAAAAATAAAAAAGGAGTGCAGCGTTCTTTTTTGATAAACCTATTATTATTTGGTTGAAGGTAGATCTATCTTTAACAAAAATAAAAAAGGAGTGCAACATTCTTTTTTGAGAAACCTCTTATTACTTGGTTGAAACTGGATCTATCATTTTTTCACAAACCTCTTATTATGTGTTTAATGCTTTCACTGGTATTCATTTTTGAAAAGCTGGAGACATAGTGTAGAGAGTCTTATTCTCAACGTTGAGAATAATTTTTTTTACACTGTGTCTCCAGTTTTGCAGAAACCTCTTATTACTTGGCTAAATATGGATCAAAATTCAATTTTATAATAGTACACTTTAGACACTTTAAACTATAATGCCCTGTTGAATAAAATATGCTAAACAAAATCTGATGTGGTTGTGGTAAACTGTTTACAGAACAAGGATGGTTGTATTTATAGGTAAGCTCAAAACTTTGATTATATTTTTCATTTTAACATTTATCCTCATCTTTTAGTGTAAAAATGACAAGGATTTAGAACAAAATGGGTGGCATGGACCTCGTATGATGGCATATTTACAATCTGATATTTATATGATCCTAGGATTGTTTTGATAGTTGAAAGTTGTCAAGAACTATTACAAATTGTTGATTAATTGTCCCGCATTGAATTGATTTATTAACCCCAGAGCTCTGGAGCAATTTGTGTGGCCTCTCAAATCCATCATCCCCTGCTCAAAACTGTGAAGAGAGCTACGGTTTACCCCTATCTCTCAAATTAGATTTACTACACACCTTCCATTTGTCCTCGGGCAGCAAACATGCTTTGATCAGAATCATACATTTAGTCTTCTTGCTGAAATTCTGGTCCATTGCTCTCATCAAATGGATAAGGCGGATGAACATACTGAGAAATGTGAAACCTCAAAAGCCATTCCACATATGTGTTGCAGTGATAAATACTATTTTGGGTGCAATCTGTCACTCCATCATATTTTTGGGCTTTGGTTTGCTGTCACTGGAAAAATTTGGCGAGGACTGGGTTCTATGCCTTTCTCAAAATACATACCCTGTCTTCTGGACCACTTGTTCCGAATGCCTTTATTGGATTTTCAAAAGGTAAACAATCATTCAAATATGAAGGTTTTGTTTTGGTAGGAGCACTCTTTATTGCCAAGGTCATAGACTCCTTATCTCAAAGGAAATGGTATTTTGGAACTAGACGGATAGGTATGCAAATGCACTCTTCACTCAAATTTGCAGCAATCTATATAAAACAACTAAAGATGTCCAATGAAGCTAAATATGTGCATACAATAGGAGAAATCGTGAACTATATGGTGGTAGATGCTTATCGTATTGGGGAATTTCCCTTCTGGTTTCATCAAACTTGGACAAAAGTACTCCATCTCATATTTGCTTTAGGCATCCTCTTCCATGCAATTGGATGGGCCACACTTTCAGCCTTGGGAGTTATCGGCATTACCATGCTTTGTAACTCTCCATTAGCAAAGTTACAGCATAAGTTTCAAACTGAACTCATGTCATCCCAGGATCAGCGGTTAAGGGCCGCCAAAGAATCGTTGGTGCATATATATGGAGGTTAAACATGGCCAAAAATTGGCAATTTGTGGAGAAGTTAGATGAGGAAAATCAACTCTTTTAGCTGCAATACTTGGAGAAGTGCCAAATTTGAGGGGCAGTGTAAGTAGAATTATTTACCCCCTTACCATAACATTGTCAACACTTTAGATTGATGGATTCTCTTTCTCGTGTTCTGAACCTTGCTTCTGTAGTTGCAAGCAGGGTTGGAATTTGACGGGCATTTTTCCCGTCACAGGGCATTTTGCCCGTCAAATACAGGTAATTTTTTATTGAAACCGTCTCCCTAAACGGCCAGTTAAACAATGAAAACGTTTTTTTGACGGGTAACAATTTTGGTAAGACGTCATTAGTTTTGTTCTAGCTAGAAGCTAGGAGATCTAGGGTAGCTGGGTATCCCACTCCTTAGTACCTCTACGTCTAGGTGGCTTTGGTGTCCAAATTCTATATGTTGAAGTTTAACAATAAGTTGTAGTCAAGGCCAGGTCCACCCAGTCACGCGGTCCCCAACCACGCCAGCCCAGGAGTTAATGAAGACATTAACTCCTTCTACCATCTCCATATACCACGGCCACCTCCTCTGGAGACTATATACTGGATTCTGAACCATGGATCATGATATTCGCCATTCGTAAATTGGAATTTGGGAAGGACCGGGAGCCGAGGGGGCAGGCCGCAGGGACCTCAAACTCAGAGAAACCTTGTGGTTGCGTCGCCTTCCATTACCATACTTCCAATCTCCAGAATCCAGTGCCCTCAGCTCTGTACCACCTGGCAGGCTGGCACCGAGCCCGGACTTGCAACTTGCAAACTACAGGATTCAGGAACCTGGAACACTACAGTCTGCCAGACTTCAGTGCCACTCCCATCGACCTGCAGGCTGCAGCAAGGTGATCTCCGACCACTACCAGGCTCCGATCTCTACGGGTAAGTGTTCGACCTATATCTCAGTAGTTTAATACACAAATTCATGGTTTGTCTTCTCTTTTTCCATATTTCAGTGTAAGGCCATGATAATCGAGGTGTGTAATTTCCAAGGATCAAATTACCGTTCGGCGGTGATGGCCTTCGCTAATGAACTCATCATCAATCAAATTTTCAATAGCTGTAACCACAAATTTGAAAATAGGTCTTATATGCCTAAACCCTAAACTACTGGGTTTACTAGTGGAGTCTGGATATCACCATGCCAAGGCCATACAATGTCTTTGAGGCCAGGCCTGAGCTTTTCTTCATAGAATTTCTCATAGTCCAGCCTATCGCCACTCGCCACTCACCACCGACTTTTTTCAACTCCACAACAAACAGAGAAGGCTTTACTTCAAATATCTTTGCAACAATAGATAGTTGCCCTTTCCTTCCTCCCAGAGACCCCTACTACCTGCATCTTCACACTTTGAAATTATGTTACAAACGGGATGAGTAGACCTAAAGCGTTTTTCGTGTTTCAGCTGTTTCTCTTCAAACAGAAGACCTGATAGATCAAAGCCCCTTGAATAACAAATGATATCAAATGCGTTTAAGCATATGGGCTTCTTTTCTGTGCTCTCAGTCGAGGTATTCAACACTGAACCCACATGATGAAGACTGCTAGCATTATCTTCGTCTTCTGTATCAAAGTTCACGGGTTTGAAATCCTTTTTGGACCATAGAATATTGATCCGCGTCCTGGGATTTGGATCCAACAGCTTGGGCAACAGCCTCTTAACATCAAGGGAAAACCAAGACGGGCATTTAAATTCTCATAGCCTTTTCTGGTTATAACCTCCGGAGCAACATACGCGGGCGTACCAAGTGGTGTGCACTGTGCAGCAAACCGTCTCGCCTGAGTTAGTTGCTGTGACATATATATTGATATTATCTCTCACAATCAACTATATATATTGATTGATAATTACTACCACGTTTGCGTTTGCCTTTGGCCGGTGACATGAGTTGGAATAATAATTTCCCTTGTTTTGTGGGTAAATTGGTGGATATATGAGCCGTAATGATTCAAATAGGATGTGAAAATGTCGAAAGCAAAAGCGATAGTTCGTTTTGCTTGTTCTGTGCGAACTTTACGTAAAGAGAAACTGGTGTATAGGAAGATGCAATTTCTTCGTAGTAGACAGCATTACATTATGTTAAAGGACGTAGACTTTTCCTTTACAATTCACGATTCTAACTTCAAACAGCTTCCTCTATATTTTTATGGGCCCCCTTCTATTGCAATATGCATTACTAAAGCTCTTGCTTTTGCTTTCCCCTTTTAAAATATTGGTATTTGGTACTATAATTTTTTAAACCTTAAAACATCATCGATCAGAAAGGGGAGAGGAACCGCACTTCTCAGCCATAGATGATTTGAAATCATGTTGAAGCTATGCCACACTAAATCGTGTGAAATATTCAATTTGTTCTGAGTTTTTAATTTTGAATCCTAATTGATAAATTATTTTTATATTGACTATGATGGTAGTTATGAACCTCTATTTCATTGAAATTAATTTTGATAATATCAACCATTAAAAATAATTATTTAGTTTTTTTGAATTTTAATTTTGTAAGCTTTAAGAGAAGTAGTCTTAAATCCTCCTTTGACATACTCCATCACAAAATATATTTTCATTTTGCTTGCCATGACTTCGTACAGCTGAACAATGTCGGGATGTCTCACTAACCTCATCACATATATTTCTCTCTTGATCTGATCAATCATGCTCACTTTGAGAATCTTTTCCTTGTCCATTAACTTGATGGCCACGTTTTCTCATGTCTTTGTGTTTCTTGCATCAGTGACTGCTGTCATTAACCAAGAGGGACGGTCACGGGGATGGTATACTTGGATTCCATTAAATTGAGTTTTCTGGTATTTTTTTTGCAAACAACTGTGACAATTGTTAATGAATAGTTTTTAATTTAAAACTTCATTATGGAAGGATAATTTTCTAGTTATAACTTCATTATAGAAGGGTTAATTTCTCATTAAAACTTAATTCTTGAAGGCCAAAATTTTGGACAACACGTTCTTTGGCGGTCAGTGTAGGAAACAAAAACGTCAAAAAAAATTTGTATGACGGGCAAAGATGAATACAAATTCCAACCCTGGTTGCAAGTCTGTGGCACTCTTGCATATGTTTCTCAGACTGGATGGATTCAAACTGGAACAGTACAAGACAACATATTATTTGGGTGTCCCACGGACAAGCATAAATATCAGGAATTTATCTTAAAGTCTTCACTGGATAAAGACTTCTAGGATCTTCCCTTTGGTGATCAGATTGAAATAGGAGAAAGAGGTGTCAATCGGAAAAAAAAAATACCAGATATAGCTTGCATGTGCTTTATATCAAGATTATGATCTTTATCCTTTCAGTGTTGTTAATGCTCATACTGCTAGTAGCTTGTTTAAGGTTAATATCGTGATTTCCTTTGGATATAAAGGTTTTCAAATTATTATGTGCCTAGCACTTTTGTATTTTGGCCCTTTCTATAGCAATGATTTTCGTTGTCTTACCTTTCTGATATCCTATTAATCGCAGATTTTGATGTGTAGAAATACATAATGGGAGCACTCCCAAAAAAGACAGTAATCCTTGTAACACACCAAGTTGATTTTCTCCCTACATTTGATTCTATTATGGTTAGTAAAAAATTGTCCTAGTCATTGAAACTAGTCATTGAAATCTGTTTGTTTGCTTGTATACAACTTTTGACAAAGTTTTTCAATGGGAGGCACATGATTATAATTCCTGTAATTTTGACATATTTACTGCTGATAGTTTTGGCAATTTTTCTTTGAATTTTTACACTAAAATCTCTCTTTTGCAGTTGACGTTGGATGGGGAGATTCATCAAGCTGGGTAATATCGAGAACTATTGGTCTCAAGTGAGACATTTAGGGAGCTTGTGAATGCACACAAGAACATTGTTTCTCAACAAATGAGTAATCGATTCAACGTTTGGAGGTATTGAGTGTAATTGTTCTTTGCTCCTCCATTCTTTCCCTGGTTCTGCTCCCAAAGGGTACTATCAATCTCTCTCTTTTGCAGTTGACGTTGGATGGGGAGATTCATCAAGCTGGGAAATATCAAGAACTATTGGTCTCAAGTGAGGCATTTAAGGAGCTTGTGAATGCACACAAGAACATTATTTCTCATCAAATGAGTAGTCGATCCAACGTTTGGAGGTATTGAGTGTAATTGTTCTTTGCTCCTCCATTCCTTCCCTGGTTCTGCTCCCAAAGGGTACTGTCAATCATGGTGTGCATAATAAAACTAAAGGTCAACTGTGGGATATTTTTGTTGTTACTAGGTGTTTATTTGTATAATATGATCATGCCTAACAATTGGAACTAGTACAGGTTTTGTTGGGATAGCCATATATTATGGTGTCTCATTGGACATATCATTGGTATTTAGTATTTAAAACCAAGGTACAGTAGCAAACTACATTTTGTGTGTAGAACTCATCAAATAGTACATGCATATTCCTAGTGAGACACCAGTAGTTATAGTTATAGAAGATCTTAGACCACCAGCTAATTGGCCCTCGCATGGGAAGGTGGAATTACAAGATTTGAAGGTTCCTAAGTTGTTCTTTCTGACAAGATAACTATGTTAACATTATTATTTTTTGAATTAAAATTTGCATGGCTATTGATGATTACAGTCAAATATATTCATTATGTGTGCAGATTAGATATAGATTGGCGTTGTTGGTTGAACAAGAAGTGGGAATACTACTCTCATTAGTGCTATACTCTCATTAGAACAAGAAGTGGGAAGACCACATTGGAGGCCAACCATACTCACTGATAAGCATATATGTGGAAAAGGAACCTTTCCACAAGCAAGCTAGAGAAGAGGATGCAAGTCAAATGAAATATTTCCATGAGATCTCCAGTACTGATCAAGTATATGCCTTTCCATTTTTCATCCAGGCTTTAGTTTTGAACTCATTTGTTTTGCAGCATTTGTACCGTTTTCAATCAAAATTTTATTTTGGAGATTTTAAAGTTGTAATGATGCCCATATTTTCAGATATCAACATCCCCATTGACAATTGAGGATCTCAACCTTTTTGCTTCACAAAGAATACTTTTCAAGACTTTATAATAACACTCTTCCTATGAATATTCAAGTGTGAAAGGGCATGCTAGCAAACAATGTGAAAATGACAAGTTGGACACTTCAAGCAATGGAGACTCGAGTGAAGCAAATGGCTTAAATTCCAACCATACTAATTATGAACCAAGGAAGAGAATGAAAGGGAAGTTGAGTGTTTATCTGAAAGGTGGGGCATTTCCAATTGTCCAAAGAAATGAATCTATGTAATCAATTTTTTCTAGTCATATCTACATGGACAACATCCCAGAACCACAATTATAAAATGTCATGCCAGCACATGCCCTTCAAAGAAGTGTTGGGCAAAGAGATGCCAACCTGAAAGCAAAGAGCCTTATTTTTATTTGGAGATCCATCTTTGTTGTGTTGTTTTTTATGCACTTTTGATGATTGTAAAGCACTTGAAAACATAGGAGGAACACCATCTCTTGGTTCCTACATAGCAGATTGCATGAAGATTTTCGGACAAATTCCCTGTATTAGCAGATTCAAAGGTTTTTTAGTCTATGTTTATGTGCAATTTGTTACGACATATTGTACCTTATTGTTGTTCTTCTCATCTCTAATGAGAGGCCAATAGAAATTTTTTATGGCATACTAGTTATTTCATTGATATAATTGATCCATGATTTTTGGTATTTCCAAAATACTCCTTTCAAATTTCTATTTAATAATCATTAAGGTATAAAGCACATCACAAAGAAATTGTAAAACCTTCAGAATTGGTGGTGTGTACTGCAGAGTCCAAAACGCTATAAAAATAGTTGTAATCCCTATTAATGGAGGAATGACATAAACAATGTTAAACATAAATCATTAATCCTTGGTCATCTAGGAAGCTCATTGCAAAAAATCCACTTGTGCATTATAATGGTGGAATGTAGAATAGTTACTTAATTCAATCAGTCATTCTTGAATCATGAAATATGGTTTAAAGTTTACATGTCTTGGACTTAATGATTAGCATATCTATTATTTTCTTTTTTAAATGGGGAGCGATTTTTGAGATTGTATTATCAACCTTTCATGTCCATTACTGATCCGATCCCGGGGATGAGCCTGAAAATAATTCGAAACTCACTTAAACAAAAGGGATCAATATAGAAGGATCATTTTTTATTGAACTTGATTGCTTTCAAAAGGTTTGAATCCATGTATGCATGGTAATCTTTATAATGTGTCATTAGTCTTAATCATAATCATATAATGCACATAATAAACATAATGCACAAAGAACACGGACAAAGGAAAAGCGAGACAATGCAATACATAGTTGATAACGGAGTTCGTCAACCTTTAACTATGTCTCTAGATCCACTTGAAATGTGAATCGCTTTATTCCTTCTTGTAACAAATGTTGGGTCCTTCCTACCAGTGTTTACATCAAAAAGTAACTTCTCCTAAAGAAGCCGCTTCACACCTGTTACCAGCTATTTTGTACAATAGCTGAATTTCTTGTAAGCTGCCAGTTTCATGAACATGTTCAATGTTCATCGTCAGTGTTCAGAAGTTCAGAAGTAATTTTCAGGGCAATTTTGCCCAATTTGTAATCACTGCATGTTCATACCCCCATGGGGAATTTGTAAAATGTTGGTCTAAACGGGGTCCTTTTATAAAAGACTCGGCTATCCTTAGGTTTAGCCATTTGGGGGATACTCTAGAGTGTTTTTTCCTTAGGAATTATGTGCTACTCATCAGTGGCATATAATCCCTGAGTTTTTCACTCAAACCTCCAAAGCTGGAGTATTTTTCATGGTGGTCAAAACCTAAGGTAGTTATTAGAGTTTTGTGTCGAGGATTTTTTACGTGTTAGCCATCTCGATTGAGTCGTATGAACATGCACTAGGTCCCCTAGGAGTTTCGTTTGATTCCGAGAAAAATAATTTTTCCCGTAATTTAAACCATATTTTAATGGTTTAAATGAGATTTTTCAAGTTGTGATAAAAACCTCATCTGGAGGCGGAATTTGGCGTGGAGAGTCTCGTTTTAACGCTCAGAGCGTCATTTTTACCTTGGCACCCTCATTCTTCAGATTCTGGGCGATTACGTCATCCCTGGAGGAGTTTTAGATAAAGATGCTACATTTTGGCATTTAATTGCCAGAAAAAAAAAAACAAAATGCACTTTGGACAAATATCCAAATAAATCAAAAATCATTATTTTAATGTTTGGAAAAGGTGGGGTATATGATTGAATAAGGTGTACGAATATATTAGGGGAGGAGTCATATGTTTCAAAAAAGTCAAAATTGAAAAAATTTGATTAAAATCTTCACGTGGGCCTCTGTGTTCACGGGCATCAATTCTCATGGGTGGAGCAAGTGAAGGCTCAGATCATTAATGTGGTGGGAATACCATTTGGATGATAAATATGCTAATTCAAAGCTGGGATATGCCAATCGAATAAGAGGATGACGTGAGAGTTGGGGTTAGCGTGGGCCCTTTCCCTCACGTGGATTTGGCTCACGATTCACGATTTACTTGGGCGAATAGTCATTGTGGTGGCCGGTATATCCAATGGGGAGTTCGTTGAAGCCATGGTTAGGTGGCTGCCAGCTATGGCAATCACGCCTACCTCCATGCTCCAAGCTACCAATCACGTGAATCTCTCTTCAATCAAGGCTTTGATCACTCGCGAGTTTGGTGAATGCACCTTCCTCATGACCTAGCTCTCTCACCCATGCGCATGAGGTCTTTGGCTCTCTTCTCATACTATAAATAAGAGGCCTTTGGCTCTCTCTTAGGATGGAAATTTTGAGTAAGATTACTCTAAGAAAATTGTATCAGCTTTTGCTTTGTATTTGTTAATAAAGATTTCGACTTTGGAGGTCTATGGGCTCTTGTTCATTGTGGTGAATTCTTCATGGTTAAGGTGATGTCTTTCCAAGCATTTCTTTTTCAATACTTATATGTTGTGGTCAAATGCTAGCTTTAGAAGTCTAAATTTTTAGAACATAAGATATGTCATTTGCAGTTGCCAACTTGACTTATTATGCAATGTTTGTCAAAGTTATATGAATAGGACGTATTCAGTTGTACTAGTATTGATAAAACTTTGATTTGCTTAGCATACTAGTTGATTTTGATCTCACTATTGTATTGAGTGTTTTGTGCTTTGTCAGATTTCACCAACTAAAGAAGGGTGTGAGTTCAGTTACTTCTATCCCAAGCTTCAGCAACCTTAAGTTTGATTTTAACACTTTGTGATTGCAGGACTTACAAAGCTTGTGATCTTTTGCCATAAAAAGAAGGCCAGGAGTAGTTCTTATTCTTGTTTTCCATCCCAAAACTTTAAAAAAACATTTTGGTTACCTAGTTACACTAAGAATCCCCAAACTCCAAGTTCTATCCATTTGGCTTCTTCTTTTTCCTTGCCTTGTTTGCCTCTCTCTCCTCCTTTGATTTGCTTTTCTCTTCGCTGCCCCTTTTCTTCTTTTCATTAGTTGTCCATTCCTTGTTTCGCTGCCCTCTTTTCTTCTATTTTTCTGCTCTCTCTTGCCTCTATTTTTTGTCTTTTTTTTTCACCCTTTTCGCTTTCCTCTTCATCCATTCCCTGGCTGCCCTTTGTCTTTTTCTTGCCACCGTCCTAATTTTCTGTTAGCAGCCCCTTCATTCATCTTCTTCTTCATCCTCTCGCTCCTAGCTCCCCTTCTACTCTCCCTTTCGTTTCTACCTTTGCTTTTTTCCTTACCTCCACCTTTCGTTTTAGCTTTCCCAACCTTCCCTTCTCCCTTTCGTTTTTTTCTTCCCCTACTTTACTTCCCTTTGCCTTTGCCTCCTTTCGTTCTTGCCTTTGCTTGCTTCCCATTCCTCCTAAAGAACTTCAAAAAAAAGAACTTATAATTTTTAGTCTTAGTTTCATAGTAGCTTGCTCTCCCATTGACATTTAGATCTTGCACTTAGTTCTTTGATTAGTTTATTAGTTTGCATATAGTAGATCTCATTCTAGGCTTTGCATTTAGTTTACTTTGAATAGTTGCATCTAGATCTCATTAAAAAATTTGCATTTCATTTTAATACTTAGATCTTAGTTGCATCTAGTTTCCTTTTTGTTTGATTTGACTAATGCTAAGGGGTGCTTGTAGTTTGATTTGCATTGTGTTGTAGGTTTGAAGAAAAGCAAGCTCAAGAAGAGGATTTGAAGAAGAAGAAGAAGAAATCATCAACAGAGAAGAAGAAGATTTCAAAACCAAGAGGATATTTGGAACCAAGCTTTAAAACCATGACATAAACACTTTCCTTTTTGTTGTAAAGCTCTTAAGAGCTATCAAAATCTATTTCTACTTTCTTCATTTCTTATTCCAAGGTTGAAAATCCTCAAAAGTTGTATTTGATTAATGAAATAAGGCTAAGTGGGATAAAGCCTCCCATAGTTTGCGTTTCTTTCCCATTTGGGGAATAGTGTCTTGTGTTTTCCCTTGTGTTCTTAGATTAGATTTACTTCAAGCATTTAGATTAGATCTCATTCATTGATTATCAGTTAGTTTCATTTTTGTACTTAAAAGATCTAATTGCTAGCTTAGATTTACTTTGTTTATCACACTAATTGCTAGATTAGTTTTCATTTATTTGAGTAATCACTTGTGTTTCCTTTTTACATTTTGCATCTCACATAGTGTAAATAAGTCTCTTGAACCTGTCACAAGACGAGTCAAGAGCACTCTCTGTCAGAGAGCATTTTTATTGTTGCATTGCATTGCATATAGTATAAATAAGTCTCTTGAATTAGGCCTTAAGGCATGATCAAGAGCACTCTCTATCAGAGAGAATTCATCTGTGTGCTCTAATTAAAATTCGCAACACACATTTCCCCAATAAAACTTGAATTTATTTCGTTGTTTCCTTGTCGGAGTATGCTCTGACCGACCTAAAAATCGGATTACTCAGAAACGGCATTGGATTGTTTAATCTCATAAGTGATAACTATAATAAAAACTTTCACCCCATAACCAACCAATCCGGAGTTGATCGATAAGATAAGTTCGGTGGGTAATCTCCTAGTTGGGGGCACCGGGGTTCCATGTTCAGCCTCTAGCTTGCTGGTTAAGTTCCTTGGACACCTAGCCTAGAGCACTGGGTGGCCCGACAAGTCCTTGAACGGAGGCACTTGATACTATCTTTTCCGGGCAGACTTCTAGTGCCTCGCGTATCGGTTGGAAGTACCCTTAGCCATAATAATAATCAAGAACACCTAAAATACTTCAAAATTTACCAAGAACAATTTCAAAACGATCTCACGAACATTAAATTGAGACTTATTTTACAGCATCCCAAACACCTATTGACTCCATTTGGCACTGGTCGACAAGACTGATATCTATCACCTGGAGTTGGACAATTAGTCCTTTGGTATTTGTTTAATTATCTTGTCGATGCTTATTTAATTTCCAAGTCATCATATACTGTTCATCTTGATATTTGTGTTTTGTAATTGCAACATGGATTGCGTATTTTACAGTGTTCTCATCATAAAAACTCTTAAACAACACCCATCTGCATCATTTCATCACTTAAAACACTTAAAAACATAGAGCCATAGAAAACTCTTTGTTAGGGACAACCCCCCTTAGCTTCGTTAGGAGTTTTCCTAAACGGAGGAGCTGAGATTCAGGTGACAGTACCTGACTCATTGCTTGCCCCCAAGGCCACACCTTCCCCATTTGTAGTGAGGGAATAGCTTTCGAAAGATTTCTGCTGCTGGTGTGCATCTCGGCTGACAACAACACCAATGAACCTACTCCAGACATCAAAAGGATGGAGTTATCCTCAATGCAAGCTATCTATGCTCTAACCATGTGGCATATTCCAAAGTTTAAAATAGCATATGGTTTCAACCATACACTAACTTGGTGCAAGTTCCAAAGTTCACTGCCAATCGGATATGCATGTGGAGTTTGTTTCTTCCAACCAAACTTGGAATGCCATCCAACCATATGATTTCACATGGAACGTGTGTTTCCTTGCTAGAAATGGCACCCACGTGATATAATAGAACCAAAAAGGGGGGGTTGGGGCATAGCCCTAGGCCCCATTTTCTCTGCCATGTGAAACTTCCACTAATTTAAAATAGAAGGTTGTTACATATGCCAACAAAAAACAATGGCGGGCGGATTGGTGAAAGCGCTTGGATAGTTTAAAGGAAGTCATGGGTTTCATTCCTGCCAGCATGCAATTCAGCCTTTGGGCTTCTTTTGGCCAGCCCTAGGTTGAAATATGTCACGTCCGGGTTGATCCACATTTGTGACCACTCAAATGCCAACTCAACTTCCAACTCATCCTTCCAAGCCACATGTTGCAGCCCCATTGGGCCATGTCATCTGCCTACGACTTGCCACATGGCACAAATTTATTAGTCCACTTGGCAGTTGAAAGTGCCAAAAACATGTGACATGTGTCCCAACCTGGAGTTGCCACGCCATCTCAATCTGATTGGGCCACATCA
This sequence comes from Larix kaempferi, assembly GCA_027924585.1. NCBI lineage: Eukaryota > Viridiplantae > Streptophyta > Pinopsida > Pinales > Pinaceae > Larix > Larix kaempferi. The sequence continues at coordinate 7,470,350 of BSBM01000643.1, forward strand.
CTGTACAAATGGCCACGTGTCACCTTCTAGTGGTGCCACGTGGCACTTCTTTTTCCAATTTTCATGTTTGGCATGAACTTCAGAATGCGATATCTTCTCCATATGGAGTCCATTTGAGGTGTCATTTACGTCATTGGAAATCTCTCGTGGAGCTCTTCGTGATGGTGCTATTCTTCCTAGCAGCGAATCACTTTCATTCTGGAGCATCTTTAGATCCACCTGGATCAATTACTGTATGACTAGCTGAGGAAACCTTGCTAGTAAATGATGATTATTTAAAAGAATTAAGAGTCAGGACACTTCGTCATCGTCTACAATATGGTGGCCATGGCAATGAAGTATTAGATATGAATAACACAGATTATACAATTATATAAAATTATACAAATTGTATTGGAACTTTTATTTCACATATGTAATTCTCCATGCTACAAATCCAAATTAAGTGCCTGGAGTAAAATAAAATTTTGGATTATAGTTCACAATACCAATCATATATGCATGTGTGATGCAAGAACAAAAGGTCTAGGATTTTGTTGCAAATATATTGCAATTTGTTTTAGTGATTCATTACGAGGATAGAATTGAGTTTCTATATTTAGAAATCAGTTGCAAAATTCCAGTATTTGTTAGTGAGCTGGAAGTAACATTGCCAAGCAGAAATTTGTAAGCCGACGGACATTTCAAGGTTTAGGTCGTTAAGTTAGTCAGACTGAGGGTCGATTGACCACACACATAAAAGTAGGTCAGGGTTTCAAAAGTATGTACAATTTTGTTTATGAATGAGGAAAAGATAAATTCCTACTATCTCTGGTGTTCCTGATTCCTTGCGCTTACTTATGTGTTATGAATGCATGAGAATCAAATGGTAAGCTTATTTGAATTCTATACATAACCTGATAAAAATGCAGAGTAGTTCTATAATTGTGTGATTGTATATCGATTGATTGTGTGACTTGGTTGTGGCAGATAAATTTACACTTAAAATGCTCCGGGGATTACAACCTCACCATAGGTTCATAGACAATATTGTTAGCACTTGGTCCATCAACATAATGAGATTAAATGCACTGTTAGATAAGTAAATAATTGTTTTGATATGGTTGTATTCTCATATGCCAAGCAATTGTTCAAGGTGATTGGAATTATTCCAAATAAAGGGGATGATTTGACTTCAAATTCATTTAAAGTATGGGTTCCAATATATAACACTTCTCCTTGACATGATTTAGTTTGTGCAAGTAACATCTACAGAACATCTGATATGACTCTTCTCTTTATAGCTTGTTGTGGCAATTCTCTAGAAGAATTCAAATTGAAGAGTGAGATTGAGGTTATTGATTGGTATCTTTCCATCCATTTCCACCAATCAATTATTCCCCGAGGATTATGGTTTGAAAAATGAGAGAGGACCCAATTAGTAATTTTGTCAAAATGAGTCTCATCTCTAAAAGACAATGTTTATGTGCTTGCATATAAAGTTTTAGACATGAACATCAAGAGTATGGGTTTTAAGGAAAACATGAAAGATTTGCAAACAAAATTGAAGATTGGCTTGCATACTTGGAGTCTCAAGATTTAAATGCATGATGAGTCTCAGTTGATAACTTGGAAGAGAAAATGGAATATGAATGGGGATCTAAAGCTAAAAACAGTGAAGATAAAAGCGACAATTCAAAGATAATCAACACAAAGTTAGTCAATAAATATGATAATGAGGGGTGATCCTACCAATGCATGTGGAGTGGAAGTTATCAGAGGGTTCAGATTAATTGATGCCCTTACAATCGGGGCCTTTCCTCTCATTTTCTGAGTGAAGTCCTAAGAGTGTGAACCGTCACGATCGAAATTTCTAAATGGCCAGTGAAGACTTCCCAAGCCAGTGAGAGTATGTACGTTCCTAATAAGCACATAATTATGTTGGATCCCTGAGCTTTGACAACAGCTCAAAATCAAAACCAAACTTCAATGGTGGAGTGAAATTCTATCCTTTATTGTATTACTCTTTTACTTGTGTTTGTTGGTTTGTATATATGGCCTTGAGGTAGAATATTGATAAAGAAATTGTATATTTGGCCTCAACGTAAAAGATTGATAAAAAACAAAATCTTGTGTTGTTTCATTTTTTTTTTATAACTTTATATAAACAGTGAATCCTGGTAGTTGTTCAGTTATATATTGCGTATGTTACAAGTATTCATTTTGTTATAGAGATTTCCTTATGCATTTTAATATATTTTTTGCTTTTGAACTATTGAGCTATGGTTGGACTCCACCCAACATCTTTCATCTAAATTATTTTGGAAATCATTGTCATCCTTAAAGAGTATTATCAAAATCATAATACGGGACAGTAGATAGTGAGGCCTTACTAAAAGTTGCAAGTTTAGATGCATCTCTAATGCACTCGAATTATCTTTGTCAATCAACAAACAAAAAATAACAATACATTAGTGATGGAAATTCTATGGACTTAGTATCACATATAATGTTCATTCTATAGCTTAGTGCCAACTAGACAAATTTGCTTTCCTCCAAGCCTATAATAAAGATTCTCCCAGAGACAAGCATGTAATTCCCAATGTAATCTTCCAATAACCAAGAATCTTCAAGGTCTTATGATATTTCAGTTTCATCCATTTCAAGCACATAATAATTTGAAAACATTTATATCAAAAGGAAATCACGATATTAACCTTAAACAAGCTACTAGTAGTATGAGAATCAACAACACTGAAAGGATCATCCAAAAAATAAATATAAAAATCTTGATATAAAGCACAAGAACGTTGTATTCATTGTTTGTTTCCACCATTGAGATTGACACCTCTTTCTCCTATTTCAATTTGATCACCAAAGAGAATATTCTGGAAGTGTTTATCCAATGAAGACTTTAGGATAACTTCCTGATATTTTTGCTTGTCCATGGGACACCCAAATAGTATGTTGTCTCGTATTGTTCTAGTTTGAATCCATGCAGTCTACGAAACATATGCAAGAGTGCCACAAACTTGTAACTGCAGAAGCAGGGTTGAGAACATGAGAAAGAGGATCCATCGCAAGGGATTCAATTTAAAAACCCAGGGGATTCCATTCGCGGGAAGGTGGGGTGCGGGCATGCTAAAAAAAACTCCATTTAAAAATGCACTAGCGTTGAGGTCGACGAGCTGACAAATCCATACAAACGGACGACCCTGCCAGCTCAAGGTGACGAAGGGTATATGGGGTCTTGAGTCTCAATAGACACCGCAATCTCCAAGGGAAACGTTGGCGAACAGAGAAGGAAATTTTGTCAAACGGCGAGAGGTAAACACCATGAGGGGGCTCGAGTCTTAATGTTGCAAATCGTCCAGAGAATAACCCACTCCATTTTTAATAAGCAAATATTCTTGCATGGGGGTTTTAAAAAGTTGCGAATAGGGTTTGTTTTCATTTATTAATCATGGAAATCTCCTTAGAAAAGTGCTATGCAATATAAAGTTGTCCACACATCTACAATATCTAATAATTTCTAATTGATGGTTGTACAATTTTTTTTATTCAATATGTAGAAGAATTTTCGCCCAAAAGATGAATTTATTCATTTAATCACTTATTTTGTTAAGTTATTCAGTTATTTATTTTAATTCAAATTTTATAAAGAAGTTAATAAATACTCTTTTTTTAGTTATTTAAATTTACTTTTTTTTTTAAATCATAATTTTTTTATTGATAAGAGATGAGATTATAAAATTTAATTGAGTAATTTTACCTTATTTGAAAAATATCATTATCATTATTATTATTATTGAAATTCTTCTCTAAAATTAATGAGGATTTTTCTTAAGTTATAGTTTTATTTAATGGGTTTTAGTCCATTTTAAGGGTATTGAATCCATTTTCGCATTAAAAACAACAATTTTATCACTCCGAAATTGCAATTTTGACGAAGATAATATGGTATATCAAAAAAATTCAAATTCCTATGATGTTTATCCTTATTCCATTTGTCAATGCATTTACAAAGTCTATTTATTGCTAAATGATTGTTTTATAATATTGTCCAAAATTTTCCCCATGGCGGGTGACGGAAGTGGGGGAAGACGACGACCTTGCCATGAGGCAAGGTGCAAACCATGAGACCACAGATGGAATATGTACAACATATTAGTGCATGATGAGGATGAAGGATACGTTCAAAGGAGATGCAGGTACCCTGACTAGGACTTGCACATATGAGTTGTTTAGTCAAGGTGAAAGCATGATGAATATGGATTGGGGCTAGTACAATGATAGTCTTTCCATTATAAATCATAAGTATGATGGGACTCATGGCAGGAGATGGAAGAGACGATCAAGGAAGCTATCACTCGCTATCAACCATGCCCCCACATTGTATTGTGATCTGATCAAGAAGCAATGTAACTTGTTTGGTTGGAAGCGCTAGTTGCGAGAGCAAAATATGAATTTGTTTTATGGTTCAGGAGAGACACTATGGGCATAGGGTCCAAACACAAGGGAAAGGCTCTCGTGGCCAACCCAAAGCCATCAAAAGATTTTAAGAGGGCAACAGAGGTTTCTCTATTCTACCAGCAACACACCCCCACCCATGTCAAACAAGAAATTGCTACAACTAATAGCTTAATTCAGGCTCGATAGGATGATATGCAATTGAAGGAGAATCTGGCGAAGTTGGTGGAGTTGGTGGTGGATCCTGGAGACACCAGGTCTTGCACGGCTCTTTACTATCGCTTCCTTTATCTGTATTAGTCAATGAAATCACTGGTGGGATCCAAGATTGTTGATATAGATAAAACCATTGCTGACCTTCAGGAGGAGCTCCCGCTACTGAAAAGGATGAAGGGGGATATTTTATTTATGCACGCCAAGTTTGATATTATGGCTCAAAGACAAGGGGTTGTGTTCAGTTCTATAGCGCCACTACAAGCGCCTCTCCTTCGGCCCCTCAGACAATCAACGACTCGAATGATGAGGTCGATAGGGCCACCAAGGTTCCTTCCCCTTGACCTTTTCGCTATGGAAAAAGCTTATATTTTTTCGGTTAAAGCTTCGCCTTTTAGCTTCATGCATGATGACTCTAGCTCAATCCTTGATAGTTATGTCTTGTCCATTCCAGTCATAGTCATAGCATTGTTTATCAAAGCTACAATCATGGAAATTATAGTTACTTTCTATAGTAGTCCAATTAAGTTTAGAATTTCATATACATAAATGCTTTATTTTGGACAACAGACATAAACCAAACTCTATTATAAGGCTATGGTTCATTATTCAAGATCCAAAACTCAAGAAAGGTTTGTTTTCTATGTTGTGGAGGATCCTCTTGAGTTCACAATTGTACCATTTTGTATTTTATAGTTAATGAATAGTAGCTATCTCTAACTTATAAAAAAAATATTGTCCAAATTTTTTATTTAATTTAGAGAAGAATTTTCATATTAAACAATAAATTTATTCAATAACTTATTTCTTTCCATTCAAAATTTATAAATAAAATTAGCATATAATCGAATATATTTTTAAAATTTTTTATTTAAACTTTTAATATAAATCAATAAGGAATTATATTATAAAATTTATTTGAATGATTTTAATTTATTTTAAAATTTTTAAAATAAAATATAAAACAAAAAAATATAATTTATTAAATAAATAAATTGAATGTATACATTTCGTAATTTTATAAAAGCATTCAAAGACCTTCTAATTCACCATCATTACAATTTTTTTCAGATAAATTGAAATCTATTATTATATGATAGAACTTTGTTTTTACATTGTAAGTATATATTCAATAAGATAGTTTTTGGGTTCTTTATGGCATAATTTAAAAGTTTTTGTTGTTGTTGTTAGAGGTTATGTATATTTGGAATAATGTTTATATTTATTTGGCACTTTCATTTAAAGGAGGATCATTAGATTGTTTTCAAGTTAGGAATCTTCAAGCTTGAAGGATGGAACTATAATCTAGGTTAGGGCTAGCACTTACTTGGATGAGAATTATTTAGAACATCCCTTATAAAATAATTGTTAATATATATTTATTTTTCTTTTTATAATTATGATTATTTTTCAAAATCAAACTTGTTACTTTGAAATAAGGAATACATGTATAAATTCATTCAAAGTGTATACTAGCACAATCACTTCAGTTGTAGTGGGTGATGTTGATGTCATCCAGGTAAGTTCCCTCGCATTTGTAGCTCATGTATTGCATTATATCTTTCTACAAAAGAATACACAGATGCCTGATCAGAGCATATATAGTGTCCATATTGAAGATGCGGGTGTAACCCAATGAGAGCTTTTGAAGGTTACACTTGCTACAATGATCTCAATCAACTCTTGAGGTAGGTTCTCTTTGTTCTTTTGCATTCACTTACCCCATGGGTTCTCGTTGTCCTCACCTACCTATGTGTTGTCATTGCCGTGGAACACGATTTGAGGAAATTCATGAGCTAGAAGAGTTCGATTATGAGATTTTCAGATATCCAGTTGGAGGCCTCAAGGTCGCCTTTCACGGTGTGTAGCTTCTATTCAGACGAGAGGAGATTGTTTAGCACGCCAATGATCTGTTTAGAAACATGCGAAAGGACATAAGCAATAAAACCCACAGTAAGAACATTTTGTCAAAACCTACACTTGAAGAGATCAATCTCCATCCCACATCAAAATAAAAAGTTGTTATTCTAACACACGAACATTACAAGAATTTAATATATAATGCCCTCATTGAAGAGTAAGGATAAGAGCACTCTTAATAAACTTGGACATGCTTTTAATTTTCAAAAGATTAAATTCACCCAGAAGGTTGTTCTTCATCATATAATTGTTCAGTTTCTCATCTTTCTGACCTTTTTTAATCTTTTGTTTGGATGAAAATGGAAGACTTTTTTACAATCATCATCAGGTTGCCAAATACACCGATTACCCATTTTACATCAATTTTCCCACTTAAAACGCAGAATGTAATCACATCTAGATTATGAAATAGAAAACTACAAAGCCTCCTCTCTACTTAAGTCAATATAGGCATTCTCTGCATCAATGAATGATCCACATTACTTCAATTATCACAGAACATTTCAACAGTCGAATTCATGGAATGATAAAAAGTATAGTGTAGTTTGTTAAACACATCACAAGGTATCGTTTTCTTCGAAGTGTAGTGCAGGTGGGGCGAAAGTGCAAGAAGAGTTCCATGCATCAATCCTAACTGTTTATCTTTAATTTTAATTTTAGTTGTGTTGAAAAAAACGAAGCAAAAATGTTAAAATGGAAATGTTTAAAGAAACTCTTGGATAGAAACATTTAAAACCATAACATTGATCTTTAAAGTTTTACATTTATTAGTCATTGGGAGTCCTAGAAGTCACTCAAAATATCCATTTAACTTCTAAAAATTATTAATAATTAATAATTTAACCTATAAAATGGCATTATTATAAATCATATAAATAAAATTATATAAATAACATAAATATAACTCTTTAAACATTATAAAAATTAAATTATGTAAATAGTTATTGTTTATAAAAAAATAATTATATAAATAATAAATAAAATAACAAAATGTAATCATTATACGGTTATGTAATTAAAATTATGTGTTTTTTTTTAAGTCATATTAATCTAAATTTTAGTAAAAGTTATTTAAATTTTCAATAGAATATTTAATATAACATTTAAATTATAGTAAAAACTTTATAATGTCACATTTTAATATGGTTTATATTTATGAAAGTATATGAATTTGGAATGATTTAGTTTGAAAATATTAAAAATGAATTTTGATTTTTAATACAAACTTTATATTCTAATGTGATTTAGAAAAAAAATTGTATATAGATTTATAAAACAAATTTTGTTAATATTGTAAGAAAAAATTACGATATATAAATTTAAATTCAAGTAATTCAAATTTACATTGCAACATCGAGTATAACATGTATTTGAATTGATTTAATTTAAAAATATTAAAAGAGAATTTATATTTAATTCAAAGATAATATTTTAACATGGTTTAGAAAATAATACAGTGTATACATTCATAAATAATAATTGTAAACATTATAAGAAATGTGTGTTTAGGTTTTTTTTTAATCATATCATTTTCACTTTTCTCATCAATTTTAGCTCTAAACTAAGTCAATTAATTCAAGATCATTCGTTATAAAAATTAAATATCTGTGTTTTCGAGTAATTCAAATTTACTTTGAAACATGCAATAGGACATTTAAAATTATAGTAAAGTATATTGTCACATTTCAATATGCCTATATGTGTTTGAACTAGGAATAATTTAATTTGATGGTACTAAAAAACATGAGTAAATATAAAACATTCAATATTTTGATCTAATGTAATTTTAATACTAAACAATTAAACATGGTAACTTAAAGTTAACTAAAATCATCCATGCTCAACTGAAGTCAACCATAGTTGACCATAGTCAACCATGGTCAATCGAAGGAAACCAAAGTCAACAAAGGTCAACTATGGTAAACCCAAGTCAACCATGGTCAACCTAAGTCAACCATAGTTTTTCATGTGTTACTAAAGTCAACATGGTCAACCATAATTTTTCAAGGTTTACTAAAGTCAACATGGTCAACCAAAGTCAACCATAGCAAACTACAAGTCTACCACGGTTATACAAAGTCAACCATGGCCAACCAAAAGTCAACCATGATGAAACAAAGACAATCACAGTCAATCAAATTTAACTATTGTAAACCAAAGGCAACCATTGTCAACCAAAAGTCAACCATATGGCTTATATACATTGATATATGCCTAAAGTCAACGATATGGCTTATATAAGTCGATTGGCGTATATAGGCCATATGGCTTATATACGCCTAAAGTCAACCATATATAAGTCGATTGACGTATATAAGCCATAAAGTCAACCATGGTCAACAATAGTCAATGATAGTAAAACATGGTCGCCTTAAGTCAAGTAAAGTCAACCATGGTTAGCCAGACTCGACCATGATCAACAAAAAAGTCAACCAAAAGTAAAAAAGAATCAACCGTGGTCAACTAAAGCCAACCATGGTCAAGCAAAGTCAGCCATGGTTATCCAAAGTCAACCATGGTTATTGACAAGTCAACCAAATGTCAATAAAGTCAACTTTGGGAAACTAAAGCCAACCATGGTCATCCAAAGTCAACCATGGTCACCCATGGTCAAGAATAATCAACCATGGGAAACCGTGGTTAACCAAAAGTCAACCGAAGTCAACCAAAATCAACAATGGTCAACCGAAGTCAACCTTGGTCAACCATATTCAACCATGGACAACCATCGTCATCCATGCCCAACCAAAGTCAACAAAATTCAGCCATGATAAACCAAAGTCAATCACAAGTCAACAAAAGTCAACCATTGTTAACCATGTTCAACCATAGTCAACTATAATCAAGCATGTTCAACCATAGTCAACCAAAAGTCAACCATGCTAAACCAAAGTCACCCATGAGCAACGATAGTCAACCACGGTTAACCAAAGTCAACCATAGTCAACCATGTTAAACCGAAGTCAACCAAAATCAACCATGCTCAACCAAAGTCAACTAAAGGCAACCGAAGTTAACAAAGGTCAACTGTGGTAAACTAAAGTCAACCATGGTCACCCTAAGTCAACCATGATTTTTCATGGTTAACTAAATCCAACATCATCAACCATAGCCAACCACAGCCAACTAAAAGTCAACCATGGTAAAACAAATTCAACGCTGGTTAACCATAGTGAACCATAGTCAACTAAAGGTTAACCAAATTTAACCAAAGTTAACCATTTTACACCAAAAGAAACCATCGTCAAGGAAAATTCAAACAAAGTTACCCATTGTCAACCATAGTCAACCATGGCCAACTAAAACCAACCAGTGTCAACCATGGTCAACCATAGCCAACCTTCGACAACCATAGTCAAACATAATCAACCATACTCAATCATAGTTAACCAGAGCATTCCAAACTCAACCAAAAGTCAACCATGGTCAAATAAAGTCAACCATGGTCACTGATAGTCAACTGTGGTGAACCATAATCAAGCATAATCAACCATGCACAACCATAGTTAACTATGGTCAACCATGGTAAGCCATAGTCAACCAAAAGTCAGTTTTGGTCAACCAAAGTCAACAATGGTCTACGATAGCCAACCATAGCCAACCATGGCAAGCCAAAGTCAACCAAAGAGATCCATGGTCATCCAAATTCAACCATGATCAACCAAAGTCAACCATGGTCAACCAAAAGTCAACCAACGTAAATTTTGATCAACCAAAGTCAACCACATTCAATCAAATTCAACTATAGTTAACGAAAGCCAGCCAAAAGTTAACCCTACTCAGCCAAAGTGATCCATGGTCAACCATAGTGAACCATAATCAAGCAAAGTCAACCATGGTTAACAATAGTAAACCAGGGTCAACCAGAGTAAACCATAATTAACCATGTTCAACCATAGTCAACCAAAGTCAACTAAAAGTAAACCATAATCAATGATGATAAACCATTATTAGCCAGAATTCAACCAAAATCAACCATGGTTAACTTTGGTTAGACAAAGCTAACATTGACTAACCAATCTTATAATAAATATAATTCTAATAATAATAATAGTTATAATTCTAATAATAATATGGCTTAATATTAACATTAATATTAATAATAATATGGCTTAACATTAACATTAATATTAATAATAATATGGCTTAATATTAACATTAATATTAATATTAATATGGCTTAATTAATAATATGGTTGAATTAATATTAATATTATAACTAGTATGGCTTAATTAATTTTCATTAATATTAATATGGCCTAATATTAATTAATATTAATATTAATATTACCATTAATATGGCTTAATAATTCTTTGATATAGCTTAAGTATTAGTTATTAATTAATTTGACTTAATTAATAATTAATAATTATTATTATTTAATTGATATTATTATTATCACCACTTAATATGGAATAATTATTAATTTTTGTTATTAATATTATAATTAATTTTTATAAAATATATTCCCACTTTAATATTAATATTAATATTAATATTATAATTAATTATAATAATTATAATTATACTTATAATTATACTTATAATTATAATAATAATTATTATAATAATAACAATTATTATAATTATTATTATTATAATAATAATAACAATTATTATAATAATTATTATTATTACAATAATAACAATTATTATAATAATTATTATTATTATAATAATAACAATAATTATTATAATAATAAGAATAATAATAATTATTATTATTATTATAACAATTATTATTATAATTATTTTTATTATAATAATTATTAGTAATATAATAATAATACTAATACTAATTATTATTATTATTAATTAAATAATCAATATTATTAATTATTATTATAATAATAATAATAATAATATATTGAACTTTATTGTAACCATTCCATATCCTTTTGTTAGTCTATGATAAATGGAAAAAATGCGAAGCTTAACAAACCGGGATCGGCCGGATTATTTGGCGGCATTGGAGCTAGGGTTTGAATGGATGGCGGCAAGGGTTTGAACAGTGATAGAGACGCCAGCCATGCCCACTGCAGACGGCAGCAGGCCGTCAGCGGTGTCAGGGGATGGCACGGATCCCTAGGAAGCAATGCATTGGCTTCAAGGTCAGTTTAGCTGGTGATACGGTGGTAAGTATTTTTTTACTCTTTTCTTTCTACCCCACTTTCCCCTTCGGTAGCTTCTCGAATATCCTGGTATGGAGCAGATGGATGAAGTGGATTATGGCAGCGACACGCTGCGGCATCGGGATATTTGGAGCTCGCCACCTGGCGATTCTCGGTTTATGAGCGGCGATGGTGGTTTTGGTGGAGGCAGTGTAGCGGATTACCATCTGACCGAGGGTTTGTTTCTTCCTGCTGAGCGGGCTTCTCAGGTGTATTCTTCGGCGCCTTCCCTGTTGGCTTCATCGTTCTGGGACAGGAATGGTGAGGGGTTTGTAGCGGCGGGCAGAGTTGATACATTTTGGGGTGTTAAGGTCCCGTGCTCACTCTCTCCGGAACCTGTAAGTGCGGGGATAGGAGACCTTCCAGATTTCCTGATCTCCTCGGACGGCTCCCATGAAACTCCGGTGCGGGAGTTAAGCGGGGTATCGATTACTCGGGAAGATATACCGGGGGTGTATGGTAGTGGGGCTACGCAGGGAGGTAACTGTGCAACGGCTCTGGACTGGGCGGAACAATGGGGCTTTTCTAGCCTGGCTGGAGACTCAGGAAGGAAGGCTGTAGGATGTGGTGCAAGTTCTGAGAGCTCAAAGAGTGCCCGGGCGAAGATGCGTAGGAGGTGGATCAAGAACACGGGAAAAGCCCGGAACTATGCTCTGGGAGAGGACATAGGCTTCCAGCAGATAGTTGAAATGGTTAAATCTGTGATGGTGGGCAGGGTATATGGCAGGGCGGTGAGCCTTAAATCGATGATTCAGTGGGATACCGGTATTTGGCTAGGACATTGTGGTTATGTTCCGCGGATTGTGGGCCTCTCAGGAGGATGGTTTGCATTCCATTTTAACTCTGAAGCACATGCAATATGGGCGCTTAGCTTGAACTGGTCGATTTTCAAGGCTCCTCTACTACTTAAGCCGTGGAATCCGCTGTTTGACGCGAGCCGTGAAAGAATGGATACTATACCTCTATGGGTAAGGCTTCATGGGCTACCATTACAATATTGGGCTGAGGATCATTTTAGGAGCATTGGTAATCTATTGGGAATTTATTTGGAAGCTGATTTCTCATTCCAAACAATGGCAATCCAGAAGGTGGCCAGGATTCTGGTTAGCATTAATGTAAGGGAGGGTTTATTTGAATGCATGGATTTGAAATGGGGACCTTACTGTTTCACACAAACTTTGGGCTATGAAAATGTGTCGTATCGTTGCAGAAGGTGTCATGAATATGGGCACCCGGCCGTTGAATGCTCCTTACCGGTTCGTATGAAGATTGGAAAGAATTTGAAACGGAGGTCTGTGGAGAAGGAGGTAGGGGAATTTTGGGGAGAAGAAGCACTGGGAGAGCAGGACAAGGCTCGTCCATCTGAGGTGATTCCCACTGAAGTAGTGGAAGTCGAGAACATACTGGAGGAGGAAGGCATTGTCCCTAAGTCGAATGATTATTCGGGCACAGCAGAGAATGAACGCTTTATGCCATTGGACAAGACATCGAAGGTTTCCTTGCTTTCTCTATCTCGGGAATCAGACACTGTGGCTGGTACTCTTTCTGCTCCCTTTATAAACCCTTCCTTCAGTCTTTTTATTAAAAACTTATCTCTTCCTAGGTTCAATTGGGTGGATGGATTTAGGAATTTACATATTTCTGCACAGTCATTGGCTCTTCAACCTTCTCGACAGGGTGATGTTGGCTCTGACCTTGTGTTGGAAACCATTCGGATTGATTGTCCTTCCCCTGTTCCTCATGTTGATTCCCCTGTACTTGTTCAAGTGATGGCTGAGACCTCTACACCCACCGGCTCCTCGGAGTCTGGTTATTTTTTGCGCTCCATGAATAAAGCCACTGGAGGAGGTTTAGGGAAGGAAAAACCTAAAAAACCTAAAACTAGAGGAAGGAAGTCTTTCATCTCACATGCTAAGTCCAGAGCGCGCTCGGATCTTAGGAATGGAACACAACTTTCAATTGCAAGGGCACTTAGAGCAGTGACTGCCCATAAGGATGGGTTGTGATGAAGATTATGTCTTATAATTATCGAGGTCTTGCTGGTCCCTCCAAAAGACCAGCCTTGTGACGGATGTTGCTCCTTGAGCATCCTGATGTTCTGCTTTTACAAGAAACTATGTGTGGTGGTGATGAAGCTATTGACAGGCTTACGGCTTGGTTTCCTGGGTGGTGTTTTGAAGCCTTGGATGTTAGGGGTCAGTCCGGAGGTCTGGTGATTGGTTGGAACGAGGCTAATGTTTGTGTATCCTCCTGGTGGGGGATGCAGTCGGTTTTGGGAATTTCATGCAAATTCCTGGATTTTGACCGTATTTTTACTATTGTTAATATCTATGGCCCTTACTGTGAGAGGGAAAAGTTTTGGACCTCTCTACTGGGAAGAAACCTGCTCAGCGGGGATTCTGTGGTATTGGGGGGTGATCTAAATTTATCTCTGGGTCATGCTGAGGTTTGGGGGCCGCACTCAAATGTGGATCCCCTTACAAACTTTTTTGTTCGGAAGTTAGTTGAAGGCAACTGGATTGATGTGGAGCCTGTACTATTGAAGCCAACCTGGAGGAATAAGAGAATTGGACTGGACAGTGTGGTAAAGAGGTTGGATCGTTTTCTCCTTTCTGAGCATCTAGTGGAGGCAACTTTCTTTGTATGACAATGGATTGGATCGGGGGGTAACTCAGATCATGATCCAATATATTTGGAGATGAAAGATGGTCCAAATAAACCTCCTGCTCCTATTAAATTTAATAAAGTCTGGCTGGAAGATTCGACTTTCTTGGAGCTGATACAGCAGCATTGGCTACCATATCATACTGAGTCGATTCATTCAGCAGCTTTCCATTTTGCGGAGAATCTTAGAACACTTAAGGAACCCATAAAATCTTGGGCTGGTGAGAAGAGGAGGAGGGACGATAGGGTCCTGAAAGCAATTGAAGGAGAAATTGCCTCTATTTCTGAAGAGGTGGGTGGTGGTTACAGCTCTCAGATGTCTAAGGACCACTTAGCTCTTTTGGAAAATCAGAGGAACAAAATACTTCTTCAGAACGAGGAGACTTGGAGATTGAAAAACAGGGCCATCTGGTTGGAAAGTGGGGATGAAAATTCCAAATTCTTCCATGCTTATGCAAAAGGAAGAAGGTCTGCTAATACTATATGGAGTCTTGAGGATGTAGAAGGCAATTCTATGTCTACCTTCGATGGGCTGGCTTCTGTTGGGGTTACTCATTTCAGGGATCTATTCAAAGCCAGTGAGAGAGTGAATATTGAAGAGGTGATTCGGGTAGCCCAGCTATTCCCCAGGTTTGTGGAAGCGGAGGATAACAGGAAATTATTGGGCCCCATTACAGGGGAGGAATTAAAGGAGGTTTTGGGAAGTTTTCAGAAGGATAAGAGCCCTGGGCCTGATGGGTGGACTATTGAATTTTTTATTGCTCTTTTTGATATCATCGAAAATGATCTACTTGAACTTGTTGAGGACTCGAGGAGAAATGGCAGGGTGCCAGCCAGCATCAACTCCACATTCATAGCACTTATTCCTAAGGTGGACACTCCTTCTTCCTTAAACGACTTCCGGCCTATCTCTCTGTGTAACTGTGTGTACAAGATAGTCACTAAAGTGATTGCTAGTAGGCTTAAACCTTTTCTATCTACTCACATTTCAGAAGAGTAGTTTGGTTTCTTGGAAGGGTGTCAGATTCACGAGGCGATTGGCATTGCTCGGGAAGGGTTGCATAGCATTAAGACAAAAAAACTGAAAGGCGCAATTCTCAAAATTGATTTGTCCAAAGAATTTGATAAGGTGAGCTGGCTGTATATCCGTCTCATGCTTACCCATTTAGGTTTTGAGATTGGCTTTATACGCTGGATAATGAGCTGCATTACTACTGTATCTTTCTCTATCTTAATGAATGGAGTAGCGACCCCGTTCTTTCATTCTGGTCGTGGTTTACGACAGGGATGTCCCCTCTCTCCATTATTATTTTTTTTGGTGGCCGAGAGCCTGAGTAGAGCTATCAAGGAAGCAAAATGGGATGGAGAATTCGAGGGGATAATGGTGGCGCCGGGCCTTTCTCTTACTCATCTGCTCTTTGTGGATGATATTTTGATCTTTTGCTCTAGATCTATATTGGATGCTGTAAGACTCAAAGAGATCCTGAAACTCTTCTCAACTGCAACTGGAATGGAGATTAATGAGGGGAAATCCACTCTTACTGTCTCTCTTTTGGGGGAGGAGGAATACATTTTATATACTACTT
Source organism: Larix kaempferi (assembly GCA_027924585.1). Lineage (NCBI taxonomy): Eukaryota > Viridiplantae > Streptophyta > Pinopsida > Pinales > Pinaceae > Larix > Larix kaempferi. The sequence goes on from BSBM01000643.1 coordinate 7,486,354, forward strand.
CATTTCCTTTCTTGATTCTTAATCTATTGGATGGGTTAAAATACCTGGGATTCAATTTGAATCCTAATGACTACTTAAAAAAGGACTGGACTTGGTTGTTGGAAAAGCTGGAAAAGAGGTTGAAGTGTTGGAGTTTTCGGTGGCTCTCGCGTGCAGGGAGGCTTGTTCTTGTTAAGACGGTGCTGGAAGCCATCCTGGTATATTGGATGTCACTTGCTTGGATTCCTAAAGGGATTTTGGAAGCAGCAAGGAAGATATGATTTAATTTTCTGTGGAATGGAAAGGAAGAAATTCATGTTACCCCATGGGTGAGGTGGGACAGAATTACAGCTCCAAAAGCCTTGGGGGGGTGGGGTCTAAAGAATATTTTTCACTTCTCTAAGGCTTTGGCTGCTAAGTGTGGATGGTGTTTAATTAAGTCCGATGGCTTCTGGGCTAGGGTTATGTTGCTGAAATACGTTGAGCCCGACAATGTGGAAGATTGGATTAGGTCTCCTCAAAAGGGACATAGTGGTGGTTCGGTCATCTGGAAAGCCTTGGTGACCTCTTTTGATGTCATTGAGCATAAACTTGCCTGGGATGTTGGCAATGGACAAAGGATGAGGATTGGTCGCGATCCCTAGGTAGGATGTGAAGCCCAACACATACTGTCTAAAGGTTTGATGGAGGCGTTGAGGCAACAGGGAATAGTTTTCCTTAGTCAGTTAGTGGATGCGGAGAATGTATGGATGGGAAGACCTGTATGGAGAAGGGCAGACTCATTCGGCTTAAGAGTGGAGTTGGTGGATGAATTAAGACAGTACTTAAGAGCACTTTGCAGGGAACAGATTTTCTTGACCGAGGAAGATGACACTCTTATCTGGGATGGGGACCCGTCTGAAAATTACACACCAAGAAGTGGGTATCAGTGGATTAGTGAGAATTATGAGCCAAGATATCTGGTTTGGTGATGGAAAACGGTTTGGAAACTTCATTGCCCACCCAAAACCCGACTTTTCATGTGGTGTACTCTGGCAAATCGGATTCCGATGTGGGATGATTTGCAGAAACGCAGCTTTCACGGTCCTAGCAGATGTTACCTATGCAAACTATATGGGGAAACTATTCCACACCTATTACTGCAGTGCCGCTTCTCAAAGGAGGTTTGGAGCATTCTATCCAGAATGTTAAAAACACCTCTGCCTTGGGAAGGAAACACATTTGAAGATGCTTGGAGAAGGTGGACAAACAATGCTGCATTCAAAGGTTATAAAGCTCTTCCCCCGGTGGTGATCTGGGGTATATGGCTCATGCGCAATAGTGGTTTGTTCAATGACAATCTGGGAACTCCAACTCAAGTGGCAATTAACAGTTGTGGGATTTTCCTATCTCTTAAGCGGACTCGACAGGCACCTTGTCCTCGTGTTATTCAACCTGTGGAAATTGACAGATCCCAGCCATGGGGATTTTTTGATGGGGATTGCCAAAACGAACTATGTGGGGGAGGGGATGTTCTTTATATTTCTCCTGTTCACTACTATGTGATGTCTTTTGGTCTTGGGAGGGGAACTAACAACTGGGAAGAGATACTAAGTCTCAAATTGTTGATTTCTTATGCTGTGGAACTATCTATCCAGAAACTTAATGTTTTTGGAGACTCTTTGAATGTGGTTAATTGGGTTGATGGCACATACATCTGCAGCAGTCGGAGGATTGCTTCTGTTTTGGAACAAATTCAGAACGCCACTCTCACTTTGGAAACTTTTACTTGCAGGCACATTTATCGTGAGAACAATGCTGAGGCGGACAAGGCCTCAAAGGAAGGGCTCAATTTGGGGGTCGGCACTTGGAAAATATATGAATTTCTGAATGGAAATGAGCGTGCCTTCTTTCACAGACCGTTCATAGAATGATCGAGATTATGGGTCTTTTGTTACAGGCTATTGATACAGGTTTTATATTTTTGAGGAGACAGAAAACTACAAACAGTTATTTACATCTGCAGCTTTGTGTATAAACTTAGAAATTATTTTTTGTAATTCTCGTTTTGTAAAGATACAAAAGAAGTTTATACTTGCGTATTGTAAAAGATGTTATTGCTCACATAGTGAGAACATCGGAGCTATTTTTGGGCACACTACAGGGTGATTGTCACAGCAGTCCCATACTCCACTCTATATGAGTGTGTTGATCATTGTAATTTCGTACTCCATGGATGAAATGAAATTACGCTTTTTTTTCCGGGAAAAAATATATATATATATATATATATATATATATATATATATATATATATTATTATTATAATAATTATCATATGTTATAATTATGTTAATATTATAATTATAATATTAACATTTATAATACTAATTATAATAATTATTAATTATAATGTTAATTATAATAATACTAATTATAATAATTATTAATTATAATGTTAATTATAATTATACTAATTAATATTTATAATACTAATTATAATAATATTAATTATTAATTATAATACTAATTATAATAATTAATAATTCACCAAAGCTAATGAGCAGGCCGACTGTCAACTAGAAAGCTATATTAATAATTAATATGGTGTATATATGTCGTTCGGCGTATATCAACCATGACCACACATTTAGATGTGGTTGATATACGTCGAACGGCGTATATAAGCCATATTAATTATTAATATGGCTTGCTAGTCATAAATACATTAATATACTCTAGAAAATATGAAATTAATCTCTTAAAAATATATAAAATGTAATTTTATGCAAAGGCGGTTTCGGTATCATAAAATAAATTCAATGAAATGTAATTCAATTCAATTTAATTTGTTTAATATTTTTCTATGTGTTTTTGGCCCCACAATCTATAAAATGAACTGACACCTCCCAGCCCGATTTACATTAAAGTTTGTTAAATCTCAACGACTTTAAGCATCTCCATGCCCACACTCTCTTTCTCTGCTATTGTTATTCTCTCTCTGTTTATCTCGGTGGGGCTGATTTCTGTGGAGGAATTGGCCTACATTACCCAAATTGCAATTATATTAAAAAACTACCCCATGTTTTCTTATTCCCTTTCAAATCTTATGCCTTTTAAGCCTTCCATTACCCCAATTTTATTTCCCTATATGCCCCAATTATTGTTTTTCAAATATTCCATTGCCCCAATTTTCTTCCCCTTTTTTTTTCCAAAGGAAAAAGCATATTCATTGATCATAACTAAACCACGAATACATTCTACAGGGGCTATAAATGCACTAATTTAGTATTGTTGCATTACAAAAAAATTGATAATAGAAAAGTGTCATTATATCAAAAAAAGATCATTAAAGAACTAAAGTAAGCTGGTTAGATTAACCACTCTATTCTCCTGGATATCTCCTCTTTTAGACATTATTCTGCAGAAATATTCTACTTCCAGCAATCTATCTTTTGAGAGCCCATCGGCCTCTTCATTTTGTTCCAGATAGATATGTATAAATTCCACCTGTCTGAATTTTGCCACAAGAGAGTCCATATAGCTACTCAGGTTCTGTAAAATATGATTTTTAAAAGCAATCTTATTGTTCATTCTTCTTATCCATAGTTCGGAATCTCCATATATTCTTAAGCTTGAAACTCTCTGCTTGAGAGCCTGCTGCAATAGAAATATCAAAGCAAGGCCCTCTGCCCAGTTATTTGTGCCCATTCCTCCATTTGCTTGAAATCGAATCTCCATCCCAACAGAAAACAAAATACCTCCCAATCCACATCTGGTATCATTGCATGCCCCGTCAAAAAAGCCTATAATGTCCCCAATTTTCTTCCCCTATGTACCCAAATTACTGCTCTTCAAATATTCCACTGCCCCAATTTTCTTTCCCTTCCTTATGTCCCGCAATTATTGTCTTTCCAGTCTTAGAATGGCTTCGGTCAATTGGGCGATATATTTTGGAGGCAATGTAGTTGTAGCGTTATTGTGTTGTAATTTCTAACTCACACATAAAGGACTTTATATGAGAGAGCTGCTAAAATTAATTATCTATTTAGAATATATGTAAAATCATTTCATAAAAATGATTTTATAAATTCTTAATAAATTTATAGGATTTCAACAAGAGCAACATGATATTTACTAAAATTAAACCTAGATGGAGAGAGTAACAATCATTCCTCCTAACCACCAAAGTTACATCCAATAGACAATTTAAAATCTTTAATCTAATTAATACCAACTCTTAATACTATTAATGTAATATCTTTAATACTCATTTAATATAGCCATGAGAAATTATTGTCTTCATTTCCTAAAATTGCTTTAAATTCCGGTCAAAACCAAAAATATTATTACGTTTAAGTTTAAAGAGAAAATGTGGGTACTAGAAAGAGATGTGCTCTGAAGGATTTACCATCTCTATGAGTCTATGAGTATCTAGGATGAAAATCATTTTCTCTTAGAATGCCCTATCTATACCCACATTAGATCTCAATTCCATAATCTTTGCTCCAATATTGACTTCTCTAACCTTAATAATATTTTAAAGCAAAACAAATAATTTATCTCTTGTCTTTTCTCTAATCTTAATAATATTTTAAAGCAAATCAAATACTGTATCTTTTATCTTTTCTCTTAAGGCCCGATAAACCAAATTTAATATCAATAAATATTAGTCATCATCATAATCATCATTAACATAATATACTTTTTTTATTAAATTGAATTTTCTAAATTAATTAATTTAATAAGTAATAGTATTTGAAATAAATCTTTTTAATTTTTTTAAACATTATAGCTATAGTATTACAAGAATTAATAAGACAACAACAAATAAATAATAAGGTTAAATCAAATAAATAATTATGTTAAATCTGTGTTTATTGGTCCAATCTTATATTTTTGGTATTCACCTTGACTCCCTTTCCAGTTCAAGCCAGCTCCACTTTCCCTGCATATTTGTCAGGGAGTCGGAGCAAAAGAGAAAAGAATGGCTACCATTGAGGGATTTTGGTATGGGGAATATCCCCAGTGAATAACAATAGTACCTGTGAATAGAATTTCATTTTAATTATATAGTTTTGGTTTTATTTGGTGATTGGAAATACAAATAATTATAATTATAATGCAATGAAATAGTTATTGTTTTCAGTGAATTTTTTTTCAAATGATTGAAATATGAAATATGTTATTTTAAAATTTAAATAATAAAAGATAATCATAAGACCAAAAACCAATATACACAAATAAAGTTTGTAAATTTAAATAAGACTAAAAATACCTAATTATAGTTGGAACCATTGGATGACACAGTATTAGAACTTCAAGCGTAATAGATAAACTCTCTGTCTATTTTGACATAGTGACATGATAAAATATTGAAATAAAAATTGCAGAAGCATGTTCAAGAGTTCAATCTTTTCTAAAAAAATTCTCGATATAATTTCAAACTCTGTTCTCTCTTCTTTTAACTAATTTGTGCGCATCTCTTTATTGGTTTCTTATTCATGTTACAAGGTTTGTTATTGATTCAGCTGATTAGCTTTGTATGGTGATATAAGCAGGTATCCACCAGACAACTTCGACCGCATCTGGCATGTAGATCTTCATAATTCGAGTCTCGTTTGGTATGTAAGCTCTCATGGGTTCATTTCATCAAACTACACCATAGACCTTATTACAAATATGGTCATAATTCGAGTCTCGTTTGGTATGTAAACTGTCAGTTCATTTCATCAAACTACACCATAGACCTTATTCCAAATGTTTTCATCTAAAAGGTATAGGTTACTGGCAAACAATAAACACTCAACAATGTTGTATTTAATATTGCAGTTACAGGGATGTGAATAATTGAATTACTTGTTGAATCATATCCAAGAGCTCACATCCTATGGTTGCAGCATTAAATGCTCCACTGTAGGATACTTATTGTTGACCTAAATTATGAATATAGACAGCTTTCCAATCACTCTATAGGGGAGAGAGTTCTATAGTTGAACGGGAACCGGTAGTGGTGATAGAACCGGTGACTGTTACAACCCAAAAAGTGACCAAGAAAATGCCAACTGTCAAACACATATAATTATATAAATATATAAAAAGTTTCCTATTTAAGTTCATTAAGTGTCATTATGTACAGTAGGCCCACAGCTGTCAACTATAGGACAAAAGGTTGACAACTGAGCAGTCTTGACAAAACCAAAATCAAATCCATCATGTCCCTTCCAAATCCCAACATGCACTGACACAAACATCTAGTTGGACCTCATCACTCCCCAGGCAGCCCAATCTACAAGGACGGATTGCCCATCACATGGACCCCATCGAACAAGCTTCAGGGTACACCCAGACCAGCATCAAGAATCACTTAACCACCAAGGGAAACCACCTGCACATTTATCAAATGTCACCTGCATAATAAATGGAGAATGAGTGTCAGCTCCAGGTGCATTGATGTTCAACAAAGTAGCCCAATCAATGCAATTAATGCTTCCAACTCCATTAAAATCATCAAATCAACCATAAAACCAAACAGAAACATGTCCATAGGCATTTCGAAGAGCACATGGATCGACAAAGCCCCATTGATGGCCATTGGATCGAGGCCAACTCAATCTTGAGCCACCCATCCAACTCCAACAAGTTGCAATCCATGCCTTCTCAAACTTGCCAATCAAATCAAAACACCAAAATGCTATAAAGACACTACAACCTTCAAACAAACTTCATTTTTTCTGCTATTCGAAATTCCCAGACCTTGTTAAACTCACCTCTATTTCCAAGCATCAAATTTTAGAGTCCAGGCATTGCATTCAAGAAAAACACAGTTGCAGAGTTAATTCAAGACAGCATTCAGAGTTTAGGTATTGCATTCAAGATAAACTTGTCTTTCAATAATGTTTTCAAGTAGCCAGACTATATCTAGTTTTATGCAAGAACCTGCATTGAACATGTAAATCACATCAAGAGATCCTTTTGAATAGTCCAGATCCTAGGGTCATTTTAACATTTTGTTTTAAGACAGCTATTGTAATATTCCAGATCCCTGTGAAGATACAGAGCTAGTTCTAATTCCGTGGGTGGGAGCACTGTTATGGTTTTTGGTTTTTAATGGAGCACTGTCCCTAGCCCTATCCTTGCCCCTGTTTGTTCTAATTCTGTGGGTGATTGCAGTCATGGCAAGATTCAGCACTACTCGTGCAAGCAGGTCAAGTAGGAGACTCAGCAGGGGTTCCCAGCTATGATGCACCTCGTCCGATGAGGACATAGCACATGATGCTGATAATAACAATGCACACAGATATGATGAAGAGGCAAATGATGCAGAGCGTAGTGGTTTTATTCCACCATCAACCACAGTTGAAGAGGCAAATGATGCAGATCCTGGAGGTGTTATTCCACAATCAACCACAATTCAAGGTGCAACTGCCAGTAAGAAGATTAGTGCCATCAGAGGATGGACACAAGAAGACATGAAGGCTACCATAGATGATATAGAGTTCAATGGTTTTTCTATCAGAGCAGCTGCTAAAAAACATGGGATTCCACCAACATCAATCCATTACTGGATAAATGGCCTGACCCAAACCAAGCGAAAAGGACCTCTTACAGTGTTGAGTGCAGAAGAGGAAGAAGAAGTTGTGGTTTGGTGTGAAGAGATGGCTCAACTAGGCCATGGTCTGGAGTTGGTTCAACTCAAGTCCACTGTTGCACAAATCTGTTAAGGGAGTCCAAACCCCTTCAAAGATGGATTTCCACGGAAATCATGGTGGAGAGGATTTAAACAAAGGCATCCAGAACTTGTGTTACGCACAGCAGAGGGGCTTGACAGGGATAGGGCTTTCAATCTGCGCCCTACAGTTGTGACCAAGTTCTATCAGACACTCTCTGATGCATATGAGAAACACTCATATAGAGGAGACCATATATGGAATTGTGACGAGACTGGATTGCAGGCAGGGAGGAATTGTGGCATGCGGGTAATTGCCAAGAGAGGGAGTAGGAATGTGCCCAAAATTCTGCCAAAAAGTAGGGAGTGGATAACTATTATTTGTTGTGTCAACGCAGTTGGAGCATCAATTCCAGGTTTTTATCTGTTCAAGGGAAAGAATCAACTCAAAAATTACATTAAAAACTGTGAACCTGGTGCATGCATGGCTGCACACCCCCATGCTTGGATGACAAAAGAACTGTTCTTGAGTTGGCTTTGCCACTTTGCTTCCTCTTTCCCTGGCGGTGTTTCACCTGAAAACAGACACCTGTTGATTTTTGATGGCCATGGAAGCCACGTTGCTATACAAACCATTGAGGAGGCAAACAGGCTAGGCATTGATCTGTTGACATTGCCTGCACATACCACCCACATGCTGCAACCTCTAGATGTGAGTGTGTTTGGGCCTTTCAAGTGTTACTTCAGGTTTGAGAGAGCATCCTGGATGGCAAAGAACCCAGGGGTAGAGGTGAAGAGGTTCGAATTAGCAGAACTTGCAAGGAAAGCTTTTGCTAGGGCACTCACAGCATCAAATATCAGGGCTGGTTTTAGGCGGACAAGAATATGGCCTTTCAATTCTGATGCTCTTCAACATGACACGGGATGTAGTCAGGCTTTTGATGTTCAGGGGAGAGAGGATGCAGATGTTGCAGATAACATCATATCACTCTCTCAAGGTCATTTCCAACCACTGGATGACGACAATGAACACGTAAGTGAAATTCAGTATGGCACCGAACCTGTTGGGGAGAATATAGAAGCTGTTGGAAGGACAGAAACAGAATTAGATGGCCAAGGGATTGTTCATAACAACGTTGCCTATTTGAGTGTGAATGGAGGTGACCAAGAAATGGTAAACAACAACGAGGAGTTTACATTTCCAATCCATCCAGAACAACCCGAGTGGTTGGCAGAGGTAATGACAAATATGAACAGACACATTGTCACCCCCACCAATGATGAAAGCCTTAACCTGCCTTCGATGCTAGCAGTCCTTAACAATGAAGCTGTACATTATTATGTGCCACTTGGGGGTGTTGGAGATGAGATTGATCAAAATGAAGATACAGTGGACCAAGAAAATGATGATGAGGCACCCCCACCAAATGAGCCACTACTTGGCCAGTTCCTTAAGTTGCCAGTGGAGAAAGTTGCAACTCAACTATCTAATCCCACTGCTGAGCATCTTAGATTAAGCAGGATCTCACAACTACTAACATCAGAGGACTACATCACCCTACTGATTGAGGCTGAGCACAAGAAAAAGGAGATGCAGGATTTAAAAGAGAAGAAGAAGACCCTGGAAAAGGAGAAGAAGGAAGCAAAGATTGTTGCAGCAGAAAATCGAAGGAAGGAAAGGCTTGTAAGAGTGAAACAAAGGGAGGAAAGAGAGCGACAGAAACAATTGGCAAGGGAGGAAAGGGAGCAAAGAAAGGAAAATCAGAGGAATCCAAATGGTCTGGAGAGGATAAAGGTGGTTGACAACCAATTGGATCAGTTTTCAGAGAGCAAAAGATTATTCCAGGACCTTATTAACATACAGATACCCCAATACCACCAGGCAGGGGGAAATACTGTGTATGCCTTCCAAACTCCAGTGAACCTAGGGAAATTAGGCTCAAGTCATAACTATGGTTACTCAATTCCTCCTTGGCTACAAGGAGCAACCTGCCCACACCAAATGTTTGCAGCTCAACACAACCAGGTCATGCATCAGTATCTAACCCAACTAGTTTGGGTAATGAAGGCAGTCAACCTCCTCACACATAGGGTTTTTTGTTTGGCGAATGATAGATGTTTTGTGTTTGGCATACACATATGAAAGGAAGATTTTGTTGCTGGGGGGAATTTTGGGTGGTTCCGAAGTTTTTGTTTGATAGATGGAAGATGTGTTTTCTTTGGCATACACATGTGATAGCTAGATTAAGCTAGATTTTGTTGCAGGAGGAATTTTGGGTGGTTTTCTAAGTTTTTGTTTGATTCCAATCTGACAGTCGATATATGTTAGGCATAACCACAGTAAATGTATAAAGTCCCAACCCACCATGGACCAACCATATGTATAAATCTCGAATTGCTATTATGTTGAACAAGAATATGCCCTTTATGTCAAGTATTGTTTTCTTCATGTATTTGTCTATTTACTGGACTACATTCCTTACTAAAACTGATTGCTATATTTCTTGGTTGGCAAACTAATTTGAATGTTAAACTAAATTGGATGGTAGACCAACCTGATTGAACATTTAAATTGAATGCAAGTTTTTTCTGAATGCAATACTGACTTGAATGCAAATCGACTTGAACTAGATTGATAGTAAGCATTGCAAACAATCACCGAGCACACAGTTAAAGATTACTTAGGTTAGAGCACACAGCAAGAATGAAAGCAGGTGGTATCACTAATTCCATGTTGCATATTGCATTACTGCCGGAAGAGTGATGACAAATTTTTAAATGAGAACCAAAATTCTAGAAAAATACAAAATGAGGGCTAACTGTAGATGGGACAAACACATATGTATGTCCAACATTCAAATACTCCTTCATATTCTCTCATACTCTCATTAGAAATCAATGCTTATTTCACATATTCATCCAATAAAGGGATATTAGAATTGTAAAAGGTTTCATGCCTCCAATTCACAGTCCAAATTATTCATCTAATTGGCATGCCCAAATCCATTTCAAGCATGCATCAATCCTATAATCAACTCCAATAAGAAATTAACAACCATTCCTTAAGAATTCAAGCAATCACTGAAAGCAATATAATCACTGAAGGGTTTAATGGAGCACTGTTATGGTGTTTTTTTATGTCAGAATTTCCCGTAACCTTCATACCATTAAACCATATCTGAATTTTCCATAGCCATGAAACCTTCTCTCAATTTTGAAATATACTAAGTTATCAACCGATGAAACAATGAAACCATATCAAACCCTAATCCTATAATGAACTCCATTAACAAATTAACAACCATTCATTGCGAATTCATACAATCACTGATCCATAGCAAACCCTAATTAGCATGAATGGTTGTTAATTTCTTAAAATGTTTCATGCCTCTAAACCGTAATTGCAAATTCATACAATCACTGAAATAATCAATGAACCATAGCAAACCCTAATTTGTTAAAAGGTTTCATGCCTTCAATTCACAGTCCAAATTATTCATCTAATTGGCATGCCCAAATTATTCATCTCAAGCATGCATCAATCCTATAATCAACTCCAATAAGAAATTAACAACCATTCCTTCAAAATTCAAGCAATCACTGAAAGCAATATAATCACTTAAGGGTTTAATGGAGCACTGTTATGGTGTTTTTTTTTTATATCAGAATTTCCCGCAACCTTCAAACCCTAATCCTATAATCAACTCCATTAACAAATTAACAACCATTCATTGCTAATTCATACAATCATTAATAATAAATTTCGACCCTAACAGTGTGCCATTAATAATCAATTTCGACCATAACAATGCTCCATTAAAAACCAAAAACCACAACAGTTCTCCACTAAAAACCAAATACAATTACAGTGCTCCATTAAAAACCAAAAACCATAACAGTGCTCCACTAAAAACCAAATACCATTACAGTGCTCCATTAAAAACCAAATACCATAACAGTGCTCCATTAAAAACCAAATACCATTACGGTGCTCCATTAAAAACCAAATACCCTAACCATGCTCCATTAAAAACCAAAAACCATTACAATGCTCCATTAAAAACCAAATACCATAACTGTGCTCCATTAAAAACCAAATACCCTAACAGTGCTCCATTTAAAACCAAAAACCCTAACAGTGCTCCATTAAAAACCAAAAACACTTACAGTGCTCCATTAAAAACCAAAAACCATTACAGTGCTCCATTAAAAACCAAAAACCCTAACAGTGCTCCAATAAAAACCAAAAACCCTAACAGTGCTCCATTAAAAACCAAAAACCCTAACAGTGCTCCCTTAAAAACCAAAAACCATAACAGTGCTCCATTAAAAACCAAAAACCATTACAGTGCTCCATTAAAAACCAAATACCCTAACAGTGCTCCATTAAAAACCAAAAACCATAACAGTGCTCCATTAAAAACCAAATACCCTAACAGTGCTCCATTAAAAACCAAAAACCCTAACAGTGCTCCATTAAAAACCAAAAACCACAACAGTGCTCCATTAAAAACCAAAAACCCTAACAGTGCTCCATTAAAAACCAAAAACCATTACGGTGCTCCATTAAAAACCAAATACCCTAACAGTGCTCCATTAAAAACCAAATACCCTAATAGTGCTCCATTAAAAACCAAAAACCCTAACAGTGCTCCATTAAAAACCAAAAACCACAACAGTGCTCCAGTAAAAACGAAAAACCCTAACAGTGCTCCATTAAAAACCAAAAACCATTACGGTGCTCCATTAAAAACCAAATACCCTAACAGTGCTCCATTAAAAACCAAATACCATAACAGTGCTCCATTAAAAACCAAATACCCTAACAGTGCTCCATTAAAAACCAAAAACCCTAATAGTGCTCCATTAAAAACCAAAAACCATTACGATGCTCCATTAAAAACCAAATACCCTAACAATGCTCCACTAAAAACCAAATACCATAACAATGCTCCATTAAAAACCAAATACCTTAACAGTGCTCCATTAAAATCCAAAAACCCTAACAGTACTCCATTAAAAACCAAAAACCCTAACAGTGCTCCATTAAAAACCAAATACCCTAACAGTGCTCCATTAAAAACCAAATACCTTAACAGTGCTCCATTAAAAACCAAAAACCATTACAGTGCTCCATTAAAACCAAATACCATAACAGTGCTCCATTAAAAACCAAAAACCATTACAGTGCTCCATTAAAAACCAAATACCATAACAGTGCTCCATTAAAAACCAAATACCATAACAGTGCTCCATTAAAAACCAAATACCATAACAATGTTCCATTCGTAAACGAATTCAACCGTAAAAATGCTCCATTAAAAACAAAAAACCATAATAGTGCTCCATTAAAACCAAAAAACAATAACCTACGACGTCGTTTGAACAAGCCGCCACTGAGGAGCACGAACCAGGAGCGGAGCACTCATCAAAATCAATTCAACCAAGAACATAGATGCAACCGGACCCAAACAAACCGAACACAGACAGAGAAGGCAAGCAAATCACACCGAGAGAGTGGTTGTGTTGAAAAACACAATGCAAGAGAAGCCAGTAGGATCGAAATCCTACCACGTTTTCTGAACAGGTGGCCACCGCCGAGCACGAACCAAGAGCGGAGTAGGTACTAGGAGCCGAGGACGAACCAGGAGTTGAGGACGAAGCAGGAACATGAACACCAGGAGCCGAGGATGAACCAGGAGCAGCCCGCAAACAAGCAGGAACAAGAGATTCCCACCGGGGAACCCACGCCACAGATCACGAACACAAGAACAACACCACATGAGTTATCCAACCCATGGCGACGACCATGGAGGCGGGCCACTCCACCACGAGCTTCGACAAAGTTAACAACAACAAACACCTATGCTCAAACAGCAACGAACTCTGCGCGGACAACAAACATATGCGGACCAGAACACAACGACAGAGCTTCCAAGCAGCGGCCTCATCGAACAGCAGCAAGAAGCGGCATCGGAGCAGCAGCGGAGCCATGGTGGACAGGTTCCGAGGTGGCCGAACGCTCACCTTCCAGCCTCGAGCAAGAATGAACGGGCTCCGGGAGCGACTGCAGGGAAAGGGATAGCTGGCACGCTTCCCGAGGTGCCATAAAGCGCATTAAAGCGCTAGCTACCCGAGACGACGTGGAGCAGCCACCTGCATACCTCCGACCCTCGACGGGTGGCGTCCACGTGGCATCCCGGGTGGCCAAAGTGGGGCTGAACCACTTCTGGCCTCCCTCCCCTAAAAAAGCTATGGACTGAAAACATTACTTCCGCTATATTTTGCAGATCAGATTCGATGGGACAATATTGATAATATAAAAGTGTTTTTTCTGACCTAAGTGATGTGCAAGTCCTTCCAAATGCACAGGCCAACCGAAGTGGATGGATTGACATACATACATATTTATAAACTATTGCATGAACTTGAGCGATGATAGGTCGAGTTCAGGTTTCGTTGTCCAATCAATGAGGTCCAAAATTAGCAGTATGGCAATCTTCTAAGGCCATCACTGAATAAAATTCTTACCCTACATTGTATTTGTATTGGTTGGTTGCGACCGCTTTATTTATTTCCTACTCTTCTTTGAAATGGTAAATGATCATACTTCAAATTTAAATAGCATTAGTATAGTAACAAGTAAAATGGTCAATGAATATCAAATGTTGATAGGCACAATCAATAACTTAGTTTTTTTTTAATGGTTGACTGTTAAATAAAGGCTAAACATTAAACTAACATAAATATTAAACTAATTAATACAAACATAAAACAAATACTATTTAATAAACATAACTTTTTTTTAACCCATTAAAGATGATTTAAATCTTAATCAAGATACATTTAAGGATAACAAAATACGATCGTGAAATGAATCATTATTGTACACTTGAAATGAATCCTTATTGTACACTTGTTACACTTGGGTTAATCTTGTTGATCCGGTCAAGAAAATCCAAAATCTCAAATAATATCTACATGCCTATCAACTTAATTAGATCTTTCATGATCAACCTATAACTTTGTGTCATAAATTAACTAGAATTTTAATATTCGGTTGTCTTAAATCATTGGGTTTTCTCACTACATTTAGGGCTTTGATTTTTATTGGAGCAAATAATCGGTGATTAAGTTCATAACCTTCATTCTCGGTGCTTAAGTTGTTATGTTCCTGTACCTCGACGCTTAACTTGTTATCCTCTGCTTTGCTTTATTGAAATTTAGAATTTTACTATGTTAACTCTCAAAATAATGTTATGCTAATCTTCATGTCAGGGCAAGGTTGAATTTAAGTGAAGAGTTCCCTACACCTTAATATGCCTACTTCCTATGAAGAGAAGTGCAAGTGGTTCAATGGCGGTGATAAAGCATTTGGAATTATGTGTTTGGAAATTATTCCTTACATGCGCTACCTCATTGATACAACCGATCTCCCAAGTGAGCTCTGGAGCAATCTAGACATAGAATTTGGCCAGCAAAATGATGAGGATGAGATAATCCTTATGGAGAGCAAGCCTATCAGTGACACCTCCTCAAATTTCCTCACTAATGTCACTAATGTCTCATCCTCAAGCTTCTTAGATGAAGTTGTTCATGAAGAATAAGAAATTGTAGAAATTTCAACACATAAAGTTCTTATTGAAGATATTCTCCTTGATTCGAATGCTTCCTCTGTTTGTCATGGAACGGAAATTGAAAATATTCTCCTTAATTTGAATGATTCCTATGTTTGTCCTTTCCGTAGTACTCACCTCCATTATCAGATCTAAGACACTTCAAACTTTTTCCTGTCTCATTCTCAACCAAAGCTTTCCATTTCTTAAAAGTAGAAAACACATCAGATTTCTGTCTAATGCGATAAACCCAAGTCTTTCTAGTTGCATCATCAATAAAACTAACATAATAACGAGAGCTACCAAGAGATTGTACCTAAGAAGATACCCATACATGTGTATGTACAAGCTCTAACTTTTCACTCTTCTTATGTTTCCCATCTCCGAGAAATCCGACTCTCTTTTGTTTTCCATAAACATAATTCTCACGGAATTTCAAACTTACCTTCTTCAGATATGGAAACAACTTCCTTGAGTGGAGAATCTGCATCCCCTTCTGACTCATGTGGCCAATCCTATGATGCCACAATGTTGTATCTGTTCCTGTGGAAGCTAAAGAGATAGAACAACCAGTATTATGAGGACATAAGTACAACATACCTATCCTGTCTCATTTTGTTATCACCATTGATCCTTTACTAGTGATCTTCCACCATGTTTCTCCAAACATAGATAAA
This sequence comes from Larix kaempferi, assembly GCA_027924585.1. Classification (NCBI taxonomy): domain Eukaryota; kingdom Viridiplantae; phylum Streptophyta; class Pinopsida; order Pinales; family Pinaceae; genus Larix; species Larix kaempferi. Next base: position 7,502,274 of record BSBM01000643.1, read on the forward strand.
CAGCCACCATCTCCCAACTACCTTATTGAGCCTAGATTTCTTTTCATAGCATGAATATGCCTCACATATTTTAACAACCATTCACCATTCTTTAACTTTATCCATACCTTACTCATTTCAACCATTTTACATAGTTTACCATCACCTAATAAAACATGTCCAAAATCGTTTGGAACATAATCATGAAATAATTTCCTATGGGGTGTAGCATGACATGCAGCCCCTGAATCTACTACCCAGTAATCACTAGTATCATCTTGTAACACATCACCTGCTACATTTGCTTCCTGAGTAGTCTCCTGTTGTCGATCTCCTTTCTTCTTTACAGATTTGTAGTCTTTCTTCATATGTCCTTTCTTTCCACAGTTCCAACACTCTATCTTTCTGAATCTAGACTTGGATCTTCCCCTCTTGGACTTGCTGCGATTACCTGGGTTCTTTCCTCTCTCCCTTTGTCTTCCCCTTCTCTCCATGGTCAACGCATTACCTGATGTCTCACCTGCTCTTTTCCTTCTCATTTCCTCACTAAGAATAACACCAAGAACATCATCAAATCTCAAAGTGTTTGAACCAGAGACAGAGTTACTTACAGCCATGACCAAGCCGTTCCAGCTTTTTGGCAATGAACACAAGATTAGAAGAGCCCTAACCTCATCATCAAAGTTCACTTTTACAGAACTTAGCCGATTTGTAATCGTATTGAATTCATTTAAATGATCAACAACAGATCCACCTTCCAACATCTTCATATTAAATAAACGTTTCATAACCATAACTTGTTTGATATTGTTATGGCAATGAGATCTTTGCCTATGTATTTCCTTAGCTATAATTCTCTTCTTTATATAATAAAACCCTTCCTATATTTCGATAAAAATTTCTTGATTTCTATGTAAGTTCCATACACTTCACATGCTCCTTGTACATTTGAAACCAATTATTGAGCCCACCAAACATCTATGATTTGCTCCATTCTATGTATTAAATAATCATGTGTGCAATGATTTTATGCTCAATCTTTATAGCCTACATATATCATCATTTGTTGAATAAAGACACATATTGTATAGACTCTCCCTATTACACTTTATAATAAGACACAACCATTACACGTCCTCACACCCGTCCAACTCCCTCATGTCACATTGCATGTGTTATACAAGTTATAATATATAATACTACAATACCTAAAAATTATAATAAAAAGCAATGTATGTTCATACTTAAAAAGTCTCACCAAAATAAAAAATTTCAATAATTCAAACAATTTTACATCTAATAACATTTCAATTTTTATTAATTATATTGTGTTCCATAGATTTGATTTATATTTAATTGTTTGTGGTATACAATTGCATAACGAACAAAAAGCCGTAAAATGTTAACTATTTTAAGTCCTTTTCATGTAAGTTTAGTATTATTTGTTAACAAGTTAAGTGCTTTTTTATAAACAATAAGAATGTCGTAATAATAACGTGATAAATAGTTATGAGATTCTATTCTCGTAATTACGTGTTCTTTGTTTTTATCATTATTAGGTTTATTATTTTCATGTTTGTGATAAAGTTTAAAACTTTATTATTTTTCAGGTTTTTTATTAAAATAATTTTATATTGTACAAATTTGAATATTTATATTTAAAATATTTATTTGTATTTCAGATAGTATTTATATTTTTAGTATTATGGCTTATTGATATTAAATTAAATTTTGATATAAAAATTTAAAATAACTATTATTATTTCTTAAATCATTTATTTCTATTTTATTATGTTAAAATTGTTATGTTAATTAGATTTAAATTGAATGGTAATGAATGATTATTAACTCTTTTACTAGGATCAAAATTTTCACAAATAACATACTGAATTTTTAAATAAATATATTGTTATATTAGCCTTGAATATGATATGTTGAATCAATCATTTATATTAAACACAAAATTTATATAAAATTTTAAAATAATTTATTATGTTAAGATTGATATAAAAATAATTTCATTTTAAATAACATTTAAATACCATTAACATTAGATTTTTCTAAATTGATTTTGTTAATTATGAAAATTTCCTTATTTATAAACATTAAGAAATGCTATCAATTTCACTTTTGGTGACTAACATTACATTTAGATAATGGGTGTTATTGAATTTATTATTTATAATAATAATAAATGTTTCATCAAATGATTTTCTTAATCAAATATAGAAAAATAAATACGAAAGACACATAAAAAAAGAGTAAAATAATGTACATTTTAAATAGAGAAAACACTTTTATAAGGGTTGATATTAAATTTACAATTTGTGTGTGTGTGAGAGAGAAAGAAAGAGAGAGATAGTTGATATTAAATTTACAGTTTAATATATATGTGTGGGTAAGTTACATAATAGATTATGATTTATGATTAGAAATTACTATATGGAATCTAAAATTACAAGAAATAAAAAAAGAAAAGTTTTTTGAGATTGAGTTAAACATATTACCATCAAATATGGGTATCATTGGAACCCCTGGAATGTGAGAGCCTTCAACAATATTAGAATTGTGAAAACAAGTCCAACTCAAGCCATAGAGAAGCAAATAGGAGGAGGAGAAAGGAACTAGAGGATGATTCAAAACTCAGGTTGTTGTCATGCAATGAGCTAATAATTAACTAAGACAAGGGGGAAAGCTCTTATCCTTTCTTGCAAGTGACACTAGAGAAGTAGCAAAAGGTTACAGAGTAATCATACCTTGATCTTGAGCTTTCATGCCCTCAACCACCATTCCTTGAAATGATGTTGTAAGCATGACACTACAAGATGGATTTGTTGGACTAATCACCGCATGTCTGAGAATTGATATTGTGAACTAACTGCCACCTTGGGAACATGGGAATAACCGCCCACTCAAGGTTATCTGGTTGGTATGGAAGTTTACCAATATCTATGGGTTTTGGTGTAATGACAAACCTTAAGATGGTACCAGAGCTTTGATCCAGGTTCAATTCCCCCAAGTTACGTAAGAGGAGGGGTGTTGGGTTAACCATTGCACCTCTAGAAATTGATATTGTAGACTAACCGCCACCCTGGGAACATTATACTAACTACCCACTCAAGGTTATCTGGTTGGTTTGGAAATTTACCAATATCTATGAGTTTTGGTGTAACGAAAAACCTTGATAAGATTCATAATACACATTCCCTAAGAGTGAGTACCACTAACATCATGTGCGATCCCGATCATAAGTAGATGTATGCGATATAACTTACCTTCCAATGCCACTTGTGTCACAACCTGTGACAATGGGTAAGGCCTAATATCACCCATTGCTTTTCACAAGCCAATTATTGATCCCATCGCATTTCCCTAGACAAATCGATATTAAAATAAGAAATAAACTAAATTTCAATTTAATTCTAATTTTATTTAATATTTTTATTTTTTATATATTAAATATAATTCGATATAAATATATAATATTTTTATTTTTTATATATTAAATATAATTCGATATAATTTAATATAAGATAATAATATAATTTTGTTTAATATAAATTTAAGGTTAACTTTGATAAGTAAACTTGGAAATACTGAATAAATTGAAAAATGGAAAGGACAATAAGAGAGAGATAATTGGGCATGTTGATTTATCTCCATTGAATTCCATTGGAAATTTCTTAATATTCTTCAGTCGTCTTGACTCATGAGTCATCATGATTGAAGAACTTAGAAATTCCCAACATTATCGGTGTGACTAATAGAAAAAGAAACAACATGGAGGTGAATCACGTATGATTCACGGCTGAGAAAGAAAACCAGCCGTGTAGGTTGGTGTTGATTAACAGAGAAAGAAAAACGGCCGTGTTAATTGGGGCAGGCGTGAAATCGCCGTATCGAACGAGAGATAGAAAGGTGTAGAAACTGGAAGTATTGAGTCCCGCTCATCTTGGGGCCAGCCTAGTCAGGGAGTATTGACACAGATGCCATGAGTAGGTCAAGAACTGATCTCTAACGACTTTATTGAAATCTGATTGGGAGATAAAATGGTGAGTTGGAAAAATGGGTAACTGGAGAAATAAAATGAACGTTTTCACGGCCGTGTTGACTGGGGCATCCATGGAATTGGCCAAGAACCAAGAAATTCCACAGTTCTACTGGCTCGTGTCAATTTATTGCTTGGCTATGGCGGCCGTCCTCCACAAGGAAAGAAAACAAATTATAATTTAACTTACTATAATCCGTGTCTATAACGTTGCGTGTCAAAATGGTATGTTGTTGGGTATTAATGTGATAAATTTATTTAATATTAATGAAAATGGAATTGTGGAAAAGTTATGAAAAAATCAGTTACCATTTCAATGAAAATTGTGTATCATGCTATTCTAAGACATAAACACGGATGTAACTATTCTATAATAATTAGATTATATTTAAAATATTCAAATAATAAAATTGGGCATGGGATAAATTCTAAAAGGTTTTGGTTAAATGGATTTGTTATCTATATCTATGTGAGTTTATTAATGTTGAAGATGAAAATCACTTTCTCTTAGAATGCCTTGCTTACACCCACATTATTTCAAAATCTTTGCTTGAGCAAAGGCGTTTTTAACATTCTAGCTCCTCAAAACTATAACTAGCTAGAGGTATGACAATTTACAATGAATCAAATATTCTCTATCTTGTTTTATAGACCAAATTTGGTCAGAGTGGACGTTAAAAACCATTATCATAATCATCTTCGTCATTATCATATTTTAAGTAAAATTATAAATTTGATTAAATTTTGATATATTCAAATTTTTATTTAAAAATAATAATTGGAGTGGACTAAAGTCTAGAGGATTTGCACTTTTTTCAAATCCAGCGACACGATTTGTTGTTGAAATTGCAATTTTGATTGCAGAAATAGATTCAGCGCCCTCAATTACCACTAGGGCACACCAATTATGCAATTCCAACAACTGGAAATTGCAATTTCAACAATTCTTGTCCGATTTTGATCGGAAATTTCGGAAATTTCACCCAATAAGCTAGACTTCCCACATAAAAAAAACTTATCCATATAGTTTAATATAATATTTAAGTAGAATTATAAATTTGATTAAATTATGATATATTGAAATTTTAATTATCATTTTAAATTTTATTTATATAATTTAATATTAAAATAAAAATAATGAAAAATATTTTTTTATTTCTTAATTTTTTATTTTAAATATTTTATATTTATTAAAATATACTTATAATTTTGTTTATACATTTTTTTTTAACAGAAACGAGAAAGGAGATTTCCTAGGGCATCAAAGCATATACAAATGCCTCCATCAGTTCATCAATTTTGTATATTTTAATAAAGTTGGTTTTGTTGCTTCTAACAGTATAAACTCTGATAAACTGATTGCCTATCAAAAATAAAAATAAAAACATCTATATCTTAAGAAAAAGAGGAAAAATACTTCATTCCTGAATATTAACATCGTTGAGTCCAGGCTGCGAGACTGAAGCAGCATCCATCGAGCTGGCCTCAGCTTGATCCCCTCCTAGTTCACAATTGAACGGGTACATGCCATTAACGTCTCTGTGAATTTCGTCAATAATTTCCTTTAGCTGAACAAATCTGCTCTCATCTCGCTCGGCCTTGTTAAGATTATCCTCCTACAACAAAGGATGCAGCTCCACTACACTTTTACGAACCCCATCTAATTTGATTATCAGGACCCTTTCCATTTCATCCACGTACCTCTTCAACTCCTCAACCTCCCTTGTCTGAACTATATACCCTGTTTCGACATCCTCAAGACAAGTTTCAAAGCACGTCAAATCCAAGACGGCCTGTTTAGATTCTTCCATACTGGATTTAGAAACCTCATAAATACACTGAGTCATCTTCTTCAGGTCTGTTAAGTCCCCTTTAATACCAACAATTTCCTTCATGATGTACTGCAAGCCAGGGTCCTCCTCCGAGTGGTGTAACCTCACCTCCTTTCGTAAGTTAGAATCTCTTTCCTCCATATCATAATCCATCTGAGTCGGTAGAAGCAATCTAATCGCATAGTTACAAGAGCAATGTAGGTAAGAAAAGGACGCTTGCATCTCTCTTAAACCTTCCAACATCGGAGAAAATAGGGGCTCTGCCATTATTATCCAAGGAATGTCATGCTCTTTGTAGACTTGCTCGGCACGCTCGAAGAGGAGGCGAGTAAATGAAGGAGCATTCAGAAAACACTCTCCAATGCCAGCGAAAACTACATCTTTACCATCTATCATCCCGCCTCTACATTGACGAATTTCGACCTTGATCCTCATGATCGCCATTAATTGGGACATTGGGATGCCCAACACCATTTCACAATAGTGGGGGAGTCATTAAGGGAGAAGTCCCCCTCCTTTAACCTTCATCCTAGGTTAGCCAATCAATCAGCCACCCCATTTAAACACCTTTTAACATGGTAGAACTGGATCTTAGAGTTGCTAGGGAACAAATTGGAAATTCTAGATTGAAAGCCATTTTTTATTATTGCCATACTATCATGGATTGAATAACAATATGAGAATCTCCAAATACCAATAAGTCTTCAATCCGAAGATCAAACATGCATTCCATCCATTGCGTCATTGCAACCCATTCAACAAAGTTTTTGGTGTGCTTGCTCAATCCCCACGCGAAGATTCTGATAATATTTCCTTCGGGATCATAAATGACCCATCCCACACCTGCCACCCCTAATTTTATTTATACATATTATGAACTCATAACAAATCATATTAAAAACCTTGTTTAACAACTAAGATATCATAAAATATATTATTATTATTATTATTTACTATTTTATTATTCCTTGCCAAGGCAGGGATATACTTTTTGTTGGAAAGTCAAACTACATTGACTAGCATTATTTTCTTTTTCCAGATAGAAATTTTTGCAATGTTTTCTAATGTTTAATAAAATTATGATATTAAATATAATATTTTGAAAAGTAAAATAAATTTATGATATTAAATATAATATTTTGAAAAGTAAAATAAATTTATGAATATTTAAAATACAAAATTCTGATTTTTCTATTGGTTTAAAATACTTCTGATGGGGCTAAGGAGGATTGAGCGTTGTCTGCTCCTGCTCGAACCCTCGCGCGTCCTACTAGGGTTTTCTGTTCGCTGCCCTGTGACACAGGATGGATCCCCCTCCTGGTCCGAGCCTTGATGCCCGCCAACGACTCCTGGATGAAGCTTTCAGAGCTTTGGTCCCTTCCTCTCCCCCGTCCTCTACCGCCCCTGCCTCTAGAGATGGTTTTTTTAAGTTGTCGGAGGCCCCAAAGATCCAGATCAATTCGACAGTTTCAAGGTTGAAAGCCATTGCGTTGAGTGAGAGAGGACTGATAGGACAATTTACAGGAATTTGGCCGTCACCAAAAACCATGGATACCCGAGTTAAAAAGAACTGGATGCCTTTGATCTCTGGTGGAATCCAGCATTGTTTTTGCGGTAAGGGTTTCTTCACTTTTCTTTTCAAAGCTAAAGAGGACAAAGATCTCATTTTTCGCAACGGGCCGTACATCATGGGTCCTAGGGGACTCTATCTCAACCGTTGGAGCTTGTCATTTGACCCTGAAAAAGATGTGCCTTTTGTTGTCCTTGTCTGGATTTGGTTGCCCCATCTTCCTTTGCATTGTTGGAATGAAGAATCATTGCAGGAAATCGACAACACCCTGGGGAAGTATATTGATAAAGCTGAGCCGAAAGGTCCGCTTTTCTCATGCACAAGGATTTGTGTGCAGGTGGACCTGGAGAAGGGCCTTCCGGAGGTGTCGGCCTTTGTATGGACGATTGGGAATATGCCCAGAAGGTTGACTATGAACACTTTCCTTTTAAATGCAAAAAATGCCATGAGTATGGCCACTTCGTCAAAAACTGCCCTAAAATCGCCAAGGAGTCCCCAGAGAAAATACATGAAGAGGAATGGCAGCAAGTTAAGAAAGGAAAAAGAGCCCCAGCTTCAAGCACTGATCCAAAAAGGCAACAACAAGCAAAAATCAATGGAAAAGCTCAGATTGAAACATCCATCCCTGCTAATAGTCAGCCTGAGAAGGATCAAAGTTGATTCTGCAATACCGATGAGAAATCAGTTTGATGCCCTAATCATAGAAGACGGGGAGATAGCTGAAATTGGAAACCCCAATGAAGAGGATGTGTTGATAGCGGTTGTGTCCAATACCACCGAAATCCCCATTCTTGAACCTATTAGAGAAATTCCATATCGGGATGACTCTCCCCCACATGACAGCTCCTAGGCGGACATGGTTAGGCAAAGGAAGGTAGTCTCATCTTATGCTACCCCGAAATCTTTGTCAAAAGGATCCCAAGAATATTTTGAACCTAGACCTCCCCTAAACACAAGAGGAAGAAAATCTTTGCGTTACCACCGTGAGCAAGAAGCAGAAAGAGAACTCAAGCTAGGGAGGAAATGAAGCTACTCCAAAACACCAACGACAAACCAGAAGGTCGAGCTCGAGCAGGCCAACAACCGGAGAAGAAGTAATGAAACTCGTCTCTTGGAACTGTAGGCGTTTTGGGGGACCTAACAATGTTAAAGCTTTGAAGGAAATGGTCAATTCAGAAAAACCAGACATCCTATTGATCCAAGAGACAAAAATGAGCGATGTGGAGATCTTAGCACTCACACATCTCTTCTGGTCAGACTGCCATAGGAATCCAATAAGCTCCAAGGGAGCCTCTAGAGGTATCGCATCTTTATTCTCAAGTAAGTATTCCTCCAAAGTTGTGAAAGAATGTCAGTATTGAGCACTAAATGAGTTGGGTAGCAAGGAAGATAATTTCTCCTTTTATGTCTGCAATGTCTATGGACCTACACATTATAGGGATAAATAGTCTTTCTGGAACAATCTCTCATCCCTCAAGGAAATCACCAGGGATAAGGAACTCATCCTTGCTGGGGATTTTAATACTACCATATCCCAGTCAGAGAAGCGGGGAGGATCTAAAGTAAGGGATACTTTTGGGGAGAACCTAGAGGACTTGATAGTTGATCTCGACTTTAGATCCCCCTCTCAAGAATGGAAGCTTCACTTGGATCAATCGCCGTGTGGGAGATGGTCACATTGCTGCTAGGCTCGATAGGTTTCTCATTAGTTCATCCTTCCTGCAATTGAATCTTATCCCGACTTCTTTTGTGATCCCCTTTGTTGTCTTTGACCACAAACCGATTTCCCTTTCCCTCTCCACTCTTGACAACCTAGGCCCTATTCCATTTCGCTTCAATCCCTCCTGGCTTCATGAGGAGCAAGCTCTAATTCTAATTGCCAAAGCCTGGAATTACCCTTGTTTTGGCTATGCAAGCTTTGTGCGGGAGAGTAAATTAAGAAACGTTAGATATGAGCTAAAGAGTTGGGTGAAAAGGGACTATAAGAGGTTGGATCACATTAAAAAGCAACTTCAATCTAATCTGGAAGTTATTCAATCCAATATGGAAAAGGCTTTCATCACCCCAGCTCACATTTGTCATGAACAGGACCTCAACTCCAGAATTTTGAAAGCAGCCAGAAAGGAAGAAGAGGCTTGGCGATTAAAATCCAGGAAATTATGGTTAAAAGGGGGAGATATCAATACTAGCTATTTTCACAAGCAAACCAAATCAAGGTCAAGCTTTAATATGATTAAAGATCTCAGGGACAAAAATGGTACAAGGATCCTTGATCATGCTGAGATAAAAACTCATATCTTCTAGCACTTTCAAGAACTCTACTTGGACAAAAATGAGATAGACCCTTTAGCTCAAGCAGAGCTTCTTTCTGATATCCCTTCTATAATATCTAATGAGGAAAACACAGAGCTACAGAAACCTATTTCGGAGTCTGATATTTTGGATGTAATATGGGCATTGAATGCGGACAAAGCCCCAGGCCCGGACGGGTTCACTATTAATTTTTACAGAGCTACCTGGGACGTAATTAAAGAAGACTTAAAGAAAATGTTGAATTGGACTCGAAGAAAGGATAAGATCAGAGGAGCTACAAATTCATATTTTCTGGCCTTAATTCCTAAAGATAAGAAGCCTATTTCTATCGACCGGCTCAGACCAATGTCGCTCTGCAATACATCCTACAAGATTTTGACAAAAATCCTGGAAACTAGAATGAAGAAAGTTATGGGTCAGCTAATATCTGAGACGCAAGGAGGCTTTATTGCAAGGAGGAAAATTCTTGTAATATTATCATTGTCCAGGAAGCCATACACTCCAGCATGGAGCGTAAGCAGCAAGGTATGGCAATTAAACTTGACATGGAAAATGTATTTGATAGGGTTAACCATTTCTTCATGTTTGAAATTATGTTAAAATTTGGGTTTTCACAAGGATTTGTCAGGTGGATTAAGACCTGTATCGGCAGCCCTTGGATCACCCCTCTAGTTAATGGTAGACCAACCAATTTCTTCCAAGCCTCTCGTAGAATCCGCCAGGGATGTCCACTCTCCCCTTTCCTCTATATTCTAGTTGTTGATTCCTTGAGCAGAATATTTCAGCATCTTCAGAACTCTAGGGAGCTTAAGGGAATTAAAATTTCCACATGTGTTCAGCTACAAACAATGCACAATTTGTGGATGATACCATCCTAATGGGTGGAGCATTTACCATCATTGTGGAAAGATTCAAAAGAGTTTTAAACACATTTCTTAATGCATTTGATGGGAAAGTTAGTGAGCTTAAATCTAATGTGTATGGTTGGAACTACTCACCAGTGACCATGGCAAGAATCTCAATAATTCTTGGCTTTGAAGGAATCACAGTATGGAACTCCTTCAACTATCTTGGAATTCCAATTTTCACGGGAAAAAAAGGAAGGAGGATTGGCAAGGGCTGATTGATAAAATTAAAAAGAAAATTTCTGCTTGGGGTTTATGATGGTTAAACCCTATTGGGAAGCTCACTTTAATAAAGTCCATTCTGTCTGCATATTCGATTTACGTCTGCTCCATCTCTTTAGACCCAGCTACATCGTTCAAGAAATAGATAAAGAAATTCACAATTTTTTTTGGCAAGGGGGTAAGGCAAACAACACCAGGAAATACCACTTAATTAATTGGAACACAGTGTGCAGGCCTAAGGCTAGTGGTGGGGAAGGTGTAAAAGATTCGAGTATAATGAATTTGGCCCTTGGAGCAAAAATCATGTGGATACTTATTACGGATAAGGATTCCTAGTGGAAGAAATCACTAAAGAAAAAATACATGAGGGGATCCAGAATTCGATGTATCGAAAATATTAATATGGACAAGAAAGGCTCCCTGATATGGGACTTGTGTAAGAGGGAAGCCTTTATTATAAAGGATAAGATCCACTGGATTGTTGGAAATGGAAAAAACATCAGGATTTGGAATGACAAGCTGGGGAGATCCTCTCCCGCACACTTTTTCCTTGAGTTAGTCAACCTGAAAAACTATCTAGAAAGAAAAAACATACACTCCAGTCCACGTCTAGTATATGGATCGGTTGGAGGGATCTGGACTTACCCGATCACTTGCAAATGGATTACAAAGCTCTTCTCTCTCTCTCTCTTACAGGAGCAATGCCCCATTAGCTGCAATCTTAAAGACAAACGGGGCTAGGGAAGTTCAGGAGCTTACTCTGTAAAGGATGGTTACCAGCACATTCTCATTAGCAAGGTTGGGGTTAACAGAGATCATAAATGGTCTGAGGTATGGTGCAAAGATGGGCTTCCAAAGGTGAACGTCTTTTTTTGGATTCTTGCTCATGGAAAAATGCTAACTGGTGACAATCTGACAAAACGTGGAATAAAGGGGCCTCTTTGCTGCATACTGTGCAAAGATGCCGAAGAAACACTGGATCATATTTTCTTGGAATGTAGGTTCACTCTAGAGGTCTGGAACTACACCATCAGCACTTTAAACATCAACATTGTGATGCCAACCAACTGGAATGACTTATTTCAAAGCTGGATGGATTATTATCATGGCTCCTTCTTCAGGAAGTCGGATTTCTCAAGAGCTTGGGAAGCCCTACCCAGGTTTATTAGCTGGAAAGTATGGACTGCAAGGAACAAAGAGATATTCAATGGGCTGCCATCTTGCCCTCGCCAGACTTATGTTACTTCCAAGTCTCTCTGGATTGAAGCCCTATCTTCGAGAGGTATGCCCAGTATCCACCAGGAGCCTCTCTCGATGGAAGAAAAGAATTGGATGGCGGACTTCTTGCTACCTCCCCCTAATTTATATTGGATAAAACCTCCCAAAAAACCAAAATCATTGACATGGAATCTAAGGATGAGCAAGGAATATTTCCAGCTCTGGAGGACAAACCAGGGAAGCAGCATTCTATTTTTTTATGGTGCCTCGAAAGGAAATCCAGGGTTGGCAGGTGCGGGGGGAGTAATTTTTTACTCCAAGGTGAACAAGCAGAAGGAGTTTTCCTGGAGCATAGGAAGAAAAAAAATAATGGGGTAGAGTGGCTTGGCCTAATCAAAGGGTTGGAGATTGCGATCAAGCTGGGCATCACGAAGCTTATGGTCTTAGCATATTCCCTTATAACTATCAGAGAAGCCAGAGGTATTGTTGGAAAATGAAAGGAACCCACCTAAAAAATGCATCACCTCCTTCTCTACATCAACAAAGAGTTTCATGATCTTAAGTTTCTGCACATTTTGCGTGATCTAAATGGACAAGCCGACGAAATGGCTAATCTTGGAGTCAGTATCTCTTACGGTGTTCTAAGTTGTAACAATGAGCCCATGGAAAGCTCTTGGATCCCCTAGACCAAAGATAGTCCTAATGGCTTGGATTCAAGTCCAAAACCTCTTGCTCTATATGTCACACCGAGCTCACTACATTAGAGGGTCATTTTTTTAAAATTTATGGGATTTCCCCCTTGAAATTCCGACGGCTCCACCTTACCTCGTTACTTGCCCATACACACCCGAATTAATTGCAATTAGCCATCTCGCCAGTTGTCTGGCATGCGAGCTGGGGGTTGATGTATTTCTTTGGTACTGGAAGCCTCCGTCTCCTCATTCAGACGGTTCCAGAGCTTTGTAGGTGGTAGTGGTTGTGTCTTTATTCAGAGAATTGCAAGGGCTATCTGTTGTTTCCATTGTTGGCAGAAGCATGGACCGCCACGGTGCCGCACATCCTCAAGAGCGAGGTGGTATTTTCTTTCATGGTGTTGGGCATTCTCATGGAAGAGGCGAGGTGGCTCAGAAGTGTGGAAGGTGCTTCACAGTGGGGAGAGGCCCGAACGGTGGATGCAGTCGAGGCTGGCATATGGACGAAACGAGAGGAGACTCTGCAGAGGTTGATAATAATCATGGGTTTGGTCCTTGTTTCCGTCATGGTGAGACAGTGAATACGCAGGGGCAGTCTGGGAAACACAACATATCCAAGTTCGAAGTGGAATTCCTGGACAGATTGCAGGAACTTGAGATGCAAACCAGAATGATACGAAGTGAGAATCTGGAACACAAGAATATTTTAACTCATCTCTATAACCTGGCTTATGCTAGTCACTCTGAGGCAAAAGCTCAGTATCAGAACATTGCTGAGAAAGTGGAGCACCTAGAAAAGACCCCGGGGCTAGCCTACCCCCACAAGGTCCGCAAGCACAAGGTTTCTGGCAATGATTTGGAAGACATCAACAGGAAGATGGAAAAATTACAGAAGTTTATAGAAAATGAAGGAAATTTCATGGACCTCAGCGCAGAAAAGAACGGGGCAGCAATTTCCACTGACACTGCCATGGGTTTTGGTCTGCAGTAATGGATTAGCTGGTTTTGGGATCGGGTTGGACCTCTCTAGCTTTGTTATGTTTTTTTATATATATCTAGTAGCATGTATAAGGATTATGGAACTCATAGAATATGCACCAGTTGCATTTTTGGTAATCTGGAATGTTTAAAACTCCAGTTTTGTATAAGGCAGAAGCTATCCAATGTTTTATTTTTGCATACTTCTTCTAGGGCAGTTTGTAAGATGTTACTGTTATCATAGGATAGGAAGATATTTTGATAGCTACCAGGTAGAACAAGATGATCTAGGAATGGTGGATGTCTTCCTCCCATGGAAGCAATCTGATCTTCCCCTGTTTTGTACTCTCTATCTTTTTTTATAATCAAAGCTGGTAACCGTTTCTGTTAAAAAAAAAAGTACTTCTGATGGGACATAAATCCCTGCAGGAGTACTTTTATTTATCATAAATTAAAAATAAATAAAATTAATTTTTAAATTAAAATTTTACAAAACTGCCATGACGTCCCAACTACGGTACACACCCAGACTAATCATTACTTGTTTTGCCTCACTGAACAAAATCCAAAGCAAGCCAATACGCTTACCCAAAATGTCTTTTGTTTCTTACGATGGAGACGACCGAACCCCATCAAGCCTGGAACAAAGGCTGGACATTCACTCAAATTCAGTTTCTGTCATTTCCTGACATTTCATCAATGGAATGTTTGAGCTAGCCTCTTGTACAAAGTCCAAGGTGGTCAAGAAGCATGTTCTATCGTCGATTACCACTGTCGGAGCGCGGCTGGACAAATTTGGTGGAAACACATTTAGATTCGAAGTCAAGGCTTAAATTGCTAAGAATCTGTGTAATTTGATGGAGGGTGGCTTAAACCATGGCATGGCATGCGGTAAGACATCTAAAACTATTACGATTTGTGAATTTGTGAATGCTTTTGGTTGAAAATATGTTAAAATTGGAAATTTTCTAGTTTATTTTCCATAAAACTTTCTAGTACATGGCAAGATGGTTTGAGTTGTTATTGTTGTGTTATTATTGTTGAGGTCGCGATGGTTTTGTTAAGATTTTCTACATCCAACCGGTGTTGTTTATGGATGCTATATTTGGTGGGAGAAGCTATTTTAAATTTAATCTCATCTTGTAGTCAAGGACTGGCAAATCTAAATGTCCAATTCAATGTATTTTAAAAACGTGAAGCAATCAAAGAATATGGTTTTCTCTCATATTCTGATACGCAGTCGTTTTCCCTCTATTTGTTTGAGTTGTTAATTATGTTAAAATTTTCATCTAAGTTCCGACAAGTCAAAATATCAATGAAGGCAATTACAACTAGTACAGGTGCTTTCCAATTTCCTAACACTCTTCAGATTGAATTTCTTGTTGGGGATTGTTCAAAGAAAGTCAACTGATATCTTATTGGGATTTATCGAAAGAAAAGCAATGTTACTGAGTTGTGTACATTAGGTTTGCATCAACGTAGGCTAGATTTGGTTGAATTAGTCCAGACGGATCTAATGTTGGGAGTAAAGGTTAGCAATGGTTTATGAGCTTTTAATTACGTGTTTCGTTTAACTTCGAGCAAAGCTATAAACAGAATATTATTTCTATAAATATGGGCAGCAATGTAAGACATTTTTGAATAATCATTCTGATATTTGTGCCCCAAGCGATATCGAATATGAAGGTGAGGTGGTTGGTTGTTTTTATGTTGATTTTGTTATTGCTGAAATTGAAAGGGAACAATAAATATGGATATTGTTTTATCTCTGGTGACCTTGACAAGCAAGTCTGTGAAAGGCTTGTAGCAGCTAAATTCGAGGGCCCTATATTATTTAAGAGACCTTCAATAGACGAGGCATCTAAGGATTTTGGAGGTATATATCAAAATAATCCCGCTTCTCTCTCTCTTGCCTCAGTGGAAGATATTAGTAAGCTGATAAAAATAGCATCTACGTCTCCCAATTTAACAATCGGTACAAGAGGCAATGGCCATTCCATCAGTGGCCAGGATATGGAACTGAATAATGGTTATAAACGTGTTAATGCTTAACATATAGTTATCAAGAGTTACTAGTTTAATTTTCATTTATATAGTTATAAAGAGTGGCTAGTTTAATTTTCATTTATTCTATTCTTAGCCAATTGTAATCAATGTTCTCAGTATTAGCTAATTGTTGCAAACACGTAAGAGTTCATATATACAAATAAATTTAATTCTTTCAATTTTCATTTTTTTCCAGACAACTAGTCAATAATTTATTTGTCATTTATTAAACTACAACAACCATATAGAAATATACCCTACATGAAGGCTATAAAGTAATCTACCCTACATGAAGGGCTATAAAATTTATTTTATCTTATTAAATTCCCATAAAACTTTAACTGCATTGATGACTTATGTCATTACAAGTGAAGGAAAAATCATAACGTGCAGTGCACATAATCACGACGATCTCTAAGGACAATTCAAAGTCATTTATAAAGCAAGAATTATTCTTCAACGTGCTCCACAAAGGGTATGAAATGGACATAGGGTATGAAATGGCCATATTTCTGCAATCTTAAGATTGTTTTTCTGTTTTTTTTTTTTAATCTTCCATTTTTCAAATCTATCATAAAACTCTCGTCTTGGTCTGATCTCTGTTGCACTCTCGTCTTGGTCTACGAGATTCATTCACTGATATAATGGATATCTTAATTGTTAGTACTTAATAGTTAACTTACCTATGTAAACCAAAAGATCGAGGGAAGCCTTAATTGTTAGCATGTCGATGTAATCAACAGCTTAATCATTAATTTGCCAATGTATCCTTAGCGATGGTGGGATGAATATGTAATCAACATTTTATACTTCTTACAACAAAAACCATATGGAATCATCATCCCAACCTCAGTGGAGCTTAATATTACCCTAATATATAATGATTTATTTTATTCTTTAAAATTACAATTATGAGGTTACTTTGAGTCAGCATTTAGCACAACTGATATTGGCACCATTATGATCTATTTGGAAATTTCTGTTGACATATCTATATTCAGAACCATACACATTCTCAACGTCTTGAGAGGAACATATAGTAAACCTCCTAATGAAATTTCTCGGTAATGTTGAGTGACAACATTGCTTAGCACTAAAGGTTGCTTGCCATATGACCCAAAGGTAGTGGATACTCTATATGAGCTTCTATCCTTTTATTGAATCACACTTTATTGCTGACGTCATAGTTACAACATACATGGAGCAAAAGAAAACGTCCTGGTGACGTCATACGTCATAGGCATCATATGTCTTTGACAAAATAGTGAAATAAACAATTAAAAAAATAAATTTATCAAAATTTAAAATCATTTCACACAATTAAACAAAAAAAATCATGACCAATATGTTGATATACTATCAAAACCCGCACTCTAAAAATTTGCATTCAGTATACACCGTATATAGATACATTCACACTTGATTCTGATTACTCTTTTATGAATAGAAAACAATTATTTATTTTATCATGTTCGTTATGTGATTTCCATGTTTATCGTATGTTAGTGATTGTGAATATTATATGAGATAACGCGCTGGTTTATTATATATTATCCATTGAAATTTACCTCAATAAATTTTAGGTGATAATATGGCATCTTTTAAAACCCGTTACCCCATGATGGCATTTTTGGATTTACCTCATGGAATCTTTTGTGTGGCTTAGTTGATATTTTTTATTTCTTCCCATGGTCATCTTTTAAACCCTTGATTGCATCTTTGGATTTTCCTCTTTTGAATTCTTGATGGCATCTTTGGATTTTCTTTTTTTTTACTGTATCTTTTATTCGTACATATTGCTGATTTTTCTATTAAGTATATCATGACAAAAGCTATTATAAAAATTTGAATCACTAGAGTGTAGCTATGCAATTACCGAATCCTCTGGAGAAGAGAACCCTATGTATTAAGGCTCATATCGGCTTTCCTTCTTTTTCAAAGGAACACCTTAAAATAAATAGGGTTTCGGGCTTAGGTCGGTTACGAAATCGGATCATGAGAGAAGATCCCTAATTTCTCTCGTTTACTTAGATGGTAAATTTTGGAAAACTACCTGTTGAAGACAATGAAGAACCAAGAGTACCCAGAATACAAGACACCGCCATGAACGAAGCAATTCCAGAAGAGGATCATGAAATAGAATATCCACAAGAGCTTGTAGATCCACCTTGTGAGAAGAACTCTCACAAGAGGAAACCAGCATGGGCAAGAGAGCTCATCTAAGATGCAAAGAGGTATGGTGTTCCAGAGGAGGAACACAGAGAAATAAAAAGGACAAGGTCACACACCAGCTATGTAGCCTTGTTATGTGACATAATGGACAAAGAACCTTCCAATTATGAAGAAGTGACAGAAAAGAAAGAATGGAAGGAGGCCATGATCAAAGAATACCAATCGATCATGAAGAATGATGTATGGGATGTGGTCCCAAGACCAAAAGGCAAGTCTGTGGTGACTTCCAAGTGGATCTACAAGATCAAGCATGCTGCAGATGGTAGCATAGAGAAATACAAGGCAAGGTTTGTGGCTCATGGCTTCTCCCAGAAAGAAGGGATAGATTATGAAGAAACTTTTGCAACTGTAGCAGATACACTTCCATCAGAACAATACTTGCTCTGGCTGCAGTGATGAAGTGGAAGATACACTAGATGGATGTCAAGACAGCTTTCTTGAATGGTGTAGTCGAAGAAGAAGTGTATGTGGAGAAACCACTCAGTTTTTGAGACACATGACAGGGAGTCACATGTGTGCAATTAAAGAAAGCCTTGTACGGTTTGAAACAAGCACCCAGGACATGGTACGACAGGATTGACAGCTTCCTGACTAGTTTGGGATTTACCAAGAGTAAAGAGGATTCCTACCTTTACTACAAGGTTGAGGAAGACAATCCAATGATACTCCTACTGTATGTAGATGACCTGTTTGTGACAGGTGAGGATGGATTGATTAGAGGAAGCTTACTGCCGAGTTTGAGATGAAGGACTTGGGTATGATGCATTACTTTCTAGGCATGGAGGTGTGGCAGAGTGCAAATGGAATCTTCCTTGGAAAAGGGAATTATGCAGTAGAGATCCTGAAGCGATTCGGGATGATGGACTACAATTCCATGGCCACACCTATGGCATTGAACCTGAATCTATTGAGTGATGCTTCATCGAAGTCGGTTGATTCCACCAGTATCGTCAAATGATTGGGTCCTTGATGTACTTGACGAACACGAGACCATATATTTGCTTTGTTGTGAATACATTGAGCCAGTTCCTAACAGATCCAAGACATGTTCACTTGATTGCTGCAAAGCATATTCTGAGGTACCTAAAGGGTACGATTGATTATGGGCTCAAGTATGATGCGAATCAAAAGGTTAACCTACAGGGTTATGTTGATTCAGATTGGGAAAGCAGTGCTGCATATAGGAAGAGAAATTCAGCTTGGTGCTGCTTCAGTATGGGATCAGGGATGATCTCTTGGTTTAGCAGCAAGCAGTCCTGCGTAGCACTGAGTACAACCGAAGTAGAGTATGTTGCAACTTGTTCGGCCAGTTGTGAGGTAGTATGGATAAGGAAGCTACTGTCAGGTTTATTTGATCTCCAATTGGATGCTACTTGTATCTTCTATGACAACCAGAGTTGTGTCAAGTTGTCCGAGAACCCGGTGTTCCATGACAAGTCGAAGCATATCGAGATCAAGTATCACTATATCAGGGATATGGTGCAGAGAGGAGCAGTGAAGCTCCTGTATGTTGCGACGGACGAGCATATAACAGATGTGTTGACCAAGACACTAGCCAGGGTGAAGTTCGAGTACTTCAGAGAGAAGCTTGGTGTTCTTCAGATTGAAGATACTTCCAAGAGGAAGTGACAAGAGATGAATGCAGGAGCCCTTCCTAGCATGGTGACAGGCGGGTCCTCCCCATGGTTGTGGATGTAAGTGATGTGTGATGAGCATCCGTATGATGCTCTATGGTCGTGGATATCTTGCAGGTTGTGCAGTAGCATGTAATAGGTCCTTGGTAGATCTTGTCGGTTGTGCTTGGCACGTAATCAGTCCTGGGATGCTCTTTCGAGGTTTTTCTTGTTCGCATGTAATAGGTTCCTAGGAGATCTTGCAGGTTGTGCTTGGCACGTAATGAGTCTTGGGATGCTCTTTCGAGGTTTTGCTTGTTCGCATATAATAGGTCCCTGGGAGATCTTGCAGGTTATGCTTGGCACATAATCAGTCATGGGATGTTCTTTCAAGGTTTTGCTTGTTCGCATGTAATAGGTTCCTGGGAGATCTTGCAGGTTGTGCTTGGCATGTAATCGATCCTGGGATGCTCTTTTGAGGTTTTGCTTGTTTGCATGTAATCAATCCTGGGAGATCTTGCATGTTGAGTAGTAGCTCGTAATCATTCCTGGGATGCTCTTTTCAGGTTTTGCAGATGCACATAATCAGTCCTGAGATTCCACTGGATGGGCCGCTCACAGAGATGATGAATACATACATGGAGGCTAGGCCTACATCCAGCATGAAAAAGGGTTGGGTTTGTAGAACTTCCTATGACGAGTAGAATTGAGAGATAGCACTAGTGATCGAGATGACGAGTACAACAGCAGTGATGATGATGCTCTAGTGATCCAGTGACGATGATCCAACTCCAGTATTGAAGACTTGTGCCTATATGTATTGATGACCTGTGTCAAGAGAATACCTTAATAGTTAAGAGGGAGTGTTGATGTATTTGTAACTTCAGAAGATATTCACTTGTACATTGTATGTATTACATTTGTACTTTATTGTATCCTCGATGAATATGTCTTATTCCTTCGATCGGAAGTGTCGTCATTTGTATTTGCAAGTGTCGCAAGTTATATTGTAAGTTCGTAACTTATATTTGCGGGTTATTAGACCACCTTAGAGGGGTCGTCCCAGTATGAGTTAAGTGGAAGGGTTATTAGACTCCCTTAAGGAGTCGGCCTAGTTAGGGTAAAAAGAAGGTCAAGTTAAAGTACAAATAGAGTGGTTGCACCACTCTATTTGCTCATTCACTCATTCATCCAACTCGCATAATTGAGAGAGAGGAGTGCACACAAGTGGAGGAGGAGTAGCTCCTAGAGACATCTATCTTTTGGGGTTTCATCTTTGTGATCTTTGTATTGGTGCTTATTCTATCTCCGAGGAAGTTGCGGGGTTTTTCACCTTTATGGTTTTCCCCGGTGAAATGATTTGTCTCTTATCTCTTGTGTTTGATATGTTGTACATGTTGTTCTCTCAGTTAAGATCCTAGATAATATTTGAATGAAATTATCAAAATTCTAATAGATGACTGCAACCTTGGATATATATATATATATATTTGGGAGTAAATTATCAATTCTCATCCCCAACACATTTGGAAGATACAAAGCATGCAAGTCCAGAGATGGGAAAACTCTTCCACCCTTGAAAACTCTTTGGCATTTCCAAGACACAAAAATACTTTTATCTGCAATGCCACCAGAAGTTATCAAACAAACTATAAAATATGAGGGTTCTATAAATATCTCCCTTCATATGACAGACAAAAGTCTAAGGCTTTTCATTCTATCACACAGGAGGCCATATTTATCCTCATTCCTATGACTTTTGGATAGTGGAAAGTTGTTGAAGGTAATATTTATTTAATGCTAGGTGCTCAAAGGTGCAATTACAACAATACTTGGTAGGCACCACTAAGTGCAATTACGACAATGAATCCACCAGTCATTACTAGGTATAGTTACAACAATATTCAATAACTGATAATAGGCACCCAGACACTAGTAGGTGCAATTACTATAATAAATACACTAAGCATCACTATGTATAGTTACAACAATATTGAATAGTTGATAGTATGCACCCAAGCACAAAATTTCCAACAATAGCTATCCTGGATAATCACTAATATCCTCAAAGCATGGTATTAACAAACATAAAATGTAAAATATGGAAGAGCAGCCAACAACAGATTCAATATATAAATCTTGAAAACCAAAAGTGGGTCGCTCCGTAATTGCTTGATTCTTAGTGTTGAGGGGTCCATTTCATCTTTAGGGGTTAAATTTCATTTTATTTACTCATAGTATCCTTTCCCTTGCTCGGTAGTTCCGTAGCAGGTGCTTTCAGACATTTTCTAGGTTCAGAAGGAACTACCATAGTAACCACCATGTGCATTTTATTATCTTCTATCTTATCCTTGATTGCTTCTCACAAAGGGTACATTCTCCCATTTAATGGGTTCTACCTAATTCTTAGAAAAAGATTAATCTCCTAATTTTCTGAGGTAGCTGATACATGTTCGCTAATAAACCACAACTATATTGTCAGGAAACATAAAGGAAGATAGACCTGTAAGACCACATAAACTTAGCCCAGGTACACACAAGAGAGATGAAAAAAGATCTATCAATCTGTCTCACAATCAATTACAAGGTTGAATCCCATCTTCGCTTGGCGATTTGCATAATGTTTGGGTCATGGATTTGTATTTCAATAATTTGTCAGGTGGTATACCAGCAACCCTGGGAAACCTCAATATGTTGATTGAGTTAAATCTCTCCTTTAACAATCTAAGCGGAGAGATTCTGAAAGAAAGAGATTTTTCCAATCTTTCTGCCGCTTCATTTTTGGGAAATCTTGATCTTTGTGGGTTGTGGAAATTTCTAAGAATTTATCCCACTCTTGTTGGTGTCTGTTCTCTTCTCAAAAGAGTGATAAACCGATGGGAACTGGTGTTAGTGATTTTGTCGTCTATTGTTTACTGATGTAATCATTTTTTTCTTTCAAAACAAAGCACAAGAGTTCACATCTCTTAAGCCTTAATATCTTATCACAAGCTGAATTCCCTAATATTTTCTATGAGGACCTATTCAATGCGACAAATGGATTCAACAAGGATAACTTGATGGGAGTCAATGGTTTTGGATCGGTCTATAGAGGGAATTTGACTAATGGAACCTTAGTTACTCTCAAGGTTCTTCATTTGTAGAATGAAGAAGCTCACAAGAGATTCTATAGAGAATGCAACAAATTCCTCAAGAGTACTTGACACTAGAATCTTGTGAGAGTCATAACTTCGAGCTCAAGAGGTGACAACTTGAATGATTTGGTCCTTTAGTTTGTATCCAATGACATCCTAGAAAAGCATTTGCATGGCTGACATGAATTGAGTTTGATTAACCGGTTCAACATTGTAACGCCCCCCTCACCCAATCCGACCATTGGGAGGGGACGGTGGGAAAACCTAGGCTCTCAAATATTTCGCCCTAGATCCATAATATGTTTTTCAACAAATGCAATGTGTGCAGAATGCAAATAAACATGCACAAGGATGGTATCTTTCCCATCCATTTCCAAATAAACAAATGCAATGTGTGAAGAATTCAAATTGAAGAGTGAGATTGAGGTTATAGATTGGTATCTTTCCCATCCATTTCCACCAATCAATTATTCCCCAAGGATTATGGTTTGAAAAATGAGCGAGGACCCAATTAGTAATTTTTTCAAAATAAGTTTCATCTCTAACATACAATGTTTATGTGCTTGCATATAAACAAGAGTGTGGGTTTTAAGGAAAACATGAACATCAAGAGTATGGACTTTAAGGAAAACATGAAAGCTTTGCAAACAAAATTGAAGATGGGCTTGCATACTTGGAGTCTCAAGATTTAAATGCATGATGAGTCTCAGTTGATAACTTGGAAGAGAAAATGGAATATGAACGGGGATCTAAAGCTAAAAACGGTGAAGATGCAAGCGACAATTCAAAGATAATAAATATAAGTAGCTAGTCAATAAATATGATGATTAGGGGTTCTTTTGCCAATGCATGTGGAGTGGAAGTAATCAGAGGGTTCAGATTAATTGATGCCCTTATAGTCAGGGCCTTTCTTCTCATCTTCTAAGTGAAGTCCTGAGAATGTGAACCATCACGATCGAAATTTATAAATGGTCAGTGCAAACTTCCCAAGCCACAGTGAGAGTATGCAGGTGTCTAATAAGCACATAATTATGTTGGATCCCTGAGCTTTGAAAACAGATCAAAATCAAAACCAAACTTCAATGGTGGAGTGAAATTCTATCCTTTATTTTATTACTCTTTTACTTTTGTCTGTTGGTTTGTATATCTGGCCTTGAGGTAAAAGATTGATAAAGAAATTGTATATCTGGTCTTGACGTAAAAGATTGATAAAAAAACAAAAGCCTGTGTTGTTTCATTTTTGTTTTGTTTTGATAAATTTATATAAGCAATGAAATCCTGGTAGTTGTTCAGTTATATATTGCGCATGTTACAAGTCTTCATTTTTTTATAGAGATTTCCTTATGTATTTTAATTTATTTCTTACTTTTGAACTATCGAACTATGTTTGGACTCCACCCAACGGCTTTCATCCAAATTATTTTGGAAATCATTGTCATCCTTAGAGAGTACCATCAAATTCATATTACGGGACAATAGATAGTGAGGCCTTACTAAAAGTTGCAATTTTAGATGCATCTCTAATGCACTTGAATGGTCTTTTCCAATAAACAAACAAAAAATAGCAATACATTAGTAATGGAGATTTTGTGGACTTAGTATCACATGTAATGTTCATTCTATAGCTTAGTTCCAACTAGACAAATTTGCTTTCCTCCAAGCCTATAATAAATATTCTCCCAAAGACAAGCATGTAATTCCCAATGTAATCTTCTAGTAACCAAGAATCTTCAAGGTCTAATGATATTTCAGTTTCCTCCATTTCAGGCACATAATCATTTGAAAACCTTATATCAAAAGGAAATCACGATATTAACCTTAAACAAGCTACTAGCAATATGAGAATCAACAACACTGAAAGGATCATCCAAAAGATAAATATCAAAATCTTGATATAAAGCACAAGAAAGATGTATCAGTTGTTTCTGGCCACCACTGAGATTGACACCTCTTTCTCCTATTTCAATTTGATCACCAAAGGGAATATTCTGGAGGTCTTTATCCAATCAATACTTTAGGATAACTTCATGATATTTTCTGCTTGTCAATGGTACGCCCAAATAGTATGTTGTCTCGTATTGTTCCAGTTTGAATCCATGCAATCTAAGAAACATATGCAAGAGTGCCACACACTTGCAACTAAAGAAGCAGGGTTCAGAACATGAGAAAGAGGATCAATCGCAAGGGATTCAATTTAAAAACGCAAGGGATTCCGTTCGCGGGAAGATGGGGCACGGGCACATTCAAAAAATATCCGTTTAAAAATGCATTAACGTTGAGGTTGACGAGCTGACAAATCCATATGAATAGAAGACCCTGTCATCCCAAGGCGGAGGAGGGTATATGGGGGATCGAGTCTCGATGGACACCACAATCTCTAAGGGAAACACGGGCAAAGATAGAAGGGAATTTTGTCAAACAGTGGGAGGCAAACGCCATGAGGGGGCTTGAGTCTCGATGGTGCAAATCATCGAGAGAATAGCCCACTCCATTTTTAATAAGCAAATATTCTTGCATGGGAGTTTTAAAAAGTTGCGAATAGGGTTTGTTTTCATTTATTAGTCATGGAAATCTCCTTAGAAAAGTGCTATGCAATATAAAGTTGTCCATGCATCTACAATATCTATTAATTGCTAATTGATGGTTGTACAATTTTTTTATTCAATATGGAGAAGAATTTTTGCCCAAAAAGATGAATTTATTCATTTAATCACTTATTTTGACCCAACTACTGACCAGATCTCATATGCTCTAGTTTGGGTTCAGGTTCCAAATCTTCCCTTGCATCTATGGAACTTGACCTCGCTTGAAGCTATTGGCAATGCGTTGGGCTCCTTCTACGATCGGAGTTCAGAAACAAAGGATTACATCAAAACTACCTTTTCTCACATCTGTGTGGAGATGGACTTCAATAATGGCTTTCCTGCTGAGATCCATTTGACCAGCAAGGATTATGTGTGGGTGCAAAAACTAGATTATGAAAATGTGATGTTCAAATGCAGATCTTGCTTTGCAACCAAACATCTTGTAAAAGATTGCCCAAAAGCCTCTCAGATCCCCAAATCCAAAAAGCTTCATCGCAATCCACTTGGTGGGATGCAGCAAACTCCAAGCATTATACAGTAAGTAGAAATTAAGATCTACCTGAAGAAGCTCCATCACAAGCTAAGGAATCTCCCCAGGCTAAAATAGAGGACACTCTAGAAGAACAAAGGATCCCCGCCAATGACAAAGATCCTGTAGCTTCACGAGATAGTGCTATTCAACTGAT
This sequence comes from Larix kaempferi, assembly GCA_027924585.1. Classification (NCBI taxonomy): domain Eukaryota; kingdom Viridiplantae; phylum Streptophyta; class Pinopsida; order Pinales; family Pinaceae; genus Larix; species Larix kaempferi. The sequence continues at coordinate 7,528,327 of BSBM01000643.1, forward strand.
GGACTCGAAATGTTTAGCCCCTCAGAATGCACCCGAAGATGCAGTGCCCATTCTCGAAGTCATTGTCAAACCATCAGATTGGACCAAAGTCAGTAAAAAGAAAAAAGGAGCTCCATCCTTTGTGAAGCCAAAAGAAAGTTTAACTTCTCCAAGAAAAACAAGAAGTCAACAAACTTCATCTCGTTAATCTCTGGAATGTTTTGAGATGTATGTAAGAAGTAGGACAACAAAATTTTGGTCTTGCTAGTAGTAAATGTAGCCCAGTTCCTTCTTGGGCAGCTAGTTAGAAGATTCAGTCTCCATAGAATAGGAAAGTATCAGGATATGTTAAGACTGGCTGCAGATGAACAAGGATTCATGGATGTGGTCCTCTCTTGGGATCAGTCTGTCTTCAGAACTATGTAATCTTTATCCTTCTTTTATATATATATAAAAGCTATTAACCGTTTTTGTTATAAAAAATAATAATTTTAAATTTACTCCCTTTTTAAATCATAATTTTTTTATTGATAAGTGAAGAGATTATAAAATTTATTGAGTAATTTTACCTTATTTGAAAAATATCATTATCATTATTATTATTATTGAAATTCTTCTCTAAATTTAATAGGGATTTTTCTTAAGTTATAGTTTTATTTAATGGATTTTAGTCCATTTTAAGGGTATTGAATCCATTTCCGCATTAAAAACAACAATTTTATCACTCCAAAATTGCACTTTTGACGAAGATAATATGGTATATCAGAAAAAATCAAATTCCTATGATGTTTATCCTTATTCCATTTGTCAATGCATTTACAATGTCTATTTATTGCTAAATTATTGTTTTATAATATTGTCCAAAATTTTCCCCATTGTGGGTGTCGGAAGTGTGGGAAGACGATGACCTTGCCACGAGTAAAGGTGCGAACCCCAAGACCACAGATGGTAGATGTACAACATATTAGTGCAAGATGAGAATGAAGGATATGTTCAGAGGAGATGGAGGTACCCTAACTAGGATTTTCACACAAGAGTTGTTCATTCAAGGCGGAAGCATGACGAATATGGATTGGGACTAGTACAATGATAGTATGGCCATTGTGAATCATAAGGATGATGAGACTCATCGCAGGATATGGTAGAGACGAGCAAGGAAGCTATTAATCGCTATCAACCATGCCCCCACATTGTATTGTGATCTGATCAAGAAGCAATGTAGCTTGTTTCATTGGAAGCGCCAGCTGTGAGAGCACAATATGAATTTGTTTTCTGGTTCAGGAGAGGCACCATGGGCAGATGGGCCAAATACAAGGGAAAGGCTCCCATGGCCAACACCAAGCCAACAAAGGAGTTTAATAGGTCAACGGAGGTTGCTCTATTCTACCAGCAACACACCCCCACCCATGTCAAACAAGAAATTGCTACAACTAATACATTAATTCAGGCTCGATAGGATGATATGCAATTGAAGGAGAATCTGTTGAAGTTGGCGGAGTTGGTGGTGGATCTTGGAGACACTAGGTCTTGCATGGCTCTTTATTATCGCTCCCTTTATATGTACTGGTCAATGAAATCACTAATGGGATCCAAGATTGTTGATAGAGATGAAACCATTGTTGACCTTCGGGAGGAGCTCACGCTACTGAAAAGGATGAAGGGGAATATTTGATTGATGCATGCCAAGTTTGATATTATGGCTCAGAGAAAAGGGATTGTGTTTCAGTTCTGTAGCGCCACTCCAAGTACCTCTCCTTGGACCCCTCAGACAATCAACAGCTCGAATAATGAGGTCGATAAGGCCACCAAGGTTCCTCCCCCTTGACCTTTGGGCTATGGAAAAAACTCATATTTTTTTGGTTAAAGCTTCGTCTTTTAGCTTCATGCACGATGGCTCTAGCTCAGTCCTTAAGATAGTTATGTCTTGTCCATTACAGTCATAGTTATAGCATTGTTTATCAAAGCTACAGTCATGGAAACTATAGTTACTCGGTGTAGTAGTCCAATTAAGTTTAGAATTTCAGATACATAAATGCTTTATTTTGTACAATGGACATAAACCAAACTCTATTATGGGGCTATGGTTGATTATTCAGGATCCAGAACTCAAGAAATGTTTGTTTTCCATGCTATGGAGGATCGATCCTCTTGGGTTCACAATTGTACCATTTTGTATTTTATAGTTAATGAATATTATCTATCTCTTACTTAAAAAAAAATATTGTACAATTTTTTGTTCAGTTTAGAGAAGAATTTTCACATTAAAAAATAAATTTATTTATTAACTTATTTATTTACATACAAAATTTATAAATAAAATTAGCGCATAATTGAATATATCTTTTTAAATTTTTTATCTAAACTTTTAATATAAATCAATAAAGAATTAGATTATAAAATTTATTTGAATGATTTTAATTTATTTTAAAAAAAAATAAATAAAAAATAAAACAAAACAAAATATAATTTATTAAATAAAATAAATTGAATGTATACATTTCGTAATTTTATAAAAGCATTCAAAGACCTTCTAATTTACCAACATTACAATATTTTTAGATAAATTGAAATCTATTATTATATGATAGAACTTTGTTTTTACATTGTAAGTATATATTCAACAAGTGCTGCATGGCAGCGCAGTCCCTGCCGAGCCGACATAGTGTTCGGTGCTCACATTTAAAGTAAAAAATGATCAGGATCATTGTCTACTTGCTCTATCGTATTCTTCGAAATCAAGAACGCTCCTATGGATTTGAATGGATGTGAGTAGAAAGAATTATCCTGCGCATGCTGCTGGATCTAGGGACGAAAAAAATGAAGCTTGCTGGCAATTGATTTAGAGTCTTGTAATGCCAGTATCTTATATACATCAACAAGAGATTTCAAATTGCATTTGATAAGCGAGTCTCTTCCTTATTATTTCTTTCAGGAACATCGACAACAGAGGGTTCTAAGTCCAGTGTACCTCATGATGTAGAGTGATAATTGACCAATAATTGTCAACCTCATGATGTAGAGTGATAATTGACCAATAATTGTCAAGCTATGTCCATATACTCTTAGAAAATTGTTAAGCTGGAGGATGGATTAGCATTAACATTGTCAAAAGTGCATATTAAGTTAATATAATATTTATTTGTGTAATGCGTTGATCTCTCTTTAATTTGGCATATAGAGGAATTTCGGTGACGATGATCTTTGGATATGCTTCTTCAGTTATTGCTAATGGGAGCGATATTGCTCTTATTATGGTTCCTCCACTTAAATTATGTGCTGCAATTAGCGATATTGCTCTTCTCATGGTCCCTCCACGTCCACTGCATACTGCATATGATTTGGCATCTTTGACACGTACATGATTTTCGTGATATCTTCCCATTACGCAATGTGGCTTGATAAATATCTTCTGCAATATGATGATGAGCACGTGTCGAATTCTTTGGTAGCAAATGAGGGTTATCAGCTTTTAAAATTCGACTATTTGTCCAGAACTCATACTAATTTTGTTGAACTTCCATGTTAACACACTTGTGAGACGTTTTGATTTCTATATACCCCAAAAAGTACCATGGTATCCAAAGAGTACCACACTAGTTGGGCATGCATAGTCACTAAGTGGCCCATGGTGTGCATGGTGACCACGTGGTTGTAATCAAGCTTGTCCCCTAGAGCACCTGTATCATACCTTGTTTGATGACTTCGTTGACATTCTCTGTAGTTGGATGTTTGTACCAACGATCAAGTGCATAAAGTGATACACCCGCGACCCTAGTCTATAATCCGTGTATGTGTAGCCATTGCTCTTTGGTCCCTTTCCATCCACTGTAAGATATTCCCCCTGAACAACCATCGAGCCAGTTGAAAAGGTAATGCCTTCATTATCCGTTAATGGTGCGAGGAGGGTTTGCTTCCCCTAGATGCATCGTTCCAACCAATAATTCATCCCAATTGCACTATCTGTCGGGGCGAAAACTGCAAATGTGTCTTGAAAAAATGCATTTTAAGTCATATTCCAACAAGTAGTGGTTTGATAACTTGGATAATTACAAAAACAAGGAGGTAACTGGGATATGCATGCAGAAATGTTTACCTGGATGTACAAGATCAGATATATGATCATATTCATTCGAAATAGAGGACTAGCCTTCCTCTAACTGGATTGTTTCAACAACTGCACATGGGTCTACTGCAAGTGACACATGATCCCATTCCTCAACCCAATCCATTGATTTGCACTCATCCCACTCACAACTGCTTCAAGACCCACAAAAGCAAGCAAGTTTTCGCGTCCATATTTCAAATAAGGGGTTGTTTGAGCTTCAAACCGAATGAAATCCACGTGTGCCTTGCACAGTACTACAACTATAAGAACGCGATCGATCTATATCGACTACATTCCATAAATTTCTGACAACATGTCCTCTACCTATTGGTATGTGTTGCTTCGTGGTTCGATCTGACATTTTGTCTTTGCACCATCGAACTGTGGATTCGGCATTCCAAATATGAGGGCCTCCCATGCACCTCATATCCTCCCTTCGTAGGGCAGCTTTGAGACATGCTCCAGCCCCGTCATGCTCTCCCTTTCCATGATCGGTCTAAAATAGTTCCATACATGCAACACATCATAAGTCTTGTGCAAAATAATCAACCACTGGAAAACACGTGCATTTTTGAACTGGCCTGCACAACCATCTGACCATATCCAATGCTGATCCATCTGTATACCTCTCTCCTTCAGCTGATCATAGAAAATTTTGAAGCAATGTTGCACATAATGCAGGTCGTGGCACCTGTCATCACTGATGTAGAAGTTGGTCTCTTTCAATATTATCCGCATGTCGTTGCTGCTCTCTGGTGCGTGCCTGTACATGATATGGACCATTATGCTAACTTGGTCTGAATGTTAGTATTGACTTTGAATCTCATTCTGTGGATGTAGGGTGTAGCTTTCCGCAAAGTCCACAACCGACAATATTGTTCCCTTGGGAAAGGTGTCCCTGCACTGTCTGTACTGTTCATCCTGCCATCGTGCCACATGGATGTGTTGTACATAATGCTCGGTCTTTTGGTAGATTTCCTTCATGAATTTGCAAATTTGTACCTGGTGCCACAAAACCAAGGGCACTAATACACGTGACATTTTCGATCTGAATATATATGTACAAATTCAACATGTACAGTATGAAAGTATGAAAACTTAGATTACCTGTGACTTCACCAATGCAATTTTTTTGCTTTCCTTCGAACTATCTACCTGATATGTTATGTACTGGAAGTTCTGCATTTCTACTGACATCTTCCCAAATTCATGCTCCGCGGTTACGTGGATGCAGGGGCTCAATAATGAAAACCCACTGCAACTGGAACACGTCCCATATAAACATGATCTTTTATAATATTTTTATCCTTCAGGTCTTGGACACATTATGCTATGTCTAAATTCTCTGGATGCATTCCGTGGTTGTAACGATGGGAAATCCTGCACAATGTTAGTATGAAAACCACAAAATATATGTATATATGTATCATAATAGTACTCAAATTCTACATGGTATCTACAACAACATGTATTGCGATTAATGCAAATTCTAACATACCAGGGTTTGCATTTTTCAAAGGACCTTTGTCCCAAGTTCAATTGTGTGTGCTCATTCTTGAACCTCTCATAGAGTTCTGTTTGTGTCGTGTTAAGGAAGTGCTTGACATGGGTTTCACCCCTCCTAAGACCTTTTCTCAACTTTAAAACATCTCTTTGATTCGATGACGGTCTAGTGTTATCATGCCAAAACTTTTGCACTAGTTCTTTAACAGCATCAATGAGCTTCATGTCTGAATGAGGTAACCTACCAACAAAGGCCCAACAATATTTTTGGCCTGGAGTGTCAAGTTTTTCTCTAATGGAAGAATACTTTCGAAGAGTCTTTCTATCTACTTTAAAGATTTTACATGTGTGTGGTAGTAGGCGACGTTGCTGTGTGGATTTGTCTAGAATCGATTCCGACAGTACACGACGGGCCGCATTAAAATATTTTGTACGAGAAGTTTTTCCAATCAAATTAAATGCAGATTGTAGATTTCTAACAACATGATTGTTGGCCTCTGAACTTCTAACTACCTTTATGCCCAAAATTCTCCTAACTTGATCTAGACAATGTGATTTTAACAAAGCAAGAAACAATTGACATTTTGCTGTATCGGTTTTGGATTCAAAAAAATCTTTCATTATCTTGCTACAATGGAAATCAATAGTGCGTTTGGGAATCTTACCTTCAATTCCTGAAAATGAACTTTCATCCACATGAATACGTCTGGAAGTTCTTCGTTGTCCGGTTGATAGTCGAGGCAAGGGAGTCGTCAAGGAAGTACGAGTCTCATCAACGGTTTGTTGTGGCCCTTCATTCACAAATTGGTCCTGCAAGGGAGTGTGTTCTCCATGAGTGTGCTCTTCTTGGGGAGGTTTCCAGTTAAGAACTTGTTCAACATCCATCCCTTCATACTCGACATCAGGAAATATTTGATTGACTTCAACCACTTCGTCATTGCTTGTTGATGGATCTAAGGCACTAAAATTTTGATTTCTATGGTTTTGCATGTACAACCTAGCATTTTCTCTTATCTCATGGGCCTTTTCAGGGGGCAGCCGTGTCCTTCTAGACTTTCTTTAATTACTACGTCTATTTCCCATATTCAATGCGTTTTTGGAAAAACAAAAATAACACCCCTACAAGAATGAACAACAAACAAGATATTAAAACTCGATGTGCAAGATTATTAAAGCTCGATGTAGCAATTGATTATGTACAACAACATCTAGTGAGAATGTTTTCATATAATCTTAAAAGCTCATACTCACTTCATTTTCATGGTATGGATGAGGGAAAATAGCCCCAAAAGACTAAGAGTTTTCAATTGTTACGGTGTTTGTGTGAGTTGTTGTAGTGAAACCATGAGGAATTCAACAAATGTTTGTCTACTAGATGGAGGAATGTGATTATGAAATGTTATTGGTGGTGATGCAAGTAATTTTTTTTTATTATCTTCATGAAAGATTGAAAGCATTGCTTGGTGCATGTTGTAGTTTTTTTTTCGGTAAGATGTATTTATTTTCTATGTTGAATATTAAGAAGACTAAAATAGATCTATCATACAATTCATGAGGAAAAACCAAAATAGATGCCATTCAAACAAGTGAATGAAGACTAAATTACATTTAACAAGATAAAATTATCACCATACCTCAAGGATTATGATTTCTCTTTGCTTCAAATGTCAAATGCTCTTTTGATGTGTCCACTATATGTAAGAAGACTTCATGTGTGTCCAAGTAGCATGAGAATTCAATCCAAGGTTCCAAATAGAGTCCAACTATTGTGTATTCACTCAATTGATCCAAATAGAGCCCAATAGGTGTGTATTCAATACAAAGAGCCAAATAGAGCCCCAAATGTTGTGTATTTTATCCAAATCGTGAAGGAATCACCAAATGGTGTATGAATTCAATCTACCATGTGAATGCTTGTCGGACTGTGCGTGAAACCAACGAAGAGAATGCGATGAAAGAGGAAAAAAATGCGGGAGAAAGAACACGGGTGATTTTCTAAATTTTATGTTCAACAGGGACGCGCACGCACCAGATGCACATGTGTGTTCTTGCTGAATGTTTGTTGTTCAGGAATTCTACCTTATAGCGAGAAAAGGGACACTACCAACTTCTGGGGTGACTGGTAAACACATTGATCATATTACATAAACATCTATGAAAGGAAAGAGATGAAGGATCTTGAAGACATACCTTATTGATGACGTTCAATCCTAGCTTAGCTTGATCTTGTGCTCAACCTTCAACTTGATCTTCCACTCAATAGACCTGCAATACAAAGATACCTTCCTCAGCGTATCTTGACTGATATAACAATGATGAAATTGAAATACAATTTAAACATAAAAAACAATCAAGCATTTAACCAAACAAACACACAATTCATTAAGCATTTGATTGGGACAGGAAGGGTGTTTCAACCTTTATTGCCAAAAGAAAATAATCAGTACAAATTATACATGATCATTAAGAATGCTTGTGCAACCGGATTCTGGGCTCCTGCTCTTCTCTAACTTTGAAATTATTCCAACATAACAACCCTTAATGCAAGTTTCTCCTCTTGTGAATGAGAGTCTAAATGTGTCTAACCCCTCTCCTCAATCCTCCTTGTATTTATGGGACAAGGTAGGCAGTTGAGATCGAGAGGTGGTTGAATTGGGAAGTTGGGGAAGTTGCAAAACCAACTTCAACTAATTCGAATTTGTCAAATTAATATATTTTTGCTCACATTTTAAGATGTGCGCGATTTTTTCACAGTGGACTAGCGCACAATATGAAACTTTAGTGCTTGACAACCAGCGTTTGCAGGCTTTTTGAAGGTGTACGCTAGTTTGCTGAAGTGAAGTCGGGAATACTAGGATGTGTGCACTACTCTTATGCCTGTGGAGTAGGGCATGTGCGCTTCTATTTTTACTGTAGGGTAGCGCACATGTCAATATGTGAGATTTTATAGGGTTTTTCCAGCTTGCAAAGGGGTAGGTCAGGTCAAAGCATCATATAAGGTCATCATGCTCTTCAATCCAAGTTGTCCTTTTGTGTGATCGATAGCTAAAGGTGATCACGGATGGAGAAGTGCAGATTTGACCTATAACAGATGCCCCCTAATGTGTGAGTTCAGAGGGAAGTGATGACCGAAATACATTATAATTCCAAGTTAGAGGAGGAGCAAGAAACTGCAGATCCAAGTCACAAAAACACCTGAAATAAAGATCAAGGTCAGTGAGCAATTACAATCTTGACATCATATAGATGTGTAGTGTGATACAACATGATCTCCGATACATAACTAGGAGATGTATATATAGCATGGCCACTTGAATAAAAGCATGGATCCATGACAAACTGAGAGATCATAGCCATAACAACAAACTGGATCTATGTCTCATGGAGAGCCAAAAATGAGTGAGGCTCAGTCTTGCGCAACTTGGGTGATAACATAATGAGGTGATGTCATCAACATCCCAAGGTATTCATCCAAAACAACCCAAGGTACAAACCCTAACCATGTGAATAAATGAGTTGAAAGTCGAACATGGGGGGCATCGTTTGATTACCGGTCCTTGATGTATACCATTAACAAACACGAGGGCTTCCACCGATAATGATAATGGGGCCCAAGGTACCTAGTACAATCCAACAAGTGTGAATAAGTGGACTTGGAGTCAAACACTTGAGGAACCTATCGAATAAGAGACATTGATGTATTCCCATGATTCAACAACGAGGAAAATTGCCACTGGTAACTGCAATCTCCAAGATACTAACCGAAACTCTAAACTTCATTCCAGAGCAAAATGCGTTGATGTCGATGGGAAGAAGTCCATTGGAAGGGAGGCCTTAAGGCATCCTCCATCATCCAACACGAGGGACACTCAACTGGTATGAGATAATATGAAGTAATACATGTAAACAGACTGACACTAGGATGGCCGACACATGAGGTCAAGGTAAACTGCAGAAAGGCTGACACGAGCTATATCCTTGAACAGTGAGCACGACACAAAGTGACTTAGGCAGTTTTCAACATAATGGGGAAAATGATATAAGTTTGTAATGTAGGAGACATTAGCAGACCCTCCATATGGTTGGAAGAATAACCAACCGGGGGAGTAAACAACTCGGAGATCAGGTTCACCCTAAGGTCAAAAACTAAGCCCAACTGACATGATAGACTCAAGTAGGTGCTGTGTTCAAGGATAGGACTGACTGAACTTCCTTTGAAACTGAAGATATGATACATCCTTCTTATCCCTTATTCTTTTTAGATAAAAGAATACCTTTCTTGTTGTTTTAATGATTCCAAGAAAGAAAAAAAAACTCAATAAGTCCAACCATGTAAAATGTTTAACGAGCCCATGGGAGGAAGACTCAGGACCTTCTTCATTGTTTACAGAGTTCAAAGAAGATATAGAAGATTACTCTATATTACTGATCTCTGGATTTTAGTATCGAGCCGAGATCTGTTCTTGCTCGCCGGTGTTTTCAATTTTAAGGAGTCTGAAAAACTTAAACAATAACTCCATACACCTACTCGTGGATTTTAATACCGAGCCCAAGTAGGTTAATGCTCACCGGTGTTTTCCTATTTATAGAGTCTGAAAAACTTAAACAATCCTCTATCTACCCTCTCATGGATTTCACATTGAGCCCGAGTAGGTGAGTGCTCGCTTGGTGTTTTCATATTTAGAGAGCCTGAAAACCCTAAAGAAGGCTCCAAAAGGTCCTTTTTTGTAAAGTTAGTCTCCTCCCCCGAAAAAGTGTAAAACAAAGGAAGAAGAACTCTTCTAGCGTATACTAGAGTATACCTAGAGTATACTAGAGTATACCTAGAGTATACATTTTCCGTAAATTATCCACCAAGGCCCAGAAAAGGGGTAATTCTATACCTGAGAAGATGGGCCTTCAGTTCCTTTAACGAGCTTGAAGAGGACAAGTTTGCTCGACAATCTTGTTTAGGTTTCAATAGTCCAAACAAGAGCTTAAAATGACTTAAATGACAGCTTCTAGGATCACGACTCATAACCTGCCAAAGACTAGGATCTCAACAACCATGTTAGTAGTAGCGACAAAAAATCTTTAATGATATGTAATTTTAACCATAGAGTACTAAAAATAGTCCATCATCAAGAAGTTAAGTCGTAATAGATTGATGCTATGAAAATCTAGTGAAATTTTGAGAAACATTGGTTAAAATTACCTTACTATCATTTGTAACTGTTCAATGATTAAATAGAATATTTTGATGAAATTTGAAACTATAGAGTTTTTACAAAAGTGGGTAAAAATTAATTTCAAATTCATATATGTAACTTCAAATTAAAAACTCAAATATCACATTTGGAATTGTAGGGCAAATTTTTGGAGCAAACCCTTGATCTTCAATCCTTTGTAGCAATCAACTCGGGCCACCATTCGACTTCTTTCCTCCACCAAGTAAGTTAAATTCATCCCTACTTGCATTTCAATACTTCATTTGTCAATTTTTTTGCTCAAAATCGATTTTAGGGCCATGCTCAAATCGTAAAGTGTGTGTGCGCTACTCTGCAAGAGGAAAAGTAGGGCATACTGGAGGTATGCACTACTATTGCTCATGCACAGTAGCGCCTATGCGTGACTGTGTGGCTATAGAGTAGCGCACACCCCTGAACATGGTGAAAAAAGTGTCGAGACTAAAAAATTTGACCTTCTTGTGGTAGGATGGTGCTTGTTTGGAGGGAAAGAGAACATGAGGAGATGGATAGGGTGGCTATGCAAGACCCGACAACTCTCCATGCACTTCGAAGGTGTGGTTTGTTGAAGTTTTATAGAACTGTGAACATGAGGGCACTCAATCGGTTGCTTCAAAGACTCGTTCAATATTGGGATGTAGATGCCAATGCATTTGATATCCGGGGAGAGACCTTAGACCTTACTATCGATGACTTATACTTCATTACCGGACTCTCTAGGAGGGGAGATGCGGTAAACTTGAAAGGATCTTCACTCAATGTGGGTTCCATGTCGGTGCAAGAATATGTGAATGCATACTGTGTGGCGAGAACTGAGAAATCAGGAAGTCAAATCCTAATTTCTACTATTGATAGCCTCCCTTTGAAGGTTATTGTGAGTATGTTAAACCGAATGGGGGGAAGCACCACACAACATTTAGCCTCAAGGCATTGCATGCATATCGGTATCCAATGCTTGCAAGGTCATGTATACGATTGGTGCACTAGTCTATTAGCAAATATGAAGCTTCAACTCACGGGTTGTAAGGCCAGGAGTATGAAGAACTTTGGATATGGAAGCATCCTTTGTACCTTCTTCTTCGAGAGGGTACCTGTTCTCAGCTTGGGCATGCCTCTACCTCCAGTCAATCCTCGTGAGCCAAGAATGGGCCGTTGGGGTGACATTTTTCTCTGCCAGGGTGGTGGTGAAAGCCACTTCTACTATCATACTGATTATTTCTGGGGGTGGTGGGAGAGACAAGTGCCGACATTTGAGCAGTTTCTGTATGCTGGTTTAGACTTCCGTCATGATCCAGAGCTGGTACTTACTCCAGGTGGTGTCTGGGGGAATATAGGTATGTTTATGTTTTCGAAAATTATTTAATTTTTTCAAATTTTCAAATATATGATTTTTATGATGGGTTTTGAAGTACTAAACAAGTTTCATATGCAGATATTGGATCGATTTGTCCCGAGGGACATCCTACTATTTTCGTAAGGCCAGTGGATGTGGGTGCAGCTGATGCTATGCTAGGGACTATAGAGAGAAAGGTGAGTCGGTTGACTCATGACGTTCCTGCATGTCGCATTGAGCGGATACCTATTGATATGCAAGAGGATGTAGTTGGCGTGCCCCTAGCATGGCTTAGGTTGCTGCGGAAAATAGCTAGGTTGGTCATATGTTATCAAGAGGTAGTAGATGCCGATGAGGCCCCTCCTTCTCCATAGGCGATGGATATTTTATGTATATTTTTTAGGCCACTGAGCCCAGTTTTGTATCTTATGACATGACTTGTGATAGACTTATGATCCAAAACTCATATTATGTTTTTTGATACAGTATCGAATATATATATAGTATCGGTTATTTAAATGTGTGTGTTTAACTTTATGTGTGAAATGCTATTTATAGAAGTGTATGATACAAATGCCAATCTAAAACATAATTTGCAAATGAATCAGCTAATGCATTCAAATTTCTTGGAATGTGTTGATATATAATGGAATAAAACTATCTTTCAAATAATCTAACTCGCAAAAACTGTCGTAACAAAACAGGATCTCTAATCTCATAAACACCCATTAACTGAAATACAACTAGTTGCGAATCAAGTCTTACCTCCAAATGTGAAATGCCATGAATAAGAGCATCTCGGAGAAGTTCTATAACCACACTGTACTCAGCCACATTGTTCATAGTGGGATCCAAACAAACTCCCCCGAAGAGAACAGTTGGCCAGCTGGTGAGTAAATGACCCAAGCTGCTGAAGCCAACTGTCGGGTGTGGCGACTGGCGCCATCAGCAAATCCTAAGAAATGTTCAGTCGACATCTGATACAAGAAATGAAGACGCACATAAGGTTAACTAACAAGCACAAGCAAAAACTAGCTCTACAAAATATATAGCTATGTTACAAGAAAAAGCACAAATGCCTAAGCATAGTACTTCTTTAGGTAGAGCCCATTTCTAGGCTTAGGAAACTTATTACCCTCATAGTCTGTTGGCTCATAAGCACCTTTCTTCAGTACCTTAGAAATTATGTAGGGACCGAGCCACATGGACTTGAACTTTCCAGGTCCTAAAGGTTCCTTGTCTTCATCCCAAAGTAGAACAAGGTCTCCTTCGTGAAACACCCTAGGTTTGACAGACTTGTCGTACTGTCCTTTGACTCGTTTCTTATGAACTTCGTTTGCTGTGAGCGCGTCGCAGTGCTGCACATCTAAATGCTCTAAATGCAACAAGTATTCTTCCAGTGCTGAAGTATCTGGTAGTAGTTGGACAACCAATTTTAACGAAGGAATCTCGCATTCAATCGGAACAACTGCTTCTATCCCATGCATGAGCTGGAAGGGAGAGAACCCGGTAGCAGTCTTTACATTCGCTCGGTAAGCCCAAAGAGCAGGGTATAGCATGATGTGCTAGTTATTTTGACTGGCATTAACAGTTCTTTGCAGAATTATCTTTAAATTTTTGTTAACCACTTCGACCTGTCCATTCGCCTATGGATAATACGAAGACGAATGTTCTTGCCGAAAACCTAGCATTGTATACAAATCGGTCATCATGCTATTCTGAAACTGACTGCCGTGATCAGTCACAATTTCTTTGGGTATGTCGAACCTTGCAATAATCTGATTGAATACAAAATAAGCAGCAGTTTCTCCATCTGCCTTGACAGTAGGCATTGCCTCGGCCCACTTGGTGAAGTAGTTGACGGCAACGATGATATAATGATGTCCTCCAGCCGAAACTGGATTGCAAGTCATATAATCAACCCCTCATTTTGTGAAGGGACCTGCTGTAATCACAGGATGAAGAGGATCTGGATGTGCTCTTATTTTCTTGGTGAAAAACTGACACAGACGACAGTGTTTCACAGCTTCCACACAATCTTTAAAGATTGTGGGCCAAAATACCCGGCACGCATTATTTTCTGAGTTGTTGCCAACCCAGAAAGATGACCCCCACAAGCTCCACCATGAGCATCATTTAATACTAATTCTGCTTCTTCTAAAGTCAAACAACGTCGTAAGATGGAATCTATCCCATGTCTATACTAAGTATCAGAGATGATGAGATAGTTTTTCGCATGACTTTTCAGTTTGTGTCGTTCTTCTCTAGAAAAAGTGGTAGGACACCCCAAAGTATAGAGATATACTAAAATATCACCGTACCATGGGTCAAAGGAGGCAATAAGGAAGATATGTTCATCCGGGAATGATGATTCTTCCTCGATATGCGCTAAGTCACTCGGAAACTCTGAGATTAACTCAGCAAACACTAGTGATTTCTTTGACTTAGTCGATTGAAAGACTAAATCGAACTCTTGTAAGATTACAATCCATTTATTGTACTTCCCACCGATGATGCGTCGAGTGAGAACATATTGGAAAGGATTGACCTCTGCTATCACAGTAGTTGTTCGTAAAAGGATGTAGTGATGAATCCTATGTACCACATATACTGCAGCTAGTGATAACTTCTCAGCATGTGAATATTTGATCTCAGGAGCTATCAATGCGCGCGAGAGATAGTAAACAACATGCTCTTGAAGCGTGTTGTCCTCCTGAACTAGTACTATGCCAATTGTGTAAACAGACGCGCCAGATATAAGAGAAAATATTTTGCATAATTAGGCGGGCTTAACAAGGGGGCTGAAAGTAGTGCCTTTTTCAAGGCCTAAAACGATGCTTGAGCAGCCTCATCCCATAAGAAGTAGGTATCTTGTTTAAGCAGTCTCATGAAACCTTTTGTGATTTTAGCATAGTTTATGATAAAACGTTGCAAGAAGTTAGACATGCCTTGTATACTTTGAAGTTGTCGCAAGGTGAGAGCAGGAGGCAGATTTACAATCGCCTCAACTTTTAACAGGTCAACCATTATGCCACAACTGGATACAATGAAACCCAGTAAACGTCCTGATTCGATGCAAAATACACACTTATCAGGATTCAATCGAATCTTATATTGTCTACATCATTCAAACACAAGTCTCAAATGAGTTGGATGATCCCGTCTCTTTCGAGATCGCGTCGGGAGGTCATCCAAGTAAGGTTCAACTATGTGCTTGATATCGTGAAAAGCGAAATTCATCGCTCACTGGAAAGTAGCTCTAGCATTCTTTAAGCCAAACGACATCTTTCGATAAGCAAAGGTTCCCCACGGGAAAATAAAAGCTATTTTGTGTTGATCTTCAGGTTTGATTTGAATTTGATTATATCCCGAAAATCCATCCATGAAAGAAAACATCTCGTGTCCTGCACAGGAATCTATGATCTAGTCGATAAATGGTGTGGGATAGCTATCTTTCGGACAAGATTTATTCAAGTCCCGGAAGTCGGTACAGACTCGGATGGTACCTTGTTTTTTATCAACTGGAACAGGATTTGAAACCCATTCCGTCATGTCAATTGGGTAGATAAATCCGGCTTTAAGCAATTTTTCAACCTCTGCCTTAATGGCGGCCGCTTTTCGAGGATTCACAGGATGGAGCTTTTGTCTCACAGGTTTTGCATTAGGGTATGTTGTGATGACATGCTCAACGATGGCTGGATCGATTCCTGGAATCTCCTCATAAGACCAGGCAAAAATGTCGCGGAATTCTTTAAAAAGCTTGGTATACAGAGCGATCTCTTTTGGAGAACAGTCTGCTCCAATAAAAATGTTTTCCACGACCCTAGGTTTGGTGGAAATGTTAATCAGGATGGTTCTCGATATGTTAGCCATATTCCATTCAGCATAAACAACTCTTGAAGTAGAAGGAAAAGAGGACAAATCAACAAATCCACCGGGTCTCATAGAGAACTCTCCTCTCTCTATCTTGTCTAGATTTGGAAGCAGGTAAGACCTGTGATGCATATGTTCCCATGGATGGTCTAGGCCCATCATGGCTTCCAAAATGGCTTCATCAGATGGTAAAACCGTGTCTAAACAGTCAAAAGAGTGGGTAGAATCCACTGACCATGCAGGAGCATAGTCCATATCCGACTCAGTAGAGACTGGTGGAGTCATGATATGTTTCGTTGCAGCGTGTTGTGCTTTTATGTATGCTACTTCTGCAACGGTTAAAGGCATTGATGGTTCTGATATAGTAGGAAGGATCCATGGATTAGTCCTTAAACCAACCGTGAAAATTTCAGTAGATGTAACTATATCAGAATGCATGAAAAGAACGGGAGAGGGTAGGTCAAAAGTGCCTATTAATGACCCATAAATCCCTGCTCCTAAACTCTCACTTACTGGGGCAGATTGATCAACTAAAGGAAATGTGGATTTCGATGAAGTCTGGTTGTTTTGCCGAGAGAATGAAAGTTGATCGACTGTGATGATCTTACCTTCATGAGGGAACATAACAACTCGAAAAACTGCCGATGCAATAGCTCATCTGTCATATGTCCAACTCCTGCCTAATAACATGTTGTAATCAAACGGAGCATCCAGAACTTCAATCTCTACAGCAACTGTCTTACCGGCCAGCGTGACGTCAAATGATGGCAAGACTCCATGTGGACAGAAAGTTCTGCCATCAAATGCAGTAAGTAGTGTGTTAGAGGGGGCTAACTCGGGGGAACCCAACGCTTTCCAACAAGAAATCGGCGTTACACACGGAGACGCGCCCTCATCTACGACAACTCATCCAATGGTCATAGGACCATGAAATACCTCTATTTTAAGAGCAGCGTGGTATGGCAACCGGTATTTGATATCAGACATATCGAAGTGTCCAGACATGTTGGATGATTCCATACTTTCAATTGCTGCCAGAAGTGCATTTCGTTGTAATGGACAACTTTGTAAGAATTCTAAGGTGGACATAGCACAAGGGGTCTGGGCTAGATCTTCAACCACATTGTAGTTGGCAGTAGCCCACACATTGGGATTGTGCGATTCCCATTTCAAGACACCTTTCGGGATCTTGGGTTGTGGGTCCACAGGTATGTGGAGAGGAGTGGAAGATTTTGGAATCTCTTTATCCTTATTCTGTGCATCCGGGGTATAATTTCTTGCTCGCATTTGCAAGAGTGCATATGAGTTAACCATGTTAATAAAAGTTTGATCAACTGAAGCATGAGTAGTGCCCCCAGCATTGGATGTGCTAGAAGCTGAACCCTACCCCTTAGGAAATGGATCTTTAAGTACGGCAGGTTTCTTTTCTTGAAGCAGCTTTTGGGCTTCTTTGAGTATAGGTCATTGATGAGTGAGGTGATCCTGCTTGCAAAGTTTACAAGGGAACTTAACCTTCTTATTTTCTTTGTTACCCTCCTCGGAATTCTCTTTCTTCTTGGGATTTTGCTAGTTCCCCTCTCCTTTCTTTCCCTTCTTTTTGTTGTTGGGCTGCCGAGGGCCCTTTTGATTGTTTTGAACCTAGTTTACAGATTCAGCAGTAGAAGGAGAGGTTGTGACGGAGGTCACTTCTACAGTCGATTGTTTGAAGGATAAGGCATGAAACTGCTTAGTCAATGCTTCGAATGCTGCAGAATCCACTGAACCCACTATGCCGTCAGCATGTGGTCCAGGTTTACGTCTGCCAAGGTCAGTGTTTGATTGCGGTGCATCTGGTATAATCTCGTAAAGTAGCCCAGGCTGTGCATAAACAAGGTTTAGTTGTTGGGTTCGTAAGATGGCTTCTTCATCTGAGGACACTCCAGAAGTAGCTACTTCCTTAGAAATGTAAGGAAGGAGTGATTTTAGATACCACTCAAGAAGAAATTCTGGAGGTATATTGGCTTTAATGAGCCTCTTCCATCTTCACCACTCCTGAATGTGATCAGATAAGTGAGTGGCCTTATTCTGTCTAAATGTATACAAGAGATATGTCCCAGCATCGTACCGAACAGGAACCTGGAAGTGGTTTAGAAAAACTGTTGCGAGATCCCGAAAATTAAAAAATGTGGCTGCAGGTAACTCGATGTACCATTTGGCTGCAGCACCGGTTAAGGTTCTTTGGAAAAGTCTTAACCTAATGGAATATTCATTCAACGAGTTTGAAGAACACCATAAATGGAAAGTGGTAACATGATCACCAGGGTCCTCACCAATTTTTCCTTCAAATTTTGGAATGTCCGAAGGTAGTTTAGTGGGGACTGGTGACCACGTAGCGTTATGGTACATCAGATCATTCGTTAACTTGGAAAGATCTGGAAAATTCAGAGTTTCCAGAAATGGTAAACGAGGTCTACAAGATGGCATTTGATAAGCTGGGGTCATAAAGGGGGGACCTCCCAAAGTCTAACCCATGAACTGTTGGTTGGGGTTTCCCCCAGCCATCTGCTGGTAGGGGTTGCCCCCATCCATATGCTGTTGTGTGAAAGTGTTATTGAAATTCCCCCACCCAAATGAAAGTGGTTTCGTACCTTGCGTATTCATCCACTATGGTTGGGCATTAACCTCACCATATTGTTGGTTAAAAATATTACCCCCTCCTCCAGAAAACAAGGAAAAGGGAATGTTTCCTGCGGGTAAATTATGTTGATTCATATTGTAACCTGCAAAGGTATTAAAACCAGTGGTAGTCGAGGTGGATGGCACAGTCATGGTGCTCATGACAGGCATAGTTGCAGAGGCATTCAGCCCTACATTGGGTGTGGAAATCCAAGTGCTAGGTATATGGTATGGCTGTTGAGTTGCAGGAGGTGGAACGAGATTCATTGTACTACTGGGTCCAAAAGTAGGGGTAGAGGAGGATGTCAAAGCTGTTGAGCTTGGCATGCCTAACGTACCGGCATTAAAACTGAAGGACAGAGTCGAAACAAAATATGTCTGTGCCGAACTCGGTGTAGCAGTGGGAGGAGGATTTACAATTATTGTATTCATCCCCATTGTGGGAGTCTGTGGGACTCCTTGTTCGTCTCCCGGGTTAGTCATAGTATGCCCAGGTGTGAAAAAATATGCACTATACTTGGGTTGCTGGAAACCAACTGGTACCATAAGCGGATCATTATGTCTGGTAAGGGGAGGGTTAAAAGGAGTGTTAAAATCACCAGAAGTAATATCCTCAACCTCTACAATATTACGAACTTGTTGATCCAAGGTTCTAGGTTGTGGTTCACCAAGAACCTCTATTTCACCAGTAGTTTAAAAAATACCACTGGAGTCTGTCCTTCGTCGTCGTGGTGGCGGTAGTGGCTCCACTCTAAGTGGAAGAAGGTTTTGCAACCTTCGAGACCTACGAAGCTGTTGGTCTTCCACAATTATATAAAAATAGAAACTAAGTAAAAACCTAATGGCCACTAAGACTAAGGGGCAAACAACATACTATTAAAAAATCATAAGTAATCAAACCAATCAAACAGATGCCTTCCGGAGAAGAGTCTGGGATGATGAGGGCCCAGAACAGATCAACTAAGGAAGATGAACAGTTACCTGGGGTCCACAATACAATGACTAAGGGTGCAAGTGCTGGAATCACCCAACCGCCCTCCCAAAGACCTGCAAGGGATTTCCTCCCACGTCTGTCCTAGGTACAACAGATATAACCCTCTGATGTCACCTGTGTATGATCCTATGGTCAGATACTAAGGCTACCATACATACGGAATATCCTGGGGGGACAGTCGTCAGCCTAGTCAAAACGCATGGGCAGGGTAGCAAAGCCCGAAGTCCGAAAGGACCCCTGTACGCAAATCGACTCTAGTTTATGGTTAAAAGGAACGTGAGGGGATTATCCTCAACGATTCCGATCTTCCACGGCATCATGCTTAACTCTGGTTTGAGTAGAGCATCCTAGGGTTATTTGATATAAATGGGTTTACCTATATGAAAATCTTACTATGATTGTTGGGTAATGAAACTAGTTCCGAGAAGTTCAAGGTGTTTTAAGCTCGAAACTCTAGCCTAAGATAGTTGGTGTTGTGTATTCCTAAAAAAGAAAATTGTTTCTAATTGATTTTATTAAAAAATTATTTTTAGGGTTACTTTTTACTCAACGGGGTAATGCATTGTGTGGTGTGGTTGCAACAGAAAGTAAAGTGCATGAAATGAAACAACTTTCAACAACAAAAAGACTCTTTTTCTTTTTTCATTTATGCTCTTTCCAAAATGAAGATTAAGCAAACATAAACAAAGCTTTCTTTTTTCGTTTTCTTTTCAAATTCAGAACAAAGTAAACTATGCTACTCTGAAAATATTATAAGCCTTACTATTCTAAACTACCAAACTCATTTTCCTTTTTCTGTTATATATAAATGAAAAAGAACTTGAAAACGGAAGCAAGTAAGACCTACAAAAGAGATGCAAGTAAGGAAAAATGACTCTAAATCTCACAACAGTCAAATCAATGACTTGACAAAGATTTGTCCTACAAAGTTTTTTCAAAGGAAAAAAGCTTTAAACTTGGAAACAAAGTGAAAAGAAAACAGGGATGAGAGACGCTTACAACCAGAAAGCAAACTTAGAAGATTGCTCCAAAGCACCAAACCCTAAACAAAAACACTAAGCCAAGTAGCAGGTAGGCAAGCGAACTAAAGACAACCTTACCAACACAAAGACTCAAATGGGAAGCAAACTAAGATACTTCAAACTTACTTGATACTGAAACTGACAGCGAGATCAAGAAGTGTCGGGACTCAAAAAGCTTTTGAAAACACCCTAAAGACTCCAAAAAAATGGAACAAACCCTAAATCAAAGGATGAGACACCAACAGAGAATACTAGTGTCACAACAAACAAATGTTAAACACAAAGGTTTGTATACCTGCAACACACTACCAGGGTATGGACGAGCAACTATGTCCGTTAAGGGACAACGCACCGTCTCCAAAAAGAGTCACAAATAAATAAGACACCTCAAAAGTAGTCAAGCAAGTGAAGGATGACCTAAGGGACTTAAGAGAGGCTAACAAGACTCAATGAAGGATTACAAACCTCAAAGACCAGTTAAGAAGGTCAATTACAAAGCTAGAAACCAAACCAAACAGGAAGAAAATCAATCCTCACATCAAAGAGAGAGTTACAGGAGTGTGCTCTAGTGTGCAGTAGGCAAACTAGTGCATTCTGGAAGATGTGCCCTACTGTGCAGTAGGAAAAGTAGCGCACAAGCTCAGGTATGCGCTACTGTATGTACAGAGGAGTAGTGCACAAGTCAAGAGAGGTTGAAAATCAAGTTTTGCAGAGGTGAAAAAGGGTGAGTCAGGCAAAGGAAAGCAGGTAGGAGTGACCTACAAGGCCTCTTAGAGGATCAAAGAGATCAAAAAGTACTGGAAAGAAAACAAAATGGGTTTCCTAGAGCAGAAAAACAACCGGGTCCCCAATGGAGTCGCCAGTTTGTTGTTCAGGAATTCTACCTTATAGCGAAGAAAAGGGACACTACCAACTTTTGGGGTGACAGGTAAACACATTGATCATATTACATAAACATCTATGAAAGGAAATAGATGAAGGATCTTGAAGACATACCTTATTGACGACGTTCGATCCTAGCTTTGCTCGATCTTGCGCTCAACGTTCAACTTGATCTTCTGCTCAATAGATCTGCAATACAAAGATACCTTCCTCAGCGTATCTTGACTGATATAACAATGATGAAATTGAAATACAATTTAAACATAAAAAACAATCAAGCATTTAATCAAACAAACAAACAATTCATTAGGCATTTGATTGGGACAGGAAGGATGTTTCAACCTTTATTGTCAAAAGCAAATAATCAGTACAAATTATACCTGATCATTCAGAATGCTTGTGCAACCGGATTCTGGGCTCCTACTCTTCTCTAACTTTGAAATTATTCCAGCATGACAACCCTTAATGCAAGTTTCTCCTCTTGTGAATGAGAGTCTAAATATGTCTAAACCCTCTCCTCAATCCTCCTTGTATTTATGGGACAAGGTAGGTAGTTTAGTTCGAGAGGTGGTTGAATTGGGAAGTTGGGGAAGTTGCAAAACCAACTTCAACTAATCCCAATTCGTCAAATTAATATATTTTTTATCACATTTTAAGATGTGTGCGAGTTTTTCACAGTGGAGTAGCACACAATATGCAACTTTAGTGCTTGACAACCAGCGTTTGCAGGCTTTTTGAAGAGTGCGCTAGTTTGCTGAAGTGGAGTAGGGCATACTAGGATGTGTGCGCTACTCTTATGCCTGTGGAGTAGGGCATGTGCGCTACTATTATGCCTATAGGGTAGTGCACATGTCAAAATGTGAGATTTTACAGGGTTTTTCCAGCTTGCACAGGTGTAGGTCAGGTCAAAGCATCATCTAAGGTCATCATGCTCTTCAATCCAAGCTGTCCTTTTGTGTGTTCGACAGCTAAAGGTGATCACGGACGGAGAAGTGCATATTTTACCTATAACAACGTTGTAATGTTTGGTGGGTAACGTTCACTGTATTTATTTCCCAACAGATATAAATGTGTCGCGTTATGCCTAGAGCCCCTCCCCATAAAGAGCCCCTCCCCCATAAAGGCCTTTAGGACCTCTTCTAACCAATAATCCCTAAGTGCATTTAAGTGCTTCCAGGTGTTTAGGGGTATATTTACAAATGTGTATTTTGATTTCAAAACATTAATTGCACTGAGTGAAACAAGGTGCTCTACAACCCAGTATGGGGGAGATCTTCTAACATCATGTAGTGTTACATCTAATGAAACGTAAAAAATGATTGCGCGTAAAAAGAGGTAAGTAAAGTAAAGTAAAGTAAAGTAAAAAGAAGTAAATTAAAGTAAAGTAAGTATGGGGGAGATGTTGTAATGTTTGTGATGTATTGTTTGTTACTAACAAAATAATTAAAAAAATTCATGTCCGCTCATAAAAATTTTTTATGGAAAGTTGGTTCATAAAATAAAATATTATGAAAAGTAATTAAAAAATAGATGTTCGTTTATAAAGTAAAAACTTAAAACTTAAATAGGATCTATCAATCAAGAGAGATCAAATTACTTGAGTTTAAATTTAAAAAAATAAATACACCTCAAGAAATTGGATCCCTCTTGGTGCTTGATAGATACGGGTTTATTTAATTTTGAATTAGAAACATATGTATTACATCAAGAATAATAAAATACATAGTAGATATATTAATGTTGTATAAAGTGATGATAATGATGATGATGATGATGATGACGATGAAGATGGTGATGATGACTAATGGAGATGATGATGATGAAGATGATGACGAATATGCAGCACATCATCCTCATCATCATGATCATCTTCATCATCATCAACACCATGATCATCATCATCATCATTGTGAGGACGAGGATGATGATGATGATGATGATGATGATGATGATGGTGGTGATGATGATATGATGGTGATGATGATGATGACGATGGTGGATGATGATGAATATGAGTATGATGATGAAGATGATGATGATGACGAATATGATCATCATCAAAATCATCATATTCGTCATCATCATCTTCATTAGTCACCATCATCACCATCATCATATTTGTCATCATCATCATCACCATAGTCACCATCATCATATTCGTCATCATCATTAGTCACCATAGTCACCATCATCATATTCGTCATCATCATCATCATCATTGTCGTCGTCATGATGATGATGACAATGATGATGATGATGGTGGTGGTGGTGGATGATGATGAATATGAGTACGATGATGATGATGACTAATTTGGAGATGATGAGGATGAGGATGATGAAGATGATGAGGAATATGCAGCACATCATCATCATCTTCATCATCATCATCAACATGATGATCATCATCAACTTCCTCATCATCATCATCATCATTGTGAGGACGTGGATGATGCTGAGGATGATGAAGATGATGATCATATGATGATGATGATGATGATGGTGGTGGTGGATGATGATGAATATGAGTACGACGATGAAGATGATGATGTTGATGACGAATACAATAATCATCATCATCAGCAAAATCATCATATTTGTCATCA